>VZRN01000631.1:2511849-2714352 GCA_013397935.1 Dasyornis broadbenti
CCGGGCTCCCCGCCGGCCCAGCACCGCACCATGGCCGGGGGTGGCCGCCCGCCGCCGCCGCCGGGGCTTTTTGTTGCGCGGCGATGTCACGACCCCGGAGGCTCGGGGGCCCGCGCCAATCACAGCCGCCCTGTGGGAGCGGGCTGCGGCCCCGCACGGCTTTTAAAGGAGACGCCGCCTCCCTCCCTCGTTCCTTCCCTCCCTCCTCCCTCGCCTGCTCCCTCCCTCGCCGCGGCTGCCGCCCGCGCCTGGGTCGCGGTGCCGCTGGGGCGAGGGATGGGGCGGGCGGCTGTCCCGTTAAACTGTGGTACCGGTGGCTGATCCGATACGGGAAGACCCCCAGCCTGCTCGGTCCCGCGTCCCGCTCCCAGCAGCAGAGCGGGTCGCGGGACCGGGCCGGGTCGAACAATGACCTATTGTACAGCCCGAGCGCTCCGCCACCGCAAATCGGATTAGCGCCGTGCCCCGGACTGCCGGGGTGGTAAGGTGCGAAGGTCACGTAAGGTACTGGGAGAATCTCGGTGCTTTAGAACTACTTAAAAAATATATATGTAATTCATTATTTTTCTCCGTCCACCAGAGCGTACAGCCCGCTGCCCAAGCCGAGGGCTGGAAATCTGGGGGCTTCCCTCGCTCTCTTCTCCTAAAGAGAAGCGCCTTCTCCTAAAGAAAAGTCTCCTCCCTCAGCGCTGCCGCGGCGCATCCGATGCGGGCTCAGCCCCGTGCGGGCTGCGGAGAGGTTGGGCTGGGTGATTTTTTTTTAAGATGTGGCTGCCCTCCAGTGGCGGAACGGCGGCGGATCGCCGGTCCCGGAACGTCAACCCTGGCACAAACCGCCCGCCCGGGGCCCCTCGCCGCCGCCCCGCACCTGCCGCGGGACTGAGCCGCGCTACCCGCAGGACCAGGGCCCGCCCGTGCCCACGCCGGTGCTCCCCGAGCTGCAGCCTTGACAGCTCGTGGCATCTCCCATGGAAGAGGACAGCGGTGGCACGGGTGAAGAAGGCAGGCCCGTGCCCAGAGCAATTGGGCTTCCAATCCCACCTGCGTCCCTCGCTTCCTTTCCTGACCCTGGCAAGTCTCCTGATACAGCAAGTAGCTCACGAGCAGGGCTGTGTCCTTTGGCCCATCTCTTGTTTGTCTGCCTGGGCTCTGCGGTAGGGCCAGGCCCTTGCATAGGTATGCAATAACCTAGCAATTTAGGGTCCTCATCAAAGCCAAAGCTATCGGCACACCATCATTAGCTGGGGTCCTGGTGCCTTCCTGGCAAGGCAGGTACTCTGTGCTCCACCTCCTCTTCCCAATCTCTCTCAGGGGCTTCATTTGCAAAACACACAGCCAGCCTATGACACCTTGAATTACTGTGGAGGAGGACGTAGAGCAATAACAACTGAGACAGCTCCATTACCAGCTCCTCCTTTGGGAGCGGCCTTTTCCTTCCATCTTATGGCTTTTTAGTGTAGGAAAAACACCGATTTGAGGCAGGAATTCAGCACCTTTGGGCTGGAATACTTCCTCCTGTGAACCTTCTTCTCTTGGCTTTCCTATCACAACTCCAGCAATTCCTGTGAAACGTCCCTGCAGGATGAGGAGCTCACCCAGGGAAATACATACCAGCATAACAAACCACCCCAGAACTGCACCAGCATAATTAAAGAGCTGCTAAAGTTCCTTCGTGCAGCTCCCAAACACGCGCTAACATCTCCCAACTCTCTCTAACCTGGTTTTTCAATTGTCGCCATGCGTACAGTGGGAGAAGGGACACCAAGCAAGGTGATATCCCTCAAAAGCTGAGTTATTTTCCCGTTGCATTCCAGCACAGATAATGTTTAATTTTATGACTTCCTGCAAGTCTTTAGCATGAACTGAAAGTTCGTGCAGTGTGACTTCAGGGTATGCCAATTATGTAAATCAGCACTAAAATAACAATGGCAACGTAGTTTACACATCACTGACATTAAATGCACACTTCAACTTCTAATTGCCATTCCAGTTCAATCTTAGTGGGTCATGCCAGGAAAAAGTCATTTCTTGCCTCAACACTTACTCCTTGTGCCTGGAGCATAGGCTGTACTGTATGCCCAGCACAGCGTTATCTCCAGGAGCTTTCTCTATTAGGATAATGAGCCTTGGTAGGGAGAAACATGTTTGTGGTTGTCCTGAAGGCGTGCATATGCTCTGATCTGATATTAGCAGGGTCCTGTAAGTTTGCCCCTCTCTGATTTTAAGCATAAATAGGCTCTCACGGTCTTCTCTTGGCCATAAAACGTGTTTCCCTTGCACTTTGTCATGTCTCAGTCTATTTCAATCCGGAGCTGCTGGGGCAGCAACTCTGCCTTCCCATCTGTTACCCTGAGGTCCCAAAAAACAACGCTGAAGCACCTATAATACACTCCCTGAGTGCGCTGACCCCCACATCAGAGCCTCAACCATGCCCCCCCCACCTTCCCCACAGAAAGCTTTCTCACCAAGGCAGAGCTAGCTCCCTCCTGGAATAGGGGGAATAAGGCCTTCAAAGCATAATCCATGAAAGTTTAGTTGTGCTCCCTACTTTCCCAGAACAAAGACTGCCTAAATTCTGGCCTTCAATATTGTGTTCAGGCCTGCGCCACTGCACCTCAGCACCAGAACACCCGAGCTCACCAGCTGAGAAGCGTATTTATAATGACAGAATTAGAGACAGGTGTATTTAGGTATAATGAATGCAGCACTTAGTCTGTGGAGGTCTAACGTGCCTGGATGTGCCCACCCAGACTTTCAGCTCCACAAACAAGCCCTTGTCCCCATCTCAGCCCTGGAGCTGTGCAGCAGGACAACTGAAATAAAGAAACCAAAGCTCAGCCGGTGCATTTCCTGCAGCTGTAATCCTTCACAAGCTCTGTGAAACTGAGGAGTTGAGTGCTACATCAGCTAATGATCCAGCCCCATAGAGGTGGGCTCCAAAAATGTCATCGCATTTTACAGAGTTACTCCAACATCAATCCTGTTTTTCAGCCAAAGTCCTGCCAGAGAGAGAAACCACCATTTATGCTGAAAAGATCAGTTTTAGGAAACCTGACTGTGCATATTTGTTAATCTCCTTTGTTGAAATTTCACTTTCCTTCCCAGAACTTTGTACAGTCGACTACACTGATTCATTTCTTTCTTCTTTACCACATGCACTCCTTTTTTTTTTTTTTTAAATCTTTTTTTGGCAGGTGTTTAGCCAGTGAGTACTCAATTAGTGGCACCTGCTGCTAATGTTTCAGATCCAGGTGTTCCTTGCTAAGACCCAAACACAGCTGATAGATATCAACTTCAGGTGTTGCTGGGTTTTCTTAGTAAAAGGGTGGAAAAGTATCCAAATAAGGACATGTTTTACAACAAGATGAGAGTCCTTTTTCAAGAGTAGACAGGAAAGAAGAAAATCTTTTCTTCCCTCAGTATTTTTTTTTAACGAATCCTGTAAAAAGGTCACATTTATACACTGCTACAATGTAGTGCCTTTTTTTCCAACCTGGTTAAATTGCAATCAAGCATTGCTGGTGGCTATGGGCAGGAGACTTCAGCTGGAGGACCTAGATGAGAAAGGCTCACTAGGGTCTGTGATCACAGCTTGCAATCCTTAGCAAAATGACCTAAATTCTGGTCTAGTTGGAGACACAAGCCTGCAGAAACACTCGCATCACTCCATGCACAGCAATACTCAGTATTTTTGCTACTGGCTCCAGCAGCCCCATGTAACCAACGCAGAACATTATTGAAAATTCCCACTTTAGACCACTGTCCCCTGGATTTGATAAGTATGTGAGACATGAAATATTAATAGTAGTGAGGGGGTTTTTTATAGATTTTGCACATTTCAGTGAATAAACCTCTTGATAAAACTCTGTGCTGAAGTATGAAACATATACACAGTACAGCATCAAATGTGAGCAGGGCGACTGCTGAAAATGAGTTAAGATGTGTTAGTGATGTTGAGGTTTTGCCTTCGTAATGGATAGAGATTATTTGAAAGCTTTTCTGTTCCTGAGCTGTGCTTCCTGTTGGCATCTGTGTGAATATGATGTGTGGCCATTCTTTAAAATATTACTTAATACTGTTTTCCAAAGACATGTTTGCCTTTTGGTGGTTTGTCTTTTAACATCTATCAACCGGCTCTGCTGCACAGCCTGTCTCCTGTTCTGTGAAGGATGGATTCTCACCTGAGAAGATAATTTACAAGAAGGTGATTTGTTTTTGAAGAGAGGAAAGGCAGCTTATTCAGAAATGTCTATTTCTTTTTTATTCATCTTTGCTGAAAGCTGGCAGCTCTTCAAAGCTGTTGCTGTGTTTCACAGTGAGTCTCAATTTCATTCATCAAATCTCAGCTTTCTTTCTGTCATAGTGGCAGGCAAATTGGAATTTATCAGGAAATACAATGCAGACCCAGGATTTTCTACATTTCCAGTATGTCTCCACTGTTAGTGAATGATAACGGTTGCTCCCAGCTCTGTTTCATCTGCAAATACAGGCTGCAGCAATCAGTTCACGTGGCTGTGCAGCTTTGAAACTGCAAGACAAATTCCTACAATTTGTAATAAAATTACTGGGGAAAGAGGAAAAAGCGAGAAAATAATAACATTTCTTTTAAAATGTTTTTTTCCTTTGATGCTACAAAGTTCCAGAGTTTGACCTGTGGCTTTTATCAGGAAGAGCTGAAAATGCCATAACACCTCAGTACAGCCTGGAGAACAAGCAGGCAATCACTGGACGGATTCCAGGGCACTGCCATCATTGATGCACATTTAATTCCATGCAGAAGGAATAGTCACAGACTAGGGCAATTCAGTAGGCCGTGAGATGATTCAGAAGATCTCCATTCTCTTCCCAGCAATAGAAATGTCCTTTTACTTCCCATAGTGTCTTGGTTTCCCCACTTTGGAAATGGGATGATCCTGCTGATCCTCAGTTGTAAGTCCTTGCAAGACCTTCAAGTAAAACTACTAGGAGTTAGTCACTGCTATTGTTTGGGGTTGAATATTAGGTTAATACCAATAATAATCTCAAATATCTGAGATCCCAAGGCTCAATCTTGCCTTAAGGACAGTGGCAAAGCTCCTACTTGTTTTGGTGGTACGGTCTTACATGTTTAAGCAATGAAGAGACAGGGATGCCAACTCCTCTGGTCAGAAGATTCGGAGCAAAGTGGGATTTTTTAATTATATAAGTCTTGTTAGGAAGACAATGAGGTGAGGGTGTTCTCCCACAAGAAAGGGAAATGGCTGCGTCATAGATGGTCCACTTCAAGAGCTTATAATTTCATCACTGCAGAGATGACGTCAAGCAAAATGGAGGATAAAATAAAGTTACGCATATTGCCTTAAGAAGTGCATATTTTAGCAGTGAAACTGGATAATGTTTTGCAATTAAAATAAAATAAAGGCAAGCGTGACGTTCTGTTTAAGCAGATTGTCTGTATGAAGGCTTTATTGTAGCTGCAGATTTAGGGCATATGAAAAGGTTTTCTGTGCTCAGTTGCAGGATGAAAACCATTGCATCATCAGGCATTCTTGTTCTCTAACACTTCTTTGCCTTTGATAATGAATACTCGCAATTTTATTTTCTGCTGTAAAGTCATGTTTGCTCAGGTCATTATCATTCCAATTTTTAAATATCCTCTTAAGACTAGACAGAACTACAGAGAGCAATAGTGAAGCTTTGTGCCTGCTCCGTGGCGTGTGCTCAGCACAAGCAATCAGCTGCTGCACCTGCTTTGTGCTGGCAGCAAAGCCATTTGAGAGTCGCTTTCAATCACATCCCTTGTTCCCAGCTTCCAGAGGGGCTCCACTGGGCACAGGTCTCCATTCAAACACCACCACAGAACTTTTATTTGGTAGCTTGTGTGCTACCAAATGTATTGACTGGGAGGAGTCTTAGGAGAAGGGCATCTTTTGACCGTTCCTAGGCTCTTGTCCGCTCCAGTGCTCCCTCTGTGGAGTTCCAGAGAGCACATTCCAAATTGCAGGGAATAATTGTTAGCAGCACACACTGAACAGCTTCAAGGTACTATTTGTCCTCAGAACAACCATAACCTTAAAGTCATAGAGTCGTAGTCAAAGTCATCTCCCTGTATTCAGCCCCCACATTCCTCTCCAAGGGGAGGAATATCCACTCTCTCCATTTTAGAGAAGGAAAGAAGGGGCAGAGAGCAGAGAGAGGCTATTTTTTAATGAGAAGTGCCCAGGGGCTCAAAGATCTATAGAGGTCACACTGAGATTTTCAACAGTGCATGAATGGGTTAGACACAGTCTTTGGGTTAAAATCCCAAAACTTCAAGTGAGATGTTCAGCATTCAGCTCATGGACACATTTTTGAAAAGCCCAATACCAAATCTATTGCCGAATGGTTTCCTGATAAATTCCTGCAGTGCCTTGTCCACAGTTCTTACTGCAACCCATAAATCCTAGCAGGAATATGATAATCTCATTCAAATACAGAGAAAAGCTCTGATCTGCTAAGAGTCTGTTTGTGTTGAAGAGAGAGGTGTTTTTACAGCCTTGGTCAGGATAATAAAGGTACTGGTCAGGGTATCCATGTACAGATTTGTCCCCAGCCTAGATCACTCACCATAGCAGAGGTGAATTCCCTCACTTGCTGTGCCATCACCTCCTTCCTTTGCTTTTCTCCAGGCCCCACTGCAGGATGGGTGTTGTGCAGCCAATCTGCTCAGCACTTTGTGAGAGCCTGGGCCAACCTTTATGTTCCTTAATACCTTTAACTGCCTTCCCTCACCACACCTCAGCTTTCTGCTTTCCTCTGATATTTTCAGTGACCTATCTACCCTCCCTTTATGTGCTTGTAAAAGTAAGAACATCCATCAGCCTGTTCAGGATTAGCCTGGAAGAGCAGTGCCATAAAACATTCATGATGTGCAGCATTGTCCAATTACTAATTCCTTTATTCCTATCAATTCTGCTTTCTCTGCCTGGACTTAGGCAGCCTAGGTGTTGAGTTACTGTAGGACATTTGCCCTTCCTTACATTTTCTGTTTCCTCTCCAGCATCCAAGTGTAGAGAATCAGTAAACATTCACATCCACTGAAGGTGGGTGTACTAAACATTGCATACATTCCTTTAGTCAGCCATGGAATAAAGTCCTTTCAAATAACTCAAAATACCAAACAAACAAACAAGCTGGGGAACCATGGAATAAACTTCATTTATTTTGTACCTTTGACTGTCTCCCTTGTTTTCTGCTTCCCTTTGTACATCCCAAACCTCTGCATAGGCCCTGACAGCCACTGGGTTTCCAAAATGGAACTGCCCCAAAATTCCTCCTGCTCCTCTTTGCCAGAAAGGGCAGCCAGACATGAATCAGGAAAGAAGTAATATCACCACAAGCCCCAAATTAATACCTTAAATAATTCTAAACAAACTGGATTCTGTAAGTGCTGGTTCGGATGCTCACACAGCTTAGGAAGAATCCTGAGGGCCTGAAACTCGAGTCTGCGAATAAATCCTTGAAAAATCAGGGCCACTCTCTCTATACCAGTGGAAAATTGAAAATCCATGTTGTGCAATCAAATGTGACATTCATTTCTGCAGCTGGTGGGAAAATAGTTTCCTTACAAAATAAACTTAATAAAAAGTAGACTGTTTTGTATCTCTTTTTTTTCCCTAAGCAACTTCTAAAATGTCAGACATTAATTTTAAGGAACTCTGATAGATTAAAAAAATACTCCACTGAAATAATATGTCAATATTATTTTTTCCTTTCTTCCCTTCATTCATTTACAATATTGGACACATTCTGATAAAACAAGCTCAATTTTCCAAGTCTGAAACTGTGAAAAAGCCTTTCTATGAACTCTCCAAAGGAATATCTACTTATATGATAAAACAAAGGTTTATTCCTCTAAAGATGAAGTGAAATCACTGCTATCCCAACTGAATGCCATTTGCTCTGTGGCTTTCCCAGAACCCCATGAGGAAAGGCAGCTCCTGAGCTGCCACATGGACATCATTTAAATTTCTAAGCTTTTAAACTTCTTAAATTTTTAAGCAGAGCAGCAGGTTAGCAGAAGGACTATCACCATTGTGTTCAGAGAAACAGTATTTTCCAATGCCCATCGTGAGGAGAATAACTGCTCCTGGCAACCTCTTCGTTAGTCCTGCTACTGATAAAAGCATTTCTAATACCATGTCTTCAATATAAAAAATGCAATAAAACCAGAAAAAAGTAAATCACTCCCCTGAATGAGGAGTCTTTAGAGCTTCTCTCTTACTGTAAGGTTTCCCATCCTAAAAGCAGAAGAAACCGCAGCAACAAGTCCCATTTTCAGAGGGAAAGGGAAGCCCCAAGTTAACTGTGGGGAAGTGTTCAAGGCCAGGCTGGATGGAGCTTGAAGCAACCTGGTCTAGTGGAAGATTCCTATCCATGGCAGGGATTTGGAGCTGGATGATTAAGGTCCCTTCTAACCCAACTCTGTGATCCTATGAAGGGAATCTCCATCTCACCCTTGCTAAGCCAGCGGTGTGTAGAGTGGGCACCCTGAAGCTGGTACTTGCAGCTTGGAAGATAACAGCCACCATCTCAGTTCTGGGCTGAAGGGAGGCAAGGCTTTCAGGCCAGAAGCAGGGATTCAGGGGGCAGAATGCCTCTAGTTTTTTCCCGGGTTTCTGAAATTTTTCCTTCACTTGTGTGGAAAGCACCATTTATACCCACCTTAGGGTGTTAACCAGGAATCCAGGTGCAGCAGTGCCAAAGCGACCTCTCATATCACTGCCCAGTCCCAGAGCCCTGACAGAAGTGTGTCTTATTCCCTGCTTCCTTCTCTTTCCACAGCTCCATGTTCCTCGTGACCCTACTGCATTTTCAGGGAAGCAAAACCCTCTTCTCCCAAAGCCCAGGGCAAAATTCCATGGGAGCAAGCTAGACCCACAGCTCTGTTTGTATCTCTTCCTCTGAGGCTACATCTCTACTAGTAAATCCAGTGTGCCTGGCAACATTCCTGGGCATGGAGGCCAGCTGGCATGGAAAAGCCTGCTTCACTGCTAGCTTCCTCACTGGGATGGCTGCATGCAAACTGCTGCTTGGGGATGGTCCCAGGGATGTTGGAACAAACCACAGTGAGAAACCACCTGGGAGACAGTGCCTGGCCCAAAGGCACACCAGAGGTGTCCTGACAGAATCTCCGGTCACTGGCTTTCTGATGTGTTCCCAGACACGGCATTGTGGAGCAGTGCAGGTGTTCCCAAGGCCATGCCCGCCTCTGCCTGCCCAGAGGATGTGGGACCTGGGTTAAGACTGTCACCACTTCAGTCAGCTGGTGGGGATTTCACCCAGCGCTGAACACACTTTTATCTGCACAGAAGCTGTTGATAAGGGAGCGTTTAAAGGCGCCCAGAGGGAAACCGCTTGAAAGGCGGAGCTGCAGTGATCCAGAGAGCAGCTCTGGGGCAGGCTGGGGTGGGATCCCAGGGAGCCAGAGCTGTGCTAAGCTGAGAGGATTCCCAAAGCCCCAGTGCTCAGCCATTCCCACAGAGGGGCTGAGGGGTATTTGCCACAAACTGTGCACAGGTTTGCCAGGATTGGTGGAGCTCTGCACTGGCACACCTATGGCAAGGTAGTTCTGCATTGTGCGTGATCCACAGCTGCTCCAAACTGGCACCCAACATGTGACTGGCATTCTCTTTTATCAGGGTGTCACACTATGGCAATAAACCCTGTCCTGGTTGCGGGGAGCAGGGAAAGGGATTGCCTTTTCCTCCCACACCCTCACTGAGGGCCTCCTCCACTTCACACACGCAGCCATTCCCTGCCTCAGGGCCCTCCAAGTTAGGATGAAACTTCTCCAGACATTTAAGATAACTCTGCCGATTCCCTCTGGCCCAGGTTAGGGAGCAATCGTATGTGCTTTTCCACTGGCAGGTGAAAGGGGAAAAGCAGTGCCAGGGAGGGGGAGAGAAGCAGGGGTGAGCAGTTGGCTTGGCAGAATGTGCTACTGCCAGGTGAGGATGTGTGACCAATACCTCTTTGGGCAGGTTTTTATCTCAGTTCTGGCTTTTTTAAAAAAACCCTCAGTGATAGGTGTGAAGATGTTTTTATCCAGTTCAGCTGATTAACATATGGTCCCAAGTTCCTCCCAAGAGCAATCTGTCCTAGAAACAATTATTCAGTCAAATGTCAATGAACTTTAATTCCTTCACTATCAAGCCATAAATTGGGCAGCAGGTATCCAAGTTTCTGCATAACCACAGCAAAGCCACTTCTCCCATTCATGGTTGAGCTTGATGACCCCTTGTTTGGATTCAGGCTTTGCCTTTCCCATGGCCAATCCACTCCAGAGATGAAGGGCCCTTCCTCCCTTGCTGCATCTGCCCTCTGTTCAGCACTCGAACTTTCTGAAGCCATCCTGGCTGCCAAGAACAGAGTCCCAAACAACCCAGAGGATCAAAGCACAGGCTACCACCATCCCTCCCAGCAGATACCTCCTTCCCAGCCCTGCTCCATCTCTTCTGCCAAAACTGGTGCAATAAACAGGTTCAAAGAGCTGGTTTGTCTGAAAAGTAATCCCTTCTGTGGGCATGTGCACAGCACAGCACTCACTTGGGGTCCTGATCTCGGTTGGAACTTCTACCTCACAAATACATTCTTTCCTTTATGTTTAAATGAAATGTAAATTCATTTAACAAGTAAATCTCAGTTAAAATCTTTAACTTGTAAACCAGGATCTAAAAATCTGTAGGAGCCACGTTCCCTTCCCTGCCGTAGCTGAAGGTACAGTAGCCAATGTTTCAGCTAATGCTGTTTTGTTCAAAATCAAATGAGGTTCACATTAAGCCCACAAAAGGAAACCATGATTGATGATCTGGCCTGCCCAACTACAATTCTTTTAGTAACAAAAATATTTTGTAAGTTCATTTATTATTGAGATCAAGCAACGAGTTTGGAGCTACATAAAATGGTTCCAATTAGATTCAAGTAATTGCCATTTTGAGTGAACATAAGCTTTTCTGGATAAAAAGAAAAGGGCAATGAAAGCTCAAGTAAGTTCACATCTGATATTTAAGCCTTCAAAGCTTTTTTGCCTTTTTTCATGCTCTTTTTTTTTTAATGTGACGAGATACACACACACGGAACAGGAGGAGGAGGAACAAGGATGTGTGAAAAAAGAGGAGTGATTTTCCCAAGCTGCTTTCTCTTCCTGGGTGACCCAGTCTCCCTGGGAATGCTCCCCATGTGATCTGCACCAACTGGATCAGCAACAGCACGGGAATCAAGAGCTTCCACAACACCATCAAAGCAAGTGGCAAAGGGAGGAAAAGCCAACAAAGCACAAATTTGGGAATCTCACCACAGAGATTCTCAGGAAGACCACAAATGACCAAGCAGTTTTTAGTGAGGGAGAGAAGATGGATTATTTCTGATTTTAAGACATTAGTTTCTTCTTTTTATTGCCCAGATATCATCATTAGACATTTAATCTCCCATGCCCACCAAAAGGTCTAGAAAAGTTCTCTACAGCCTTTACCAATGGTTTAATCTCTAGAGTGCAATTTGCTCCTAATTACAATTAGATCATAAATACAGATTCACATTTTTATATTGCTTCTTTTGGGTCTGAATATGTACTAATGTGACACTGGATAGTTTTTGCTTTAGCTCAGCTTTGGTTTGCAGCTTTTAGTGTTTCTGTTTGAAGTTTTGGAGAGAAATATGAAGTCTAGATCTAGAGAACTTGTAAAGCTCAGGTGAAACTGTGTGTACTCAACCCAGATGAAGACCTACCCCTTCCTAAAAACAGTTGTTACAGTATCTTGGCATTTCTGAGACTCATCCCTGACTGAACGTGTCAAAACACCAGGATCTTTCCCATAAAAATAGTCTCCCATGATCCCCATGTGGGCTCTAGCTTTAGATTTTCTCCTAACTTTGTAAATGTTTTTCCTTAACAATGGTTCAAGAACAAAAGCTTTAACAGGAAGGAAATGTCAGTATTTTGATGAGAAACAAGTGTCTCCTTTCTCTTACTCATAAAAGATTGTCTTTCCTCCTAGAAAGCAGAGGAGCCCTGAAGTGCCAAGGCAGGTAAGCACAGCCACCCAAAGCACTGCTCTGGACAACTTTACTTCTTTTAAAACCATTTTTCACTAGAGAAACTCATTCAGTGAATATTTCCCTGAACTTGGGAATGACAAATTCAGACTGCTCTGCAGTAAACTCCGGATTACCTTCAACAACACACAGAGACCTCCTCTGAAACAAGACGAACAGGACCAATACATATATTTTGAACATATCTGATGACCCCTCTTCTTTTTTTGAGATTAAAATAAACAAACAAACAAAACCAAACAGTATTTTCTGCTCAAAAGAAGTCAGTACCCTAAATAGTGCATGGAGAATGAAAAACTCATTGCCCTTGGTTAGTGGGAATTGAGGCACAGGGAGGTTTAAGTCACATTTTCCCATGGATTAATGTCCTTTTGTTGTCCCTTTTATCCAGGAAAAAAGGAAGGTCTAAATGCAGTTGGCAAAGTTCAAGTCAATTGACTGTGCTAGGGACTCTCAAATATTTTCTTTCGTCATAAACTACCTTCATTAGCTATGTAAATAGAACCCTAATGAGATACTAATTAGCTGTTAAGATTTCAATCTCAAATAACACAAACAGCTGTGCAGTAACCATCTAGTTGTGTTTGCCAATGCAAAAGCACGTGCCACCAACCTGCACATAACCACTGCTGCTGCCCTGTGCACTGCACGCGCACCTTAGAAAGGCACTGGAGGTGAACAGGATTTCATCAATACCAGCAGCCTTCTCCTCAAGGCTGGGTGGCTGCTCCTGAAGTATTTGTGAGGCTACGCCCTCAGATCAGGTCGTTTGTCCTTGCTTTTCAAGCTTCAGGAAGTTTCCCTTACAGTCATTTTCTTAGGAGAATTGAAGGCGTACACAGGGAGTTTATGAACTGCCTAAAGGAGGATTTCAAAGAATCACAGAATAATTGGGGTTGGAAGGGATCTTTGACAGTCATCTAGTCCAACCCCCCTGCAATAGGCAGGGACATCTTCAACTGGATCAGGTTGCTCAGAGCCCCATCAGCCTCACATTGAACACGTCCAGGGATGGAGCATCTACCACCTCTCTGGACAACTTGTGCCACTGTTTCACTCCCTCATCATAAAAAATTTCTTCCTTATATCGAGTCTAAATCCACCTTCTTTTAGTTTAAAACCATTACTCCTTGCCTTGTCACAATGGGCCCTACTAAATAATCTGTCCCCATCCTTCTTAAAAGCCCCTTCAATACTTCTTTAAGTATTGAAAGGCTGCAACAGGTTGAAAACTCACAACTCTCCCCAGCCCACTGACTGCCTTTATAGCCCTAAATTTGTCACTGGTACCAACACAAGCAAAATTAGAGAGCCCAGCAGGAGCTGATATAGATGTCTATCTCACTAAAATGAAGTATCAATAACCTAGCTCACACTCGATGAAAGAGCTAGTCTGAATTATTTACTGTATGTCATACTTCAGGTTTTAATTTCAATATATAGTGAGATGTACAATAAATTATTCAGAAGCATGCCAAATTAAAATGCAGTTTCAAATCCCATTGTATTTTCTACTCTTAGGTTAACAGTCCAGTTTGCAACGGTGACTTGCTGATCTATTTTTTCAAAAGGTTTTTCAACCAGAGAGGCAGAGAGGCACACAAGTTTTCCATTGCAGCAAATCTTATCCAGCTTGAATCATTTAACAGCCCATCCTCCTTGAGATACATTAATGAAATACAGCTTGGGCAAGAAGGTCAAATGTACCTGGAGCAGGCAGTTTGTTTGCACCAGCTTTTCCCAGGGGATCTGCAAGGGTGTGAGGGCTCTTGTCCTCTCACTTGTATTATTATTGTGTGTGCCAAATAGCTTCTTAGAGATATTTGATTTTAATTTCTAACTTTTTCTCTCCTCTTTATTCATAATCAGTTTTGTAGGAAGGCCTGGGAAATAGAGCCGGTGTTTTAACCTGTCCAGGGACCCATTTTTTCGTGTTGGGATAACAGGGAAGAATGTTTCTTTTTCTACCCTGAACTGTCGGGTTCAATAAAGGGGATGTTGCTTGGTCTTGCAACTCATTTTTGAATCAGTCTTGCGAAGTTCTTCATGTCCTTTTGTCAAGATATTTTCCATCCCTTTTGGCAAACAGAGTAAGGAAACACCTCCCTGGAGACATCTCTTTAGACAGAAGCCCAGGTGACAGTGATTGAAGTTCTGTTCCACAATGGGTAACACCTCTGCAAAATTACAACCTCCTGAGCAACAGAATATGCAATGTGCAGTTTTGCAAGAGTGATAAGTTTAAGATCCAATATTTCCTGACTCATCAGAGCTCACAAAGGAAATCTTTGTACTGTCTGAGGGAAGACATTCCAAGTTTCTGACCACGAAAGAGCCTAAGTTCTTTAAAAATCATGACATGTTTATGCAGAGTAAAACAATTTTAGGTCAGTTTAGGACATTCTGTCCCTCTGTATTGCTGAACTTGTGTCCAGATGATAGGAAGTCTGTGTGTTTAACAAGAACTTTTGACAAAACTAGATTTAAACAAAATCTTCAAAGCCTTTAACCCATACTCAGGGCTTTTTACAATGGTCTGCAAACAAAACCGTGTTTGCTGCTTTGTTTATTATTGGCTCATGGCTTGTCTGTTCCCAAATCATGGGCTTACCCCATAGGTTTGATGATGAAAACTGTTCCCAGTCAAAAGGCTCTCCATGGAAACAAAGTTCCATCAGACACAATGGCTCAAGGAGCCTCGAAAAAGTATCATTTGAAATGTCCTGCATCTGATTGACTTCTGCCCTACCAAAGGCAAAGCAGGAATTTGGAAAGAGCCCTGCCTGTGTTCCTGTAATGCCTGGAAGCAGCACATGTGTGACCCTGAAGTGGGCATCCTCTGCCCTGTGCCCCAGCAGGGAAATAGTGGAAGTTCCCTGCAGCTCCACAGTGTGCTGGGGATCAGCAGCGAGTTCCCTTCACCCAGCCCATAGAGCAGCCACAAAATCTCCAGTGGCAACGCTGGTGAAAGGCTATCCCACTGCTGTGCAGGGATGGAGCAAGGAGCCAAGGGCAGTCAGGGCACCAAGGGTGCATTAACTTTTCCCTCAGGGGCAGAAAGGCTCCAAAGTACAGCCTCAGTGGAATTGCTACAGAGGGGAAACTGAGCAGCCTCCAGATCCAAGAGCTGCTGCTGCTTTACCTGAAGTTAAAAAGGAAAGAAAATTTCTTTAAGTTTCTGGGGGAATCAGAAACCCTGGATTTCTGCCAGCTTTAAGAGTACCCCCTACATATACCCATATGTACAGGTAATGTATCTGTATGGATACCTTATCTCTGAGAACTCTCCAGCTGGAAAAACTTGGCTGAAAGGTGCCATATCCTCTTTAATATTGGTCCCTGAAGTGACATGAACAGAAATCAGTTTTGTTCCTTCCTTAGCAAAATGAGGCTGCAGGTAAAGGGGAGTATGAAGGGGCTGGACTTCTCCCACTTCAGGGAAACATCCCATCAGACTGGGATCCAGTTACGTATTGAGTCCGCAACATTCTACGTTAAGAGCAATGGGCAAATCATTCTGTGCAACGTGCCTCAGATTCTGTACCTGAAATACTGAGTTAAATAGCTACCAGGCATTGCTTAACCCAGTTTATACAGTTTAGGATGTGCTGACACACCATATTGCCTGAGCACTTGGTCAGAAAAAATAACAAACATTATTGATATTACAATAATACTTGCAAATTATAAATGTCTGCAATTACATTAAATAAAAACCTGGTGCAGTTCACAATACTCAGGTGGGGCAGCATGAAACAGGAACTCTATTACTATCAAGTTGTTTCAGTTTAATATTTGGACTTTTTGGATGTTTGGATGTAAAAATAAAACCCTCAAATTTATATAGATACCTCAGTGGAATAAACCCTCACTTTCACAAAAAAATATAGTTGCAATAGCAGATTTTGCCAGTCAACCCTGCGGTACCATGATAGGGTTTGTCAGGCTGAACTCCCTGCTACTTCTGGTGTTATTTTGGAGCACAGTTCAGAATTGGAATCTTGTTCTTTGCTGTCCAGCAATTCTCTAGAGTATGTGCCCTTTTTTTAAAAGCTAGGATTGCCCCAGGAGCCAGTTGTGTTGGCTGAAGCACTTTAGACGCAAGAAATAAAGGCAGCAGCATCCGCCTGAAGTAACTGCTCAGAGCTTAATTAATACCAGGGTTTTCATCCTCACATTAAAACTTTCCTCTTGAATTGAATGAGACTTGACCTTGTCACAACAAGATCAGGGCAAGTCTGTGAAAACAATGTTGTGACATCAAAGCCAAAACAAAGGAATGTCGTCGCATGTGTCAGAGGAGGACATGATGGGGTCCTCTTACAGTAGCAAAATAATGTCACTGTGAATCCCAGGACACCTTCTTGGCTTCCAAGGCTTTCCCTGAAAAGGAAGTGCAATGGGAGAACCTGGAAGGTAGCAATTTCTTTAAAAATCGGGAGATGTGGATGCTGTCCCTAGCTGGATTAAAGAGGCTCTCATTAGAGTCTGTCCAGACTCTAATGGGGCTGGACAAATTCAAATCTGTAGGAGATCTGGTCCTCTGCAATCAAACCATGGAAAGGATGTATAAATTAAACTACTGCCTCGCTGCAGGGCACATAAATTCATCACCAGCGTGCTCGGGCATTGCTCCCCATCCCTCACCGTGTAAATAAGGCCACAGCATTTTCATTTGTGGGTAAGAGCTCTCAGTTCCTCGTGCCCCTCTCCAACGTGAAAACCCCCACTTAGGGCTGGTTACTTTTCCACCTGATGCTTCCCTGGAAGAGCCGCACTGTGAAATCCCTGTTCCCGGCAGCTGTGCCTCGCAGCGGGGGAGTTCCCTGTGCCCCCTCCCCCCCCAAGACTTAACAGTGCAGCCTTAGAAAGGGGATTTTCCAGTATAAACACAGCGAAGCCAAACTCTTCTCCTGGCCTCTCCGTGCCCCAGCCCATATTTGCCCCACATATAATTACCTGTGGATTTCACCTAGAAGACAGAGGATTTCACTTATAGCCCCAAATAGGCAGGCTCTGACGTAATGGCAGTCTGAGGAATATAGGTCAGGGAGGTGGCCTGGCCACTGGAAATGGATTTTGGAAGCAGAATAAGCAACCTTGTTAGAGGAGAAGATAGTAATCAGTAGTGGTCCTTGGATCTAAACATTTCACCTCCAGCACTCTTGCAGCTACAGCCCTCATCTGTTTCACTTTCCTATTTTAAGTTCCTGACTCACATCCTAAATATTGACTTCTATTTTTCTATTAGCACTGGATTTTCAGCCTCCATATTGACTTTGACTGTACCTATGGTTGATACTAAGCCTCTCAGGTCAACAAACTTTTATAGCTGTGAGCTGCTTAAACCACAGTGGGCAGGAACTGGCACTATAGAGCAGTAGCTAGAAGCAATATTATTGGGAATTATAAATTATTCCTCTGCCTGAACTTTTCCTCTTATTCACATAGCTACATTCATTTTTAAACATGTGGCAAATGAATCGCACAGTGAGGACAATTGGGAGTCTGTGATTTGGGGAGCACCCGCCACCACTAGCAGGGATGGATTCTCCCCTGGGAACAGCGCAGTAATGCCAGAGTCAGAGCAGGGGTACAGCAGCATGATCTGGGCCGGTAATGCCTGTGAGGACAGACAACACCCAGCCAGAGGATCAGAAGCCCCAAATCCATCTTAGCTCCACACACAGACCCCTAATGTCTCCTTTGGCTGATGTTTTAGCTGCACACGGAACTGAGCTGTTGCAACCAAACATCAGAGAGACTTGGCCATTCATCATTTGTAAAACACTTCATGTATGTAAGAAACAATAACAACATTAAAAGAACATTATGGCAGTGACAAAGCCAAGCCTAAAAAGTGAGGAAACGCAGCAATTAAGATTAACATGCCTCACAGTACAATATTTTTCTGCAGACCACATACTATTTTTTGTAATTAGGACCCATGCTCGGGAGCAGGGGCAGGGAAGGTTCAGCTGGCAACAAGCTACGTCAAGTATTTTACTGACACATGATGAGTGCAGTATTTAGACGTGAGAGGAATTGTATAAAGCTGCATCCCTTAAAAGATGCCCTTTTGGGTGCTGCTGTCCTGGGGATTTGCCCAGCACGTGTCCCTGCACAAAGAGCCCACAGAAAAGGCTGGTTTCCTGCCATCCCCCCTCTGCCACTCAACCTCACAGAAAGCCAAAATGTCACCTAGATTTATCTTAAATTTTAAGTCTGTGCCATGTTCAGTTTAATGCTTTCTAAAAAGTTGTTATCACTGAGGAAATGATTACTAGGATGATAAGCTATGAATGACTTATTCATGCACTATTTTCAGTCCTTCATCAGTCTACTAGATCTTGTGCTTATGTTCCAATCCTTCACATACTGATTAATTTTTCATGTGCTACCAGGCCTTTTTTGAGCAAGGACTGCCAAACTAATGCAATCCGGCCATTTAGTAAGCTGTTCCTTTCCTTTTTTGTTTTTCTTACCCCATGCTTGGAGTACAAGCCTGTGGAAGGAAGGAAGGGTCTGTCAGAAAACTTGTGTGATATTTGTGATTTATTATTAATTGCTGGCACAGCAGTCCCTGCAGGTCACAGGACCTGCCTGTGCTAAGCAACGTCTGGATGCTGTGCTGGGCAATGTAGTGACTAGGAAAAGGGCTTTTCCCAGCCTTTCTAACTAGGGAGAGGAAGTTTCCCCCTCCTGTGTAACGGCAATGGCAATAAAACGCTGGCTGATCAAGTGCACAGAGGGGCTGTGCTGCAACAGAAACTGGGCAAGTGTCTGGAGCTGAACCCTGCACAGCAAACCCAGGAAAGAGGCTTTTCCCTTACCTGAAGTCTGCAGAATTACAGTTTTCAAGGATTTACCACTTCATGGCAAAATTCTGGCCCACAATTACTCTGTGTTCTCTCTGCCAAAGCACATACATGAGCTGTAACCAGAGAGCGGCTTTTTTCCCATCCTCCCTCCAGCTTTGCCATGAGGTAGAAGAAACTGTGATGGGTTGAGCTTGCTTTTCCCTGCTGTGCCAGGAATGACATGTGCCTCATCCCAGAAAGCTGCAGCTCAAATCCTGTTGCAAAAAGCACCAGGCTTGCAACACACAACCCATGACCCCACCAAAATCTATAGACATCCTTCCATCCACACCTTGTGGCACAATCAGGGTCACAAATACAGGCCATGAAATGAGAGCTGAACATGAAATAAGTTTGTGCCCTATGGAAACTGGCCAGAAGCGGTGCTCAGAGTGAAAACTAACTCTGCTTTTGCAGAGACTCCCTGCACAGCTCTAGCCAAGTCTCTCAGGTTTGATTCCTCATCTATCTAACAAGGAAAAGGTAACCTTGCCTTCAGCAGAGCACTCTGAGGATGACTGCCCTGGATTCTGGAAGGGACTCTGATATACAGCAGGTATAATGACCCTCAGATACCTAAACCACATCCTTCTGGTGGGAACATTTATAGCCCTTTAGTTCCTAATTCCAGCTATAGGTTACCACATCAGCAAGATGGAGCAAGATAAGCTTGTTGTCTTACCCAGATCTCTCAAGCTGATCTGTGAACATTTTGGCTCTGCCAAGCCAGCACGATCACTTCCTATTCTGCAAGCAATGCAATTATCAGGCATTTAGGAGGAAAAAAAAAAAAAAAAAAAAAAAACAGAAACAGAAAAAGCAGGGGGNAAGACAGACACAGAAAAAGCAGTGCTTTGTGAGCCACCTGCTGCCATCAGGGTCCCAGGTGACCCAGGCTGGCTCTACTGTGTGCCTGAAATCAGCATGGCTTGTGTGTTCTGAACAGCTTGTCCTTACCCCATCACTCCACACATGGGAGACTATCCCCTTATTGCCCTCACCCAGGGCCCTGACCTCAATTATTAACTGCATTTAGCAAGGACATTATTAAACCTGACTCTCTGCTCCCAGATGAGCTATCAGGTGTCTCACTTTAACCCAGCAGGAACCTTTTTCTCACCCCATGCCCTTCTTATTACCCTTTAATGTGCCCTGAAGCCTCTGGAGCAACTCTGTGCATCCCAGATAATGTCATTTCTAGAAGGAGGGGGAAAAAAAAAAAAAAAGTCTATTCCTGAAGATTTTTTCCTGACTGGCTCTGAAACATCTTTCCATTTCCTTTCTATTTTAATCATCCATCTCTAATAACAAATTCTATAAACCAACAGGTCTATCCAGTCCAGAAAACTGCTCAGCTGTGGATTAAAGCATGTTACAGTTTTTAGCAGGACACTACTCTTTTATACCTGTGAAAACTGATTGCATCTGTCTATTATGATTAAAAAACAAGGAGATATTAATAAGCAGCTACTAATTAGCTTGCATTTTAATCACGGCTTTTGTGCCAAACAAACACAGGAGTGCCACTGAAACATAATATAGAATGTCAGCAAATGTCTACACTTTTGAGCTTGGCAAGTGCAGCTTCAATGTGCTGATGACACCCGGGCACAGAAGGGCATTAGGCAACTCTCTGTGCTCCTCTTGGGCTTTGGCACAGGAATGTGCCAGGCTGTGGCTAGGGCATAACCTTGGAGTAAGTGAGAGCAGTCTTGGGGCACTTTGGCTTCATGAGCAGCACCAAAAGCTCAGTGGAAGCTCAGTGTTCCAGTGGCTGAACCAAGGAGACCTCAGCAGCCTCTAACCTGGTTTTCTACTTCCTTGCTGCTCTTCTGAAGATTTTTTTTAAGACGGATGTGTCAGGGTTCATCTCCTGTTGGCAAGGAAGCACTTCTGTGCCACCCTCTAAACCCACAAGCTGTGGGTGAACTGGGTTCACTGGGAACCTCAGTCAGATATCAGCAGTGTCCCTGTGTCTCCCATCAGCTTCCCAGCAGCAGTGGCAGCTGCCAGCCAGCAGTACAGCATTCCCATTGCCGTCATTTCCAGCAGCAGGCACAAGCACCATGCCAGCAGTGATCCTTGCAGTGCCCCATAGCTGCACCCAGCTAGACCTCACTCCCTGCTCCATCCACCCAGCCAGGCAACCTCCCATCCCTCCCAATACCTCCTCATGTGAGAAGACCTGCTCTGGGGCTGCACTTCTGAAAACAACCACCACACATTTAATTTCCAGTACTGTCCTTTACTACATGTCCATAAAGTGCCCAGCATCCCGAGGCCTTCATCTCCTCCAGAGCCCCTAGGGGCTGCTAGATTGCAAAAAATACACGCCAAAGAACAGCTGGAGAGTACGCAAACATTCCTCAAACCTATCCTTCCACTCATGGCAAGCAGCTGAAAAATGCAGAAGCCTTCAAATAAAATGCTATGACTGAATATTGCAAGCGTGGTGAACGTTTTATGGATGAGAATGCTCCCGCACCCCAAAATATTTGTTTTCAATACCCACAAAGTAGTATAATGTCATTTAGCGAGGAAAATTCTGGCAGTCAATGCACAGTCTGGCAGAGCTACAAGTACTGTAGGTGTTATGATACACACACAACATGTTTTACAAATAGAAAGTGGTTTCCAGAGTTCTTTAATATATTCTATTTTCCCCCACCTCTACCCAAAAAAGCTGCAGTTATGAAAATACTGTTACATACTGGCATACTGAAATATTAAACTAGAAATCTGAAGAGAGTTGTTTTTTTAAAAGCTCTCTTTTCAGCTATTCCTTCTGCTCTTTTTTTTTTTTTTTTTTTTAAGTCAGGTATGTTTTTAGCAACTTAAACAGGTTGGGTTACCCACAAGAAGTAGTAATTTTTCCACCTAGCAGATTGAGGCATTCATACCCTCTTCAAACATTTCTAAATTTATTCTCCAGTATTATTCAAATAGAAATATTTGCATGTACACCCTGAATCGGATAAAACCCTTTTAGTACTAACCCATGGGTAGAAACCACACAAATGAAGATTAACAAAATGCACCTTCTTTGAATCCAAAGAGCCTTTGCAAGAAATCCTTCCAAAAAACCATCTTGTCTCAATTGGTCATTATAATTTTTTCTTCATTTTACAGGAGAATCCTGCTCAAGAGCAAACCTGCTAACTATACAACATGCAATGACATCCATCCTTACCTGAAGAACTGCTGGCTAACAGCCACGTGGGCAAGGAGTTATTAGTCTAATTTACAGGTAGGATACCAAAGGAAAAAGAGACCGAGTGAACTTCTCAAGGCCACCTGAGACACCTGTGTCAGCTCCAAAATAGTTCTGTTGCACGAGTCCCATACCTCAGTCACAACACAAGGTTTCCTTCCCAAGAAATCACATCACCTGCTTCTTGTGGATTTTCCAGGTGCAGGAAAGCTGGATTTTAACTTTTACAAGTCTCTGAGCTCACCAGCTTCATTCTCAGGTGAAGTGAGCAGACTCAGTTTCAGGCACAAACCCCCTTGTAGAGCACTCAGGTGTCAGCAGAATCATCCACTGCCCCATCCATCCTCCCATCCAAAGGAGAGCACCACAACTCTCTGTGTGGGTGTACTTCCAAATCAGACCTCCACATGAAATCACAGTGGAGACCCCGATCTGATCCCACGAGGAGCATGCCAAGTATGGATCCGGTAGTGACATTAGCACTGTAGTGGCATCCTGCACCTGAACCATGGGTGACTGACTCTGTGTGGTGTCACAGGACTGTGGGCACATAACTGAGCAGGTGAGCACAGAGCAGAGCCTTGCTGCTTCAGTCAGCACTAACTACACAGTGCACATCCACACTGTGAGGATGTATGAGAAGTTTCGTGTGGGTACCTGGATGAATGGGCAGATGTCTGCTGATGGCATCCCAAACCGGTGTCAGAGATATTTTCAGAATCCAAACGAAGATGTTTCTAGTTTGTCTCAGAGGACAATCTCCAGGAAATGCACTGTTCTCCATTCACTCACTTGGGATGGGGGATTAGCAACTAGGCAATGAGTTCCCCTATAGGAGGAAGAGCAAGGTGGAGGAAAACTGCAGCCTAGGATCGGGTTTGGCAGGCTGTGCTACCCTAGGAACCAGAGAACCTCAGGGAGAAGGATCCAGTATCTTCTGGGGTTTCTCAGGCTTTGTGACCTGTTTATTCCCACACCCTCCTGTGTTCAATCCAATACATCTGTTCCACAAAGAAGAGCAGCCTTTCCAATTGCAAGCTTCTATCCACTCTCCCAGCATGGAACATCTCCCAGACATCTTTTAATTGCTACCTATGAGGCAACCATGAGGCTCCATGCAAGCTGTGATGAAGGAAAAGCTCGTATGCTGCTCTGCCAAAGAGGGGATGATGTGATGCTGGGAACAGGGCAAGAGCAGTGTGGGACCTGTGCCTCAGCTGCAGATCATGGCCATAAGGTCTGCCTGTAGCCTCAGGACAAAAACTGAGAGAATAAGTTGGTACAAATTACATGAATTACCTAAATAATGCTTGTTAAAAAATTGCGTCTCCATGCTGCCATCCGTTAGCCTGCAAGCAGCTCCACAGACGGCAGAGGAACTAACATGAAAATCAAATATTACTCAGCAAAAGGTGAGGCTGAATGATTGGGCCTTTAACGTTTCTTACCTGCTTGCAAATAGACTCCCATCGCTACAACCCTATTTATTGGGCCAGATTCTCACTTGAACTCAACAATGCTGATTTAGGCTGGCTCTGAATCCATGATTAACAAGCATTTGCTGATAGTTACTATGGCCTGTTGTCTGTCTCCAGGTTGTTTGTTGAGTTCTATAACATGGCCTGTGATGTTTCCACCTCCTGCTGCTGCCCAGCTGCCCCAGGGTAACGAATGGTGAGCCCATCCAGCCATTTGTGACAAGTTTTTAACCTCACTCTTCCCCTTGCAAATCCAGCCTGGGAGACACAACCCTGACCATCAGTCCAGTCTCCAGCAGAGGTGAGTCCCAACCCAGCAGACCATGTGGGTAAGTCCTGAGGGACTTAAGCATGTGCTTAAGTTCTCTGCTGGATCAGTGCCTTTGCAACCAGTCTGACTGCTTTGTTAGCAGTGCTGAGCACCAGGGCTGAGCTCCAACAGGAAATAGCAGCTTCCCTTTGAAGTCCTGCCACTGATGTTCACGTAGGTGGGACTTCAAAGAAGAGCCACCACTTCCCCTCCCAGTATCGGAGGCCCCAGTGTTGGAGAAGCAGTACTGCTGGTTTTAATTGCATTAAGGGATGCTTTAGGGCGGACGATCCAGCCCTTCTCAGGAAAAGGACAACTTGAAAAAGTTCCCACCTGCTGGCAAGAGACCCAAGGAGAGGTGAACCCACACCCCAAAATACCCTTTAAAACAAAGGTCTGTGGAAAGAAATCTCATTCCCTTGTGTTACCTGTTTTCCATAGTGCCACTACCAACTAACCTGTGTGCCTTGTGAGCATCTAGTTTCCTCTGGAGCTGTACTCCTGCCTATTGTAAGGGCCCCTCGCCAACCGGGATGTGCATGAGGAATGGCCAACCTCAGCCTCCGTACTAGAGATCACTGGAAAAACTGACTTCAAGTACAGCCAAACAGAGCCAACATGAGGAAATACCCCCACAGGCAACCTACATGGCTGATTCTGCTGCTGACTGACAGTGCAATCACACACCGGGGCTCCTTTAATTTCTCTGTATCTCTTTCCCTTGAGGGAAAAACAAAGCAGATAAGTCCACATCCTAAATGGTGACAATGAACTGAAATGACATCAAAATGTGGCTCCTCCTCTTCTCTTGCAGATTGCAAATATCCATCTATTTTCTCAATCTTCAGCCAGAAGCAAGACCCAGTCAGAGGGGAGAGGGATCAGACTCTTAACACAGAAAACCCTGGGGACCACTGAAGGCACTAGAGAAGCAGACAGCATTCCCAGGAACAACAGAAACAGTGCAGGGTTTACACGTATTTGCAAAACTCTTCCACGTTCATATTGTTTGTTTTTCTCCTCCCTGAACCCCCTTCATGTATCCAGATTCCATACATTTCTACATTCAAAAGCCAGCTCCACAAGCAGGCATGGATTTTGAAGGAAGATGAGTAATTCTGTGAGTCCTTTGTGACCTCACTACACAGAGTTCAGCTGAGCTCTGCTGTTCTTGTCACCAACTTCCCATAACCTGGTCATCTGCCCTGGTCATTTCATGTTTTGTACCTCCTCACCCAACACTTGCACAGTGCTTTGGGAACAAACTCGAGTCAGCAGGAAAGCAGTGTATGCCAGTGGGGATTAATAAGAGCAGGAATTTTAACCCCAGTAAAACCAGCTAAGCAAAGATGTGCCCCAAAAATGCTGAGAGCTCTCGGTGCCAGACCCTGAGGGGCTGACAGCAGCAGTGCAGGGTGACAAGACTGGACTTGACCACTCAGATGATCCCAGCCCAAACCCTGGTGTCTGCTCTGGTGTGAAGAATGACCTAAAAGCTCAACTGTAACAATTCCTGGCTCAGGACAAAAAAATTAGTATGGAAAGTCTGTTGCACCTTTCAACAACCCAGCCATGTAGCCATGGCTTTGCTCAACCAGCTCAACATCAGAACAACTTGCATAGAAATTTTTGAAAAAGGATCTCTTTTTATCAATAAAAAAGTGATTTTTTCAAGACATTTCTCTTAAAGCTTTGAGCCTCTATCAAAAAAATGCCAAGTGCTTTTCTCAGCCAAAACGATGCAACAATTCTATAATCAGCAGTTTCCCATTAAAGATTTTTGAGATTTAGGTGTCTGGAGGTTTTAATTGCTATTTTTCACTGAGTATCTAATCAACATTTTCCACTGAGGGAGAAAAAATATTCTGGCCAAGTGTTGGTTTCCTTGCAAGGTTGAGAAGGGCAAGGAGGAGGAGGGGTGGCAGTATTTTTCCTTAAAGACACAAATATTCTCTTATAACTAAAGTCACCACTGCACTTGTGAGCCTGACAAATTTAGAGGACTTAAAATCAATCAATAAAAAAAGAGCATGACCACAAGGGAAGTTCTGGTCAACCCTTCAGCTTTACATCATAGACAACATTAATTTTATCACAGCCTTAAAAAATTAAAATAGAAAAATGCATCTTCTTGGAAAACAGCAGTTATTTTCTTCCCCTGCTCAGATATTTTTATAAGCCTGGTTCCACCAGCCTCACTCCTGGTGGGAATCACCTTACACTGCAGGGCAGAGCATTTATTTAGAGGTGAGATATTATGTCCCAAGCAGGACACTAAGATGCCTCCACCCAACAAAAACTCTACTGTGCAGCCGAGCTGGACCAGCTGCATCGCAGGTCCAAGTCTGGTTTGCAGCATTCCCCATAGTGTCTGGATACTGGCCTCTATAAATAAACAGGCCAGAAGGTCTGGAGAAGAGGTGAAGCCTTTCTCATTAGCTGTGAGCAAGGAAGGAAGTTGTACTTCACCAAAAACTGCGGGAATTCACAGCTCCCTCCTTCCCTTAATAGCACCGCTGGAGGCAGAGAGGAGCTGTGCAGAGCAGCCTGACAGGGATGGTCCAACAAAACCGTTGAGACAACCAGTGAAATGAAATCCTGCACATGAGTAAGGGTGGCAGAACTTGCCTGACAGATACCTTTCTTGCCAGCTAATCAGAACCACAATTTATAGCTCTTTCCATTGAATCTTAGCAAAAGAACACAATGGCACAGAGACTGAATTGATTCACTGGCCAACATGTCTTAACCCTTATTTGTTCAGAGAATTGGGTTTGATACCTTGCTGTCACCCCCAACATGTTTTTCTGGTTACTTATACACATTACCTTAGCAAAACTTCCACTGGGAAAAGGTTTCTCTGGTCCAGGAGGAATCTTCTGGTCAAAACAAACCTGGCCAGAGCAGCCAATGGTTTCAGCAGCCAGAGGATGCACTTTTGAAGGCCTGATACAGATCAGGGCTTTGAACTTGGATCTCCTAAATCCAAGAAAGATATCTTAACCCCCAGGCAAGAGGCCATTCTTGGATGTTGCTTTCCCGCAGGAGTCACTTCATACTGGCTATAAGTCATACAATATTTGCTGGTAACAGCAATACCAGTTCTGCAGAACACTGACCCGGAAAGGGCAGGAACATGACCCTGAGTCTCCATATGCCAGACAAGTGACTTGGCTACCCACGGGCTTATTGCAGTAATAAGGACAAATAAGCCCCTTTCCAGATCTTGTGTCTTTCAGGCAGAATGGAAAAAACTTGAAATTGCACAGCATCTTGAGCAACAGGAGAAGCGTTTCCTCCCCACTGTTACAGGGGGCACATCCATGGTGTTTATCACCTCTTGTCACCAAAGCCAGGATCTGGCCTGCTGCCTTCCATCCTCATTCAGAATGCACTTTCATCTCTAGTATAAACACCAAGGAATATCAAAAGCCCTGTTGACAGTACTGCTCTCATTTTCTCCTTTAAGAAGTTGCCAAAATGTACAAAATTAAACTCCCTGAGTCACAGTAGGCTGTTTTGTCAGTTTATCCAATCGGTAACGTAATACTATCGCAACTTCTACCATTCTCGCTTCTCTTTCTTTTCTTTTCTTTTCTTTTCTTTTCTTTTCTTTTCTTTTCTTTTCTTTTCTTTTTTCTTTTCTTTTCTTTTCTTTCCCTTCCTTCCTTCCTTCCTTCCTTCCTTCCTTCCTTCCTTCCTTCCTTCCTTCCTTCCTCTTTCTTTCTCTTTCTTTCTTTCTTTCTTTCTTTCTTTCTTTCTTTCTTTCTTTCTTTCTTTCTTTCTTTCTTTCTTTCTTTCTTTCTTTCTTTCTTTCTTTCTTTCTTTCTCTTCTTTCTCTTCTTTCTCTTCTTTCTCTTCTTTCTCTTCTTTCTCTTCTTTCTCTTCTTTCTCTTTCTCTCTCTCTTTCTCTCTCTCTTTCCCTTTCTTTCCTCCCTCTCTTCCTCCCTTCCTCACCTTCCTTCCGCGCCTTCCTTCCTTCTGCACCTTCCTTCCTTCAGCGCCTTCCTTCCGAATTTCCCCTGGAAAGGTACACAATTACTCCAAAAATTTAATCACAGCATCAAATTTCAAACTGGTAAATATAAAACAAATATCATTGTGACAGCTCTAAGGAACATTCCTGTGCATGACACCTGCATTGTCCAGGCCACAGGGATACACTATGGATATTGTTGTGCTAAAGGAGCTTCTCTGGGAATTTTCTCTGAAATTGCAGGAGTCAGATAGAGGAAAACTTTGATGTCGCTCACCCACTACTTCAGAGAGCATGTTTGAGGACTGGCCCAGTATTTTTCATTTTCTTCCTAGTTTCTTTCAAAACTAATGGGAAAATGTGAGCCTCAAGAAATATAGAATTGGGTTCTTTCTTATTTCATTAACAAAAACAAGAGCAAAATGAGCAGCACCATTTTACAAACAGCAACTCTGTGGAAAACTTCTAGGAAAACAGGAGCAATGCCAAATGTTCTCTAACTCCAGAGTTCCTAAGCAGGGAAATACATCACCATAGCAAGGCATGCATGACATTTGCAAAGGACCTTCACTCGAAATCAGAGTGTAACATACATTACCTCAGTACATAATTCATTCTTAATCTATTAACAATATGACTCATTAACATATTAGTAGCAGTAGCGGTGTTAATAGGAGTAATACTAATAATCATGTCAGTGTAGTGCTAACAGGTCCCAGCATGCCAGTTCTTCTACAGGCATTTAACAAAAGGATTTGTGACCCAGCATCACAAAGGTGGTGAGAGGTTTGATAGCCCTACCAGTTACTTCATGGGATGTGTGCTATTATCTCTCCTTATCTCCCTGAGGAATCACTGAAGATCTGAATGTCCAATCATGTTCAGGTGTAAGATCCCTGATGGTATCTTTGGTGGACATGGGATGAAACCCTAAAGAATGTTTGGGGTTTTTTTCATATTCTTCAAATATTTCTGCTACTACTCAATCAGGTGTGAGATACCTACTGAGCTCTTGCAGAGATTTCTGCTTCTCCAGGGTGCAAGAATACTCTCACCTCAGGGAAAGGTTTTATGAACTAATTTTGCAGAACTTGTCAAGAACTGCTGGGGAGGTATAACACACAGCCTAAGAAATGCTGTTGTACGTTCCTTTTTTCCGCCCTTGATTTCCCTGCTTGGAAATCTCAGCTCAGAGGGCTTGAGGAATGTCTCTGTTAGTTTGGGATTCCCAGGAGCACAGTTCCCTGATGTTAAGGGAAGGCTCCCACATGGCTGAGCCCACCCAGAAGGCTCAGCCAGCACTGCCACCTAGCCAGCAAACCCGCGGAGCCCAAAAGAAGCACACTGACCTCCAGCCCATCTCTTCCAGAGAAGAGTCACACTCACAGTGGTTGTATTCTGTAGGGGGCAGGTGATTGCACAAGACAGTTGAAAGTTATTGAATGATTTCTGATGCTATAACACAGATCTGATATGCCATAAGTGCAAACATTGCTCACAAGATTTGGGGAGAAATCGAAGTTCAGATTTCAAGTATCCTTGAAAATCTGATGCTTCCAAGAATCCAGTTTTTGGGTCTTGGCTCTGGAAAACTGATTATGAAGACTGAGGAGCATCCCTGGTTTCACATGCAGACAAAATCTGCAGGCACAGGTCTGCCTCTGTAGAAAATGAACCATTCTGTGATATCTTGCCATGTATCCCTGAATCTGTGGGATCCAAAATCCACACCACAATGGAAGGTAAGACTGGGCAGGCTGGGAGCCGTAGCTGGGGTGGAAAATATCCACAGTAGCATTATATAATGACAATAAAAAGAAAGACTATAATTACCTTCCTGCTCACCCTCACCACGCTGTAATGAAGTCTCTGGCATTAACATCTCATCTACATATACAGGTAGAGCATTGTTGAGTAGATTAGAACAGGGAAAGCACTACAGCTCTTTTTGGAAAGCAAAGTTGTATGGTACAAATCACTTTGACACCAAAACAACTGCATTCACCTGAGTTCTTGTCCCTTTATAACCTGTGGTAAAAATATTAATGCAGAACAGTTTTTCCTAACAACAACAAAAAAAAGTATCAAGATAATTTTTCGTGTAGACCAGGCCTAAAAATTCTTCAGAGTAGGTTCCAGGAAAACCGTCTAATATTCCAACTGTTCCCCAAGTGTTGTGATGTCCATTATAACTTTTAAATCCCCTGACATTGTGATGGCCCCAACCAGATTTGAGGTCTGGCTGGAGAAGCTGAAGGTGGAAAACCAGGAGAATATTGCAGACTCCAAATCCAGAAATTCCAAAGAAGGAAAACCCTGCAATTACAGCCTATACACCACTCAGGTGGGTGCTAAAGAACCCCTGTGGAGGCTGATGATGACAATGATGTCTGTTGGTAATTCAAGGGGCAGAGACAGGACTCCAAACCAAGGCCACAGCCTGCTGGAGATGGCTAGGGTCATCTGAGGAGTTGTCAAGGTTTGCCTTCACAACTGGTTTATCTGGCTCCCACCTGCTGGCTTTTCAGAGCCCCCAGACTATTACTATCAAGAATCTTGTATTAACTACTACGTGCCCAAGTGAGTGAGTAGACAGGCTCATCAGCTGGGAATGGCAAAACAAATTCTCAAAGGCAGCTCTTTCCTCCTCCCTTTCCTCAGGCTTACCTTTATTTTTAAACACAGAATCAAAACCAGCCCAGCTCACTCCACTCCAAGTAGGAGGGAAAAGGCACCACGACCTTCCCTTCCCTGTTTTATATCTTTTCCAGAGCCCTGGAGAGATCTTCCAGCTGATGGGCAGAAGCCTGTTAATTGTGCATGTGCTGGAATAGCCATAGTCTCTGCCTTCCTCCTCCAAGTTAAACATTCCTCTGCAGTCTCCAGTGGGGTGAAGGATAGCATGTGACATCCCATTCGTCACCATCCAGGAAAAGAGGAGAAGCTCCCTGATGCCTCTCTCCTACTGTATTTCTGAATATATGAATAGGAAATACATGGCTCGGATTACACAGTGACTACAGCAACTGTGTGACATCTGCAGAGGTGTGAACTTCATTTTTGCGGTGCTTTTGTGAAGCCTCTTTGGCTGAATCATACTCCTCTCCAGAGGTGGGGACAATCTTCCCAAGACTTCTGCCCTGCAAGAGTATGGACTTTTATATTCAGACTGCCTTTATGGAGGCTTTGAGAGGAGAGCTCCTTAATTGAAACCACATGGCCCAGCCTAAGCCAGAGCCTGCTGCATGGGCCCTGTCTACTCCCCAAGTCTTTCCAGTGCTGATTGCTTCTCAGCCAGAGCACAAAACAGTAGGCCTTACAGCTCCCTGGAATCTGCCAGCATGGAAACTGTACTTGACTAACAGCTTGGAAAGCTCCACTAGAGCTCTGGGATGGGCTTTCTTCTTTGCAGGGTCTTGGTGGGCACAGAGTGGTCTGAACACCTCTTTGTGTCTGTAGCTGCTACAAGAGAAACACCTTTCCTCTTTTTCTTTTTGAAAGAGAAGCTGTTGGGACGTGCCCACCATCTCGCTCTCCTCTGATAATCCTTTCAGCATCCTTCCGTTTTCTGGTTATTCATTTGTTACTCCTGAAATCTGATTCCTGATCTCAGCCCTCTCTTATCAGCCCCTTTCACTGAGGAGTTCCAAAGCAACGGGTTAGTTCTAATCTTTGCGCTCTTTCTCTCTCCCCAAGGCCTCGTTTTGCTGGGGAGGAGGTGAGTGATAGGACTGACATTGGAGGGGGGAAGGGGCTGCCATCCATTAACTCCCTGTTATCTCTCTATTCATCTGCCCACAAAACAAAGGTATGATTGTTGCTCCAGCTTCCAGACCTGTTCTGGCTTCACTCCAGCTCCCATGGGTCAGAGGAGACATGGAGGCATGGCCGGGCACAGCCCAGCAGCCAGGGGTAAGGCCTCCTACATGGGCTCTGTGCCCAAGTCCTATAGCCACGTCCTGCCCAGCCCTGGTATCACAGAGCAGGAGCTAAGCCTGGCCTGGCCAGAGCCGGCCTCCATTCGGGTGTGTAAGCCTGCCCGTGAAACACGGGTTGGACTCTGCACCACCCCGGATCTGGCAAACCCATTCTGGGCTATGCTCTTATTTAAGCAATTATATAGGATATAGGGTGCTAGAACACGAGTTCCTTTATCTCTGTTTCCCACATTACACCCTTTCCTAAGGCGAATTGATGCAGCCCCATTGAAGCCGAGGCACTGATTGACACCAGCTGAAGATCTGGCCCCGATTCTGCCGTGCCTTGCCTCTGGGGAGTCATTTACACCTGTTCAGAGTGCAAAAGGCAACCAGCAGCAACGACTGGAGCTGCAAAGTAGTGAAGTCCCATCCCATCACCTTCAGAGCCCGGCATGCCACGCACTGATCAGTGGCACAGAGCCCAGTTGTCTTTGCACGTCAGTTGGTTTTGGCGTTGCACATAGACATCCTCTCTTCAGCTTCTAGTAAACCTTGAGATCCCTGCCAATATTCATGAAAGAAAAAGTTGTGACCCAGTTCCTGGAGGGTGACTTAGTGTGAATAACTCTCAGTGGCATGATGACACTGTCATGAAAACTAGCACCACGCTGGTCAGTCCATGATATATGGAGCCAAGAACCAGTCCTGATCCAATGTTGCACGGTGAATATCTTTTCCTTTCCTTGCACACACAAAATCCCTGGCAATTTCCGGAAGAACTGCAGTTGTGCAAGCCAAACAGGGCTTGGCTTACGGTCCGAATCATCCAAATAGTGCCAGTCTGCATGGGCAACATCAGCTTTTGAGCAAAACTTGCCAGCACTGTAAAAACCCTAAGGTCTGAATTAGATCCCAGTTGACTGCAGCAGGCTGGTTTGCCTGGGCTGTCCCTTCTGCCAGTTTTAACCGTGTGGCCAAAGAGTCTTCCAAGGATGAGGCCAACTAGTCTCCATTCACTGCTTGCAATACACCTGCAGCAACTGGGGTTGGATTTCCTTTGTCATTTTCCTGCTCTCAGTGACACCCTGTCCAGCTTGGCACTATCTGGTGGCCTGTGCAAACAATGGTAAAGCTGGACAGCCACCAACACACATCTTCACAGCCTCTGTTGTCCTTGGAGAATTCCAGGTATGACAGTCTCTGGTTTTTGACATACCCATCCAAAATCCAGTGAAATTACTGTAAGGCCTCCAGAAGTGATTTCAAACAAAATGGACCCAGCTTTTAAATTTGAGACACCATGTTTAGATCTGTGGGTTGCTTTGGGCTTCTAATTTCCATGGGGATTTGCATAATAAAATACTATAATAGGCTGGGTGAGTACATTGAGCAGTGGCTGTCTGCCAGGAGCTAATGAGCTCCATTGCAGACTGTTTAGCTCTGGACAAGTCACTTGACCTTCCAAAGTCACATCATCCCCACCTGTGAAATGGGATGGTAATACTTGCCTCACAGGGGTGTTGTGAGGATTAATTAGTTGCTGCTTGTACTTCACTTTGATGATGTTAAGAACTACGTGCCTGCTTAGTATTGTTATTGTATCACGGCTGGGAAGATATTGCAGTGAGGGCTAAATCCTGCCCTTGGAAAGAGATGTGTCTTTCCCCACATCTTGTAAAATCGGCTGCTGGGCTTGTGCAAGCAGCTTTTATATAATGTTGGTACCAAACATCAACGTGCACCCTGTATCTCTGAGGCTGCCAAATCCCTGGAACAATGGCCTGCTGGGAGTCATGTGATGCCCCATCCTGCCACAAACAGCTTTGGGCAGGAGCCCAGCTGCAAACTCTTCCTCTCTCTTCACCCACAAATTGAGATTTGATGTTTCCATTGGGCACTTGAGGGGTGATCTCAGGTCTAGGGCTCGGTGCTGTGCAGCACCTGGGCAGCACTTGCTACTCGCTGCTGATGGGACAGCCTGGGATGGGACACTGGGGACAACCAAGCACAGTCCTGCACCTGGGACAGCCACGACGGCTGCAGCAAGGCGGGATGGCTGTGGGAACACATGGATACATGCACGAGCACAGATGGATAAAGGTAAGCTCTCCTGCCAAAACTCGAAGCCTTGGGTGGGCCTCTCCCCCTGAGAGGAGAGACCTTCCACCTCAGCATTTTTGCCTAGGAGCCACCAAAGAGTGCACAAAGAAAAGAATTTCTTTTCTGCAATGGGCTACAGCTCAGGATCATTAATAGGCTCAAACCACAGTATCCAGCCTACTCAAGCAGTTATGCATCCAAATCTTGGTGACATTTAGTGGAAGTCGGCCAAATGGCTCCCTTTGATTCCTTTGAAATTTGAAACATAACTGTCACTGTATCTTAGACGTGTGAACTGCTCTGAGAAGTCTCCCATATAGATTAGACTGCGATCAAAGAGTTCCATTAAACTGAATTTTATGAAGACAGAGGGTTGAGGTGAGGCTGATCAGCAGCAATATTATCTGAGAAAACACAAACCCCCAGAGCCAGCAAGTTTGAAAGGGTTAATGAAGAAGGTTGTTTGGGTAGCCGGTGTACATTAACTATCATTTTCAGGCAGCATGCAATGACTAGTTAGCTGGGCTTATCATCCCCAGCTATGTGAGGAATTACAATAAATGCCTGAAATGCAAGCAGGTTTCCAGCTTAGGTAGGTAAATAATGGAAGTCACTATTTTTGTCTGAGTTGCAAGAATTCCCCACGCACACAGGCTCCCCACCCCCTACCCACTGTAACACAGCTAACTCCACTCCCTGCTGCTTGGCAAAATGAAGTCCTTCCCTGCATCCTTCGGACTTTCGCTTTGTCTGCAGAAGGAGCCGACTCACGATTTCCTTTATGGTGGAAAACAAGAGGTTACATTTTTTGCATTATTTGTTTTAAATACTTGCAGAATGTAATGACCTAAGGGTGAATGGACGGAGATACAAGCTGCTCTGAGATGGAGACTACATCATTTGTAGGTAAAAAGTGACAAAAGAAGCAACCAGAGCATAATTCTGGTGTTGCCAAAGCCTATTAGCAATCCTCCTGTTGCCTTCAGTGGCATGAAGCACCATCCTGTGCTGAAAATACTGCCAAGCTGTTCAGTGATTTGGCTGCTATTTGAACAGCCACTGGAGAAAACTTCTGGCTGCCTCTGCAGGATAGAAATAGGATAAACTCTGGATAGCACTTAGTAGTAAACAGGGAATAAAGTCATTACAGTCAGGGAGCTGATTCTCATCTAGCCCAAGGCCCTTCTCCCTGCCCTGGCATCCCCAGGCACGTGCCTGACCTGGCCTCTCTCAGAGGCCCCTTTGAGGTCTGTGTGACCGAGTCTTTGCTGAAGGAAACACTGGGCTCCCGCCAAGGGAAGGGAATCAGGGTGGGATCCTGAGCCTTGCGAAGTCCCCTGTTGACCTGGCCAGGCTCCAGGCAATTCCAGGAGAGCCTCAGCCGTGGTGAATGCTCCCAGTGTTTGTGCAGCACTGCTGGGGGAAGCCCGGCGCAGGCTTGGAGACGGTGGGGCCAGGGAAGGGTTAAGTAGCGCCGGGGCTGGAAGAGTGTCCTCCCTCCATGCTCCACACATGCCGTATTCCTTAGCAAAGTGAACATATTAACACTGGCATGCTCCCACACACCGCCTTGGCTCTCCTCCAGGAAATCATAACCCAGCTATTTGGCACACAAGGCCACAATTTTATTTACACAATCAACTTCTTGATAAACACAAAACTTATAAAATATACCACTCCCTTAAAATAAAAAAGGAAAAGGTGTGGGGGAGAACTGCTGCAGCTTGACCTTCTTGGCCAGAAGGGTCAACATGCTTTGATTTGATAGCCCCATCCACAAGGAAACTGCTCGTGGATCCATGAGGATTTGCCCTGGCTTTTAGCCAGGTTTCTGCTTGGGGGACACATGGGGGTATTCTGTGGGGCTGGGAGCTGCCAGAGGGATCAGGACTGACTCAGGCAGGTTTCCTTCTGAGCAGAGGGGTCTCTGTGTCTCTGATGAACATTATAATTTTCAACTCTATGTCCCCTAGTCAATCTAACCAACTGCAAGTGGAAGTTGTGGGTTTTATTTTAGGAGGAAAAAAAATTCTGATTTCGTGAGGCAACCAGATTTTTTTGGGGACATATTCCACTTGGCCAGAGCACCAGCCAATTCAACTGGGAAACTGGAAAGTCTTAAACCTTCAGCAGCCCTCCAGGGCACCTACTGCCTTGGGTGAAGTTCTGCCTAAACATCAGATAAAGCTGCCCCAGCCTTGCAATGAACTGAGAGGTACATGTATGCATGTTGCTGGTATATGGGGTCACCTGAACTCAGCTCCACCACCTCCTCCTTCACCTTTTGAGTTCACATTTCTCCATTGGCCCTTCGAAGAAATTGTCTTGCTTGGCAAAAGAGTCACATCTTTCCTCCATTGACTCTGTAGGCCTTGGAGATCAGGGTGGCATGGGGTGAAAAAGCCCCCAAAAGCCAGGGCTAATGGTAGTTCTGTTAAGCCTTACACCGGACACATGAAAACAAGAAGATGCTTAAATGTTGCCTAAATCCCACTTGAGAGATATTTCATGAGAAAAAATAATGGGCCAAAGGCATTAAACTGATTTATACTGGCTGAGGATCTGGACATATCTGCTTTATTCCTTGCAGATAAAAAGATCTGCCTGAGGCTAACATGCTTTTGATAGTTTGGGAAACAAAGACTGATTCTTTCTTAATTTTTTTAAGATTTTTCCCACAAATAGGAAGAACCACCTTCAAATACCTGAGACACACTGCAATCATTTAGACAGATAAACATCTTGATTTCTAGAGATAACAGGAGCTGAATGGTTGGCCTCAAAACCAAGCATTCATGACAATTCTCAAAATGAGAGCATTATTACTGTCCATTTCCACAATAATTTACATACAACTGCAAAGGAAATGCTTCTCCCTTTGCAGCTGGAAAATGTACAGTAAACAAAGCCTTGCCACAGTTCCTGAACACGCAGAGGTGGATGGGTGAGCTGGTTGCAGCTCAGGGTCTGTATCAGAGCCTGAGACACCGATTTCTTTAGATGAATACCTGGCTGACCTGGGTATCACCATCTGAGATGGGAAAGAAGGTCTCCTCCCATGAAAGGACAGGAACACCGGAGATTAGGGCCCAGGCCAAGGGAAGGAAGTCTGCAGGACTGGGTAGTCAAGTACCATGGCAAAAAGCACTTGCAGAGAGTTTCTGATATCATTTATTCATTGCCTGCCAGACATTTTGTCTCTCTTCACAGGCTGGGGAAGGAGAACATGGGTCCACCTGAGCAGAGCAGAACTGGGATGGAAATTTGTCAGGTTACCCATTGCAAAACAACTGCTATGCATTCACTTCTCTCTCTTCGTCCCCAGAAAGCAGCAGCTGAAATGAGAGCCACCAAGATCTGTCAGAGATCTTATTTTTGCCTCACCTGCCCTGTCAGGGTCTTGCACACACCACTGTAGCAAAACATTTGCATATCGTAATTGAGTTCTGGCTGCTACGTATTCAGCTGCACATAAACTAAAGGCTCTCCCTGTATTGTGAATAATTCCTTCAAATTCCAGATGTTGCCTGATTTCTCCACAATGGCCAACTCCTACAATTTTATAGTGAGTCATACTACACACAGTGACTTTCCACTAAAATAATTTTCATACCTAAGGACCTCATCTCTGATTTAAAGTCAGTCCTTATCCTCTGTGAATAAGAGCTGAGAGCCTCTAATGCAAAAACCAGAAGGCAACATTCACCCAGCTCTGTTTGCTAAAATCTGAAGCCAATCTCAAGACTACACTTTTTTTGGATGCAACTTGACTGCTGCCATGTAAAAAAAGAAATGAAGGAGAGTGAGGGCCCAAACCAGAAGTATCTCAGCTCTGCAAGTGAGGACAGGAACCTTCAAGTTGAGGGACCTTTCCAAGAGCAGCACCGATGATTTCTCAGGAACGGGCTCCAAATTAGCCTCGTCAAGCCTATTTCAGAGCCACAGGAGGGCAAGATGTGGAGGAGGACTTCAAGGGTGCTTTCAAACGAACTGAATCAGAGGTTTACCCAACCCCTCTCTTTCAGAAGTTTCTGAATAACGCACCAGCTTGAACCACTGGAAAGAAACAAATAAATGAGCTGGCAGCTTTCACAGGGAGGAGCCTTGAAGCCCAGTTCCCAAGACCACACCAACCAGCTCCGTGTGACAGCACACAGGAATGAAAATAGGTAGGTAACATTAACAGAAATACACTGAAACTTAATAACAGCAGCTTGTCAGGACATGCAACAAAGAGAAATGGCTCATAATAGCTACAGCTTGTATTATGAATGTTTCATAGCCATCTGGCTACAGAGATGCCTACACTCAGCTCATACCTTGTGTGTGCTCTGCTAACCCACCGTGCATGCTCTGGAAGGAGATTGGCAAGCTCAAGTTGAGCATCTGTATTACAAAGACACACCATTTCTCTTGACAGATTGAAAATGCCTTGGATTAACAAGGCAACAATGAATAGAGCTAGAGAGCTGAGCCTGTGCCCTCCTTTGGTGTAAATCAGGAAGTTTTGCTTAGGACAAATGGAGTTATCCCAATTTACACCAACTATAAGATCCAGCCCCATTGTATCAACCCCTTGTTTCAGTCATAACTTCCATGTGTCTATCAGTAGCTTAAAGCAAAGGCACAGTTTAAAAGGAAAAGTAATCCCCCAGCCTCTCCTCTCCTGATCTGATTCACATACAAAATGGGCTTATGAACTCAAAAATTATGGGAAGGATTCAAGGAGGAGGAAAGGGAGACACAAGAGCCCTTTTATTTTGAGTCTTATTCACAATGAAAATTGGCACAGAAGCCAACCACATACATTAACATAGTTTGGGCAAGTTTAACTCTCATGAATACATTTCTGTGGAAAAACTATGTGACTATGGAAAAATCCCCTCTTTTTTGCCATTTGAAAAGATAACAGGCTTCTATGTGGAACATACCCAGAACCTGCCTGATTCGGAGACATGGAAATACAAAGATGAATAAGGCTGAGTTTCCCATGCTAGGGGCCCATGGAAACTGAGAGGGGAGGAAGAAGTAAGGAGGCCCATTGACTCGGGAGAAGGGCTTTCATCCTACAGGTGAAGGAAGTATTTGAAGGCACTGGTAACATTGCAGGCCTGTTCCAGAGCCCATTTAAGTCACTGACAACATCACATTGACTTCAGTGCAATGTGGGTCAGGGCTAAATAGTTTTAAAATACAATCCAAGGCTATTTCCACATCACTGTGTAGTGAGTGGGATCCAAAACAGTTCAAGTGTGCCCAGCCCTGTGACTTACCTGCCTCTTGTCCGCATTTCTGACTGCTAGCCTGGCTGCTGCTTGGGCCCTAAGTCTTGATGCTACACTGAGGAAGAGTTGAGCTCAGGACCTTTTTGGAGGTCTGTCTCCAACTGGAATGCACAGCACACTGCACCCATGACTAAGTCAGGCAACCTGAAGGAAGGAAAGCTTTGGCCAAATGTACTGGGGCATCAGCTGCACCTCTCTTCTCTCCTCATCTCCTGTATATTCATTGTGCCTCTCCAGACTCAGGCTGAGGAGGGCTCGTAGTGGGAGTGTTCACCAAGAGCAGTGGGCATATTCGCTGGAAAACATGGGCACCTTTGTGTGATGATATAAGTGCACCCAAAATCTGGCACTCGAAATCTGGAATTTAAAGCCTGCCCAGCTGCAGTGACAAGCTCTGGGATCCTCTGGCCCAACTGCAGTCCAGGTGCAGCCTTAAGACTTCTGCAGAATTTCACAGGTACGCAAAAATAGTGACCTCGACTCCTACATCCTTAAGTGCAACCTACTACCTATTGCCATTCCCATAAAAAACCCTTTCTCCTTTGCTCACTGGCACTGTGCAGTGCTAGTCCTGCTCTAGTGCCACATTCCTGGCAGAAGATTGTAACCTCAGAATGAATATTTTCTTTTGAGTGAATCTGTTTGCTTTATTATTAGCCTATCAGATACGATAGTTTGCATTGCAAGTCCTTCATCAGATCACTTCAGAAGTACATCACTGTATCAGGCCTTTAATATCATGCTAATTTGTTTAATAAATTACTAATTGAACTCTCTAAATGACTCATATTGGTATGGCAAGTATCACCATAGAGAGAACTCAGTGATCTCAGAGGAAGATAAATCACAGAACCATCCTCTCCCGCTACATAATACAAAATCCAACAATGGTGTAGAAGCAGGATGGGGAATTTTCCCCCACAATTAGTCCAGAGCCCTTAGCTCTGTGATGCATCTCAGTACCACATGTATTGCTCCTCTCTCAAAGTGGAGTTTCCACTGATTTCATTGTGTGGAAGGGGTGAAGTGAACAGACTCACACATCGAGGGCAAAGGACCTGCAGAGCAGATCAAAAGGGAATGTTCTTCCTCAAGGCCAAGTCCATCCAAAGTGCTCTGTTGCTTTACTGACACCTAATGCACATCATCACTGATGTCATCGCCGAGTTTGCCTCCACTGGAGAGATTAGGTTTGGCCAGGGTCAGCAAACAGGACTTTTCACAAATTGTCCAGTGCTGACCACTTCCTGCCACACAAAATGCTCTCTTTGCTTTTTCCAACACAACTGTCTCCAAAGACAACTTAGAAACAAAGTCACATCTTGCCTGACTTGGCAGCTGCTGAAAGATAACTGATTATTTCAGGGCCAGTTTTTCCAAAGGCACCACTCTGTTCTTGCTGGGCTGGAGGGAGGTCAGAGGCCTTCAGGCAGCTTTGTCTAACTGACTCTTTGCTCACTGACCTGCTGTTTTTCCCTAGGAGCCAACCTCACCACCACTTGCCTTGCAGCAAAGGATGGGGTATTTTTCTAACCCAAATCCCAACAATGCTGGTATCTACACCTGCTCAGCCACATTCACCTCCCACCAGAGTTAATGGAGTGAGTAGGCACTTCTGGGAAGAAAATCACCTGGCCTACAGCAGATGACTCCCTTAGGATGAGATCAGTATCACTCTCAGGCAGCTGCAAAGGCCATTTAGCTTCTCATCAGCTGTCCTTGTCCACCTACATCCCGAGGAATTCCATGCCAGGTGAGAGCTCAGATGCTGGGTGACTGCAACAAAGGATAAACACACTTGTTTTGCACACACAATTGGTCTTCTGTGCATTCTTTACTTCCTGTCCTCTTATTTTGCCTTATTCTGAGCTGCATGTTATGACTGAGCCTAGAACAGGGAACCCTCTGCTGTTCCCGCATCTCCAAAAGCAACAAAAGAATGAAGACCATCACGTGCACAGGAGGTGCTGCTGCAGCACAAAGCCTTGGCACAGAACTGGTCAGCCAGGTTCCTACAGGGAGACATTAAGCCCAACAGGGATCTTTGCAACTATCTCTGCTGGTCTGCAGTCCTGGTCAGTGTTTCACCCTCTTATTTCATCTAATTTCTCTGAAATCAGAAAGCTGTGCAGTTCTAATGCATGACCAAACATCCTGCATTAGCTCCTAAGAGAAAGATTTTATTTATTTTACCCACACAAGGCTTATCTTGTAGCAGCCATCAACTTTCCATGGAAAGATCATGCTCTACAACTATACATCAGTCATTAGAGGCAGCTTCTAAACTTTAATATTTCCAAAGGAACAATAATTGTGACCTTTCCCATATTTTATATTTACAGACCAGCAGAATGAACTCACTGGAATCAGCAGGTGGTGTATGTTCAGCTGCTCTCAGCAATACCCCGCTTGCCTGTTCCCAGTGAGGACAGCTGCCATCAGGGAAGCAGTGCCCTGTGAATGTGCCATTCAGAAGGTGGGAGAGCCCAGAGTTTGTAAGGCAGACATCAAAGTGGTCTGTAACATGCAGATGTTTTCCATGCAGAGACTGAGAAAAGTGATGGCCAAGGCTTTGTAAATCCTATTCTGTGTTTTTTCCTTCATTTTCTCCCTTACATGCCCCATTTTCTGGCCTTCTCTTACATGGAAGAATGAAACCATTAAAAATTATGGGCTATGTCCTCAGCTGAAATAATTTGTTGTGAATCCACAAAGTTATGCCTGTTTACACAAGCTGAAAATTTCTCCCATCAATTTAAATCTCTACAGATTTACATCATGGGGAACAGCACTACATTTTTTCCCATAGCTAATTAGTTACTTCAAAAAAGAAAAGACAAACAAGTCACCCTTGACATCCATTAAACTTTTATTTGGAGATAGAGATTTCAGAGGATGCCTTCTCCCACCCTATCTCATGTCCTTTATCCTGCTCCACAGTTTATTGGAGGGTTCTCCCAGTGTCACACGGGCCAGAGCTGAGCTGAGTTGCCAAGGATGGTGCCCATGGATGAACCTACGGCTGGATCTGCTTCCTGACATGTAGCTCTGTTCCCTTTTCATCTCCCCAGGCGGTGCTGCAACCCATTCCAAACATCCCTGAGTCCTGCTGAGGACAGAGCCCTCTTCAATACCACCGAGGCTCACTCATGGGCTGTAGGGAAAAATACCTGCTCCTTTTGATCAAGGGCAGCAAGTTCAATGCTCAGCTCCCTCTGCCCAGGTGAATTCCTTAACCAACAAACCAAAAGCTGTTTTTAAAAAGTTCTCCATCCATTTCATTTTCATTTCAAGAAACATTTCATCTTTCTATGGAACAAAAACACATTCAAAACCTCACCATTTTCTATAAAATTAAATTCTTGTGTTCCCACTTGCCCTAACCAGAAGCACTGTAGCATCATGTCTGCAGAACACATCATATTATGCTGACTTTGTGCTGCCCTGCAGAGAAACACAATGCGCTTTCACATGACATTACCAACTGACCTCCCCCAAAATTTCCCTCCCGTGAATAAGTGCCAATCTGAACACTCAGCACACGTGAAGCCAGATACCTCCCATGGGGAAGCAGTTTGCTGAGCCATCTGCAGAGCTTAAACACTTCTGAACATTCAACAGCAACAACTTTCTGCTGGACAAAACTCTGACTGAGCCTGCTTTTGGGATACACTGAAGAGCCAGGTGACTTAAGAGCCAAATTCCTTATTACATTCACTAATTTAATTTGACCACTGAACCTCTCCAGGCTTTTTTGGAAGCCCCAGTTGTGATTCCAGGAACCAGAACGTCCAAGATGATCCCACGGGTTGAACACAGTCATTAAAAGTATGACCTGCTCCTGCTGGAGGCAAATGATGGAGTCCCTCTAGGACTGCAGGGAATTAGGTGGCTGTATCACCCGTCCCAGCAGAGTATTTTCTGTACTATGGAGTACATTCCATAATATCCCCAAAGACCAGTAGGGATCTCTGAGGTCATAGCAAAAGCCTTACATTTCCTCCAATAAAAGCCGAGTCTAGTGACCTGCAAAACGTGTTGGAGATACATTTTTTGGATGAATAGAGAAGAAAGCAGCCAAGATGATCAGGAGTTGGAATTCACAGTGACTAAGGAGAGGCTGAGAGAATTAGACCTCCAGAAGAAAAGATGAATGGGAGACCTTATTCCTGAGACAGCAGCAAGAAGGCAGAGCCAGGCTCTTCTGGAAGGTGCACAGCTCTGCTGGTCATTGCTCTGACCCCTTGTGTCTCCTGGAAGGTCGCCAGTAAGGCTCTCCCATAACCAACTTTCTCCAGAGTGGTGTTTGCTCCCTTCTGTAGGACCTCCTGCTCTGAGATCAATGTTTCCAAGCTGTTCCACTTTCCCTGAGACCTCTGACTTGCTGGGGGTTAAGCTGTCTCTCGAACAGCCCCCATCCCATTTAGCCCTCATCCCAGGATTTTCTTTAATGAAAAAGGCACTGTAAAGGCTCTGGACCCTGTGCTATGATTTACACTTTTTCATCTCCTGCAGAAAGCCTGCCGTGTATGTGATGATACCATTCAGCTCCGTTTACCTGAGAACTTAAAAAAATACCATCGGAGGTTGTTTTTTCCATATGGGTAAATAGTAGGGGTGGGAGTATTCCTTATGGGAAGCCTGGAACAGTCGCACTCTGTCGGCCTGACATTTCCTGCTGTAATTGAAACTTTTGATGTGAAAAATTCCATTTACACAGTGTGTCTCTAAGCCAGGCGGGGAGAAGGGCAGAGGTGGGCTCAGCGTTAGCGCACGGTTTCCCCACCCCTCCACTGCAGCCGGTTAAATACAGCAGGTGAGTGCAGAGATGTAAGGGCAGGAATATGAGGAAGGAAATTCCAGCTGAGTTAGGTAATTTGGGTCAGAGGAAGCCAGGCGTAGTTACAGAGGCAGGTACAGATCAAATCAACTCGAGGTCCTGGGTCTCTGCAGCTGCCCATACCCCTGCCCAGGCAGGCAGGGAGCGGTGCATCCACATGGTCCTGTGCTCACATGGGATGCGTGACCCAAACATCCGGGCTCAGGCTCGAGAGGACAGAAAAATGGCTCCCTCAGAAGGGAGGGGGGCCAACAGGGAGAAATAACTTTGCCCTCTTGCAGGTTAAAGGACGCTTCACTCTGAGTGGCTTTGAAATTCCCATCCAATGCTATACAACCTCATCCTCAATGAAATCAGCCAAGCAGCCAAATCCTAAGGTAAATCCCAGCTGACTTTCAGTGAAAATCCAAGCAGAGTCCCACTGCTGCCAAATGTAGGTTTATCTCTGCACCAATTCCAGACCCTGCCATGACTTCATTCCTGAGGACCTGCACAAACTTACATAGGCCAGTCTCCCAGCCCCAGCCAGTGTTGACTCAGCTCATCCACAGGGATTCTTTCAGCTCATGGGTTCATGGGGGATTCACCCACCAAAACTTGCCCAGTCTCTGCCTCAGGCCTACAGCAGCCACCAGCCCAAACCCTCTCTCTACCTCCCGCTCTACCCCAGTCCAGGAACTCCTGTCATTCCCAACCCTCAAACAAGCCAGATTCCTGTCCTCCTTCCCCGTGAAACCTCTGACAGGCTTTCCAGGGGTGAGCAGCAGCAGCAAGAAACACCAGAATGCCAGTATCAACCCCGGCCCCATCTCCCGCTAGCAGTAAACACGGGAATAAGACAAAGTCCAGGACAAGACGGAATCCCTGTGAGTAATGGACATAATTACATTAGCTAGGCAAAGTAACTTTATGTTAAGAAATACTTTTGGCATGCCATGAAAAGTTTGAATCTTGTCACACCCCAGCAGTTACAAAAGTCAAAGGCAACATAACATGAGCTTTATTTTAACTGTTACATGCATTTGCATAAAAATGCTTCTTCAGAATGATAATGCAACTGTGCTTCCCTGTTTTAGTTGGGGTTTTTTTGTTGCTTTCCCTTTTGATGCAACTTTCTTGCACCCTCAAAGGCACAAAGTAGAACAGGAAGCAGTTCTGCCTGAGACTCTTCTCAGGCTTCTTCAAAAATTAAGGTTCAATCCTTTAAGCTTTTCTCACACATCCAAAGACAAGACAGTAAAAAAAAAAAACAATTACCTAGACTCAGCAATCACTTCTGAAAATCTGGCTTTTCACTGTCAAACGTGATTCTGACCCTCCAGCCATGACAGCTACAGCCACAAGAACATGCAAATTACATTCCTCATTATTCTTCCTAGCAATCCTTGGGAGCAATGGGCAGCATTGGGTGAGAAAACTGGGCTGGATCTGCAGAAGCAGCCATTTCAGAAAGGAAACAAATGAGTATTTGAACAGACACTAGGACTGATTTTCATTTCTAACCCCATAATTTAAATGACAACTGACCATAAACTCAATCGACTCCTTGGGGTTCCACAAAAAAATTCATTCAGGAACAGAAGCAGGGAAAACTCTTAAGTCTCAAAAATACCAAAAGGCATTTTATCCCACCGAGTTTCTCAAACTCTGTGACCAAAGTAAGCAAAACTAAAACTCGAAGTTAACAGCTGTTATGTTTTAATGTTAGATTTAATATACAGATGCTCATTTTTATTTGAATATTTAATTGAGATATCACTGGAGAAATTCTGATCTTTTTCACCTAAGAAGCAGCTTTACTTTTAAAATCACTTTCTTGAAAAAAATTAACAGTTTTAAAAAATAATATATTAAATATTTTGGTTCAGACAGCACAATACATTTTATTTGAGACTAAAGCAATTTTTTGAAAGTTTTGACAGAATTAATCTCTTGGGGATAAATTAATTTAGGAGGACCTAAACCCAGAACTGCCAGATGGGGCCAGAACTAATTGATCCCAGTGCCTACCAGTTGTTCCTATAACTCCTATCAAGGAATCCTTCATAGCACAACTTATAATAAACATTCCAGTTTTCCCAAGCAAAGCTGGGATGATAAATTGCACAAAGATAATTTTTTCTACTAGAGTGAAAGAAGCCTCCTAAGACTGTGGGTGCCCCAATGTGTGAAAGACTGGCCCTTACCTGAGGGGTTCACAACTGAAAGAAAAGCTGGGAAACCAAAACTAATGTGACTTGTCCAGTGCCCCAGCACAGACTGACAGCAGTGGTGCAAAAAGACTGGTTCGGTCCGACTCTTCCCTCAGTGACCTGTCTGATAGGAGCCTATGATCAGACTCACTGATAAAACCTTTATTTTGGTTTCTCCTGCCTTATTTCTGCTTCATGGGCTGGCAGAGTGTCACAGAACTTCAGTAAGTACAAATGTAATGGTCTTCAACAAATAGCCAGAGGGAACCAAGGAAGATCTTTATCTTGATCTTATATTGATCTTGATTTTTTTCCAGCTGGAAGAACAGAGAATTCCCAATGTGTCACTTGCAGAAGGCACATACGTAAAATTATCAACTTTGAGATAAAGAAAAAATCAGAGGAGGAAAAAGAGATACCAGGTGAATAAAAAGCAGGAAAGTGCTGTCAGGAACTGATGGCAATACTTAGCCTAAGAGTTGTTGGAGTCTCTGGTTTAATGCTACGTATAAACATTTGTCCAAATGACAGTACACGGTGTAAAATCACAGGAGATGGGCCAGAACTAAGTCATGATTGATGAGCCTTGGAAGAGCAGGACCTGGCTCTCCAAGGTTGGTTTGCAAACTTTGATCTTTATAGCCATGCATTATAAAGCGGTTTCAACTTGTAACTAAATTCCTGACATACTCAGCTGTAAAATCCAGACATATCCTGAGTAATAAAACAAATACATAAACTGGAACTTAGATGAGAGTCATCTTTTACTGTCACTTAATGCTGGAAACACCTAGAGCTTGTTCTGCCACATTCAGTGGGAAAACGCCGTTTTAAGAGCAGTGTGAAGGGATTTGGGCTGGAAACAAATTATTTGGGCCAGCCTATTTGGTTAATCCTATCTGGATCCCCAATTTCCAGTACCTCAAAAGAGCATCATGAACAGGCACCTTTCTGACTGTAACTGTACCACATGATGTTCATGAAATCCAACTTCTATCACTCCGTGTATCAGAGCCACGGGCCCTCTGCAAAAACATCATTCTGCCAACTGTGGATATCACCAATAAATTAAGGCAGTTGCACAAGCCACGACTTAGGTGGCATTAATTAGATCAGTGGAAGTTATGATCCAACATAATTATCATTGCTACCCCACCTACATTTAATTTCTGTGTTTCTTCCTATCTTTACCCCAGAGGGTCCATAGGGAAACATTACATGCTTCAACAGTGCCAGCCTCCAGAGGCAGCACGAAACAGCAAGGGCTGGTAATTATATGAGTGCAAGTGAGGGGAAGGGGACTATCATGAGATGTGATCAGATACTTTACCAGAGCAGAGAAATAAATTCACCCTTTGCCCCTTACACATCTCATAGCTTTGCAGTTATACATGAGGTCTGGGTTTTGTGCTGCCTTATCCGACCTACCGGTCCCTATTCACCAAGGTGTGTGCATAGAGAAATCACTGTAAGCATGTGCAGTCTCACCAAAGGAAACCTGATTTCCCAGATCTTACATACATGTTGGAAATGGCCTGAGCAGCATGGCCCAGGGGAGCAGAAGGTCAGTGTACTTGTGGGGTGGAACTTGCAGTATTCCTGACCACATCTGTAACAGTAAGCAGCGCAAAACAAGAGGAACATGGATGCACAGAGAGAAATAGTCAGTGCTGAGCTCCTGACATCCACACAGGGCATTTCCATTCCATGCTTTCCTAACGGTAGCAGCAAACAGCACAAGCTGGCCCATGCTGAGTGCAGCCCTAGAACCATCCCACAGGAATCCTGTTGATGTCCTCCATCAGTGCTCTGTGACATAAACGTGCAGTTCTGTGGGGATCACTGGGAGACATTTCAGAAGCACATTTATCTCAAATAAAATGCTAATGCCAACGTCCCCCTTCGAGGCATCTCCATACTGGGCATGGACAAGTGTCTGTCCTGATGAAATAGGCCAGCATAATGGGACCCTGCTGCAGCTCTACAGGGGTGGACACAGTGTCCCCAGCCAGTTGCACACGGTGTGGCTGCACCACCACGCAGGCAGCCAGCTCCGCTGAGCGGCCTGGGTGTGCTATCCAGCTCCAGCACTGCTTGTGCCAGCAGGGACAACCTGACAATCCTGCAGCTCTGAGGACTGTGCTTTAGAAGAGGGAGTCATATGAGAACAAATACAAATGGAAAACCAAGAGCTTGCAGGGCTGAGCCCTGAATCACAGCCCGGGACACGGCTGTAATGACAGTACATGGCTGAAGAACTACTGCCTTTGAGCTAGCTGGAAGGACTTTCTGCAAAAAGGTACCATATCTTTCAGGTCACAGCAGTCCTTTCTGACTGAAGGTTGCACCATCACAGTGGTTGGAAGACAAAGAGGTTTTCTGCTAAGAATCCCCAAAGATGCTCTGTTTTAGCGGGTCAATTGGTTCTCTTCTTCTTTGACCTTTTTTCTATGCATCTGCTCTTCCCTATGCTTACAATAAAACATTTTCCTTTGACACTGTGCAGAGCTCTACTTAAAAAGAGCTTGGTGTAGTCAGGTGTGTTCCTGGTGAGCTGCAGGCTGTGGTACAAAGACCCCACTGTTTTTCAGAAGGCCATTCAGTAATGTTCACTCAACAGAAGAGACCAACAGTATGGCAATATCCATCAACCCCTGCACTTACTTGTAATTAAAGAAAGGTCAGGAGCTGTGCCTTTCTGAGAATCACGCTTACTTTTGCATGGGCAAAACCCAAACATACACAAATTTCACAATGGGGACATCCAGAAATGTGAAACCTGGGACCTGAAAAATATTAAACAGCCAACTGTGTAAATTTTTCAAGGTTTGTGAAATGGATTTGCCCCTGTGGTTGGGTACAGAACTGCTGAGATTGTCTTTGGTACCTAACAGCAAAAGCTCTTGTGTTCCAGTTTTTCCATGCCTCGCTGCTACAGAAAGGCCCTGATTCACACCACTTCATTATCTTTCCTCATTTTTATAGGCAGCCAGAAGGCATGCTGGATCCTCAGTTTGTTTGTCTGGATCCACTCATTAGTAAATTACGTGTAGTGAGCAATGACATGCACCTGGACATTTAGTCTGAGTAGATTCTTTAGCATTCAAATTAGTTGTGCTACTCCAGCAAGAAAAGCAACAGATCTTTCTGAAATGTGATTTCTTTTTCTTTATGCTTTTTTATTTCTAGGAGCCATAGCATCACTGGAGAGAAAATACCAATGAGCAAGAACAAAAGAGAAGAAAGAAAAGCACAAGACTTTTCCCTGTGAAGTGTTGTTAACAATCCCTTTGCTGTGAACACACGGAACCTGCAGCCAAGACGGCAGCCACATCATGGTGACAATCTGAGTGGCAGCATTTGCAATTTCTGCTGTACAGCTAGACAAGAAATACTAAAGAAAAACACAAGTGTTTAGAGATTTATCTGGGAAATTTGCAGCAATGTTGAGTGCAAGCCTGGTGTGCTGCTCTGGAAATCTGGAAATAGAAACTAGCTAGAAATCTGATTTTAGGGACCAAGTCTTTAATTCCTACCTGGTTCTCTCATGGCATCACTACATATGATTTGCTATTATAATGAAGGGAACTGGAACAGAGAGGGACAGTGCAGGAGATAGACAAGGCACAAAGTATTCCATATCCTTCTGGCATTCACTCCTTGGAGACCACAGCCAACTGGTGCAACAATCAGAGACACAATCCAACACAACCCCTTGCTCTACTTTTCACACCATTAGCTGGGTACCACAGAGAAGGTGGTTAAAAACGTCTTCTAAAATAGCTTTAAGGATTGGAAATCTGATAAGGCAAATACAAGTGGCAAAGCTCCACTGACGTCAGTGAGATTTATATAAGGGAAGATTTTGTAATGGTAAAAGTAACACTGGAACTGAAAACCTGCACACTGAACAAGGAAGTTTTTCAGGTTAACCTTGACACAAGCCACAGATTTGTCCTCAAAACAATTTCCCCCATGCCCTGCAAATAAAAACTGAACTTGGACTATTTCTGCAAAAAGCGTCACTTTGTGTGTACAATCACACAAGCATAATTCACTGCAAAGCTACTCAATAATAGGCAACTGATTAATACAAAATTATTAATACAAAATTATATTTTTAAATGTGAATTTTGAATTTATACATATGAGAATGTTAATGAAAAGATGTGACTGTGAAATGCAGTACATTTAGCCAGTCCTGGGACAATATGGTGTGGGAGTCATTCTTCCTTCACACAATTCTTCTTTTCAGAGCCATCAAGTAAGTTGGTGTGAATTAACACTGGTCATTTGAAATCAATGGGAAAAAAATGGATCTGTGCCAAATTACATCAGTGAGGGATCCAGCCTTTTGACTTCAAGTTATCCTCAGTTAACACTGGCGTAATCAGAAAAAGGCGACATTTACTTCCCTGCCCAATGAAAATAGCCTGGGTATTGGCTACTTTCAGAGAACTGCCTGAAAACATTACACAAACCATGAATTATTCACAGTATTAAACAAATAATTGTGACTAGTAAATAAATATTTGAAAGTAATGGCTAGTTCATACACCATTCACACATAGTGTAAGGGGGAGATATTCATCATATGAATTACCCATTAAGAATTACTGGCTCAGCTCTAGTTATAACTGATAAATAGTCATGTGGATAACAAGGCAAGTGTTTGGCATGCTTCCTGCTTTCATTCCCAGCAATATGGCTTCCTTTTCAACAGACACATAAGCTCAATTATTCATACCCCTTCTTCCAGAGAAACTGACTGCCTTCTGTGCACCTGAAAGGCAGGAGCTGGTGTGCAGTTTCCCCAGTTCCTACTTGTCTGGTTAAATTCCAGGTCAGGCAACAGCCCTCTGACAGAACCACATTCCTGCTGTAGTTTCAATTACCTAAATTATTCTTCACCTCCTGTCCTAAGCATGGGCATATTTTTGATGGCCTGAGCTGAGAAATGTGAATGCAAACTGCTACCAGATGTAGAGAGGAAGAATGATTTCATATCAGAGGCACTGGCCTCTGAGTCAAAATCTCTGAGCCTCTGCTGTGCCACAGGCTTTCTGTAAGCCACTTAGGCCCAAATCCCCAAAAGTATTTAGGCTTTTAACTCCTGCTCATTTCAGTGAGAGTTAAAAGCCTAAATACCTCTATGGATCTGGGCTTTAGCCTCTGTGGTTATGTCTACACAGCACGAGGGTATCCACAGTGCCAAGCAGGCACATCAGAGCTGACTCCTAACACCCTGGCTCTGGGAGAAGAGCAACATCCTGGTGTTGCAGAGTGAAATATAATCTGATTGTGGATAGTCCTCACCACAGCATTCCCAGGAGCTACCCTGGGTACCTCCACACAGCACTCCATTCTGCTGTGTGGGTACAACCTGCATGCCCCAAAATCACACTGCAAGTTGTGTCACAGGCTGTCTCAGTGGGATACAGGGATCATCCCATGAGATTGGCATGGTGCACAGCCATTCTGCTGGTGGGCAGCATGTAAAGCACAGGCAGGCAACAGGTTTGGTTCAGCTGAACCATCCTACAAATTCCATTTTAATTCAGCTTCCACTGACTATAGAAAGGCAGCAGGGGGGCTGTTCCACAGGGTCCCAGCTAAATATCTGACATCTTTCACTTATAACACTAGCACAACATCTGACTGTGTCTGCAAAGAGAATCAGGGCAAATGGTTAATGTGCAGTTATGGTAGTTAAAAAAAGAAATGCTTTGCTGCTATTCTATTGTCAGTTTTGGCAAGCAGCACTGGGGAAGTAAAGCACTGATAACATTGCTTTATTGTTCATGTAGGTCCCAACCTTAACATGCTACATCTGTATCTTCTGTCTCAAGAAGTTGCTTTCTTTTCATCAAACACATTCCAGAAGTCAACAGTAAAAGCACTGACAAGAGACAGCAGATTGATCCATTAACTCTCACTCACTGCTAACAGTTCCTTGGCTGAAATCGGACCCTGCATTCCACTTGGGAAGATTTGGTAAGTTCAAAATGTAAACACACTCACAGGATTTGGTTACTGCTCTCATGCAGTGCAGCTCCCGCCTCAGCATAGCAGGAGGTGCTGGGAATCTCCACAGGTGCTGTACCTCTTATTTTATACATGCGTAACTAAGGAACAATCAGGACAGGCCAAACAAGTCCTGTGTGCCTTGTGTTAATATTATACTACATTCTCAGTTAGTGCTAATCAATGTGGTTGCAATGAAGGATATTACAGCATACAGCTCTTTCTAATATGTCTAACAATAATAACAATAATAATTTGTAATAATAATGAACTCTCCCTTCACCAGAAAAGATGCAATTAAATGAGCAGGTATTTTCCCTTTGGAGACAGGCCCTTAAGCATCCTCCTTTTAGCAGTAGATAAGATGAAGCCTTGCCTGTAATGGCTTTGAATTTGGTTTGCAAAACCAGCCTTTATTTTAAGTTAGATTTATCCAACGATGCTCCTTTGTTGAACTATTATTCTCCATCCATGCAAGCACACAGGGTCTCTGCTCACTGACCAACACTCCAACGCACTGTAAAAACACAGCACAAAACACCACTTCTCATGCATTTGCTCCCAAAGCTGCAAAGCCCAGCGCAGGCTCTGCTCCATGTGCGGCTCTCTGCCCCCCTCTACTGACTGCCACAGTAGGTCCCGGTCCAATTCCTGCATCCAGGGACTCAGCCCGACGTGCTGTTACCCTTGGAGAGGTGACAATACACCTTCTGAGAGGTGGCAAGGTGCTGGCTTATCCTGGGAAGAAGCTGATTTTTCCTACGCAGCAGCTGGACAAACAGGGTTTTGTCCAAGCAGGCCTCCGAGTTCGACGTCTGCCTTGCTCATAAAACAGAATGAGGCTTTGTGTCATGAAATTTGTCATGGAGGTAAAACACCACTGCAGTGTTCCAACCAATCCGTTAATTCTGGGACTCAAGATGGTGTCTTTGGTGTCCCATCGGAAATGAAGTTGTGCTTCCCCTTTGGATCAGATTCTTGGGATGAATGACATTTTCCAGGATGGATGTCTACTTCAGATGAAAAGTTACTGTTCTTCAAGATTTCACATATTTTGAGGCGATAGTGGCCCTTCCCAAAGAAAACTTTCCAACAAAACACACCTAATCAAACAGCCACATTTTTGATATCATGCTTTTGGTGCACATTCACCTATTACTGCCCTTTGCTCTTTATGCACACTGTGGTACCACATAGAGTCCTGGAGCTCACGAGCAGACGTAGCAGAGATTGCTATGGGGAAATGCCGGGAGCTGCACCACTGACATCACTGGGATTTTTGCCACTGATTTCAGTAGAGCCATGATTTCATGCAGGACTCTGCTGCCATTGGACTCGGAGTTTAATTACACAACTTTTCACTAACTGGCTCTCTAGGTATCTACAAGGCTGATTTCCCTCCAATCTCACTCCAAGGGTTAGTTCTGACTTGTTGCAGGGGCCTGTTTGAAAGCTTTGTGCTCCTTATGCTTCCCTTCTTCCTCTGGTACTGTACAATCCCAGACACAGCTCCCTGTGCCAGGCATACCTGTAGATGCGTCATCCATATTTACATCTTAGCAGCTTCAGTTTTCTCACCTTTGTTGTCTCAAATTTCCAAAGTTTTTTTGCTTTTCCCCTGCTTTTCTCTCCTCCATGACCAGGTCTTATGTATTTAATATCCTTTTGTTACACAGGTCTATAAACAGATCCTGATCTAGGGAAAATGATTTCTTGTTGTTGTTATGGATATGGGTTGGCAATTTGGTCTGTTTCCAGATCATTTTGGCCTTCTGACATGACCATTAAGAAGTCATTCCCCTGTCGGACCCAACTCTGCCTGTACAGAGAGATGTCCTGTACATCCCAACTGCAAGTCCTTCAGGACTCACAGCAGTGAGAGCAATGGGACCTGAGGTTTGGACAGAACTGGGAGCATCTCCATAGTAATTCTGGACAGAGAACTTCCAGCACCTTGTTTTGCAGCTGCCTTGCAGCCAAAGGCACAACAGCAACATACTGACCTGTTTCAATGTTGCACCTTTGGATACCTTTAGCAGTGGAAACACCACGTTCAAGCACCAGCTCTTGAATATGCACATGGCATCCGGGGCAGGTTTGTCCAGCCTGCCCCAAACCCTGGGAAGATTAAAGCTGGTTGTTATTTGGTTATCTGCCCTACAATCACACCTCCAGTTGCACTGTGGGGCACAGTGGGTGAGCAGGGAACCATTCGCCTCTCTGTGCTGCACGGTCAGGAGTAGCACGAGTGGCCTGACAAGCAAGGGGGGGCTGGAAGGCTGGACTGAGGGGTCCTGCCCGCCTGCAGCCTGCCTGGTTTTGATAGCAGCTCACACACACAGTGATAATTCAGTCTACCCCTTTCCTCCTCACACTGGAGTCTTCTGGAAAAGAAGGCAGACTTAGGACTGGAATAGCCTGGATTTATTTTAGCTGTTTTCTAAACAAGTGATCTGTTAAAGGGATAAACACATTCCTGTATGAAGTTTCTGTTCACAATATGCATTTTAAATCCTGGAATGAATATGAGAGGAGTTATGATGGAGATTTAAAGAAATTGAATTACCACCTTTCTTATAGCAGTTCAGAGCTGACAACTTGTTTCCACCTTCAGAAGAGATGTGAGTATTTTGCTTGTCTTGGATCCTGAAGAGGATTCTTGAGATCCCGGAATCAGATGCTGAAAATCACTGCACCGCACTGCTACCTGACGTGAAGACAAATGCCACCAGCAGCAGCTGAGTCATGTATGAGAACAACTAATGTGAAATAAGAATAAAGCCTGTAGGTCTCTAAGTCTGCAACTGTGCTTTAGCACAGCTAGAGCACCTGCAAATTCAGATCCATGGATATGGTTATGTACCTTTTCTGCACACAGAAATGCAATAGTAACTAAGAGAAAGGTAAGAGCAATTTGGACTCTCCAGTTTCAGAGGCTACACCAAGAGGGCCTCTGAAAGGTGGAGCCTTTGAGGAAGTCTCAAGTTCCAGACAGAGAACTTAAAATCGCAAACGGTTTCTCATTATCTTTGCCCAAATTTGCAAAAGTCAAGACAGGGCTACAGCTGACAGAAAACCAGCTTTTCTAATGTCTGACCTGATTATTTAGAGGCATTTTCAACATGAGAACTGAAAAACTTAAATCCAATGGATTCCTGCTGACCTGCTACGTAACTGCTTGGTGTCACACATTCCAAATGGTCCAACAATGAGTGTGTTAGCAGGGCTGTCTCAAAAGCTTCAGTGTCTCACTTTGGCTAAGAAAGTGTAAGTTCGGATACTTATTTAAAAGTTGTTTGTATCCCTTAGTCCATGAAGCCAGGCTGAAAATTTTGTTGCAATAATCCTTCTCATGAGGTCTCCAATAATACCTGCATCCAGCTGGGCTAGAAAAACACTGGGAGCAACCTTTCAGAGACTTTCCTCACTTTGCCTTCCAGTTCCAGCTGAGAGTCGGAAGAGCAATATTTTGTAAGCAGGACCAGCAGTGGGAGAAGGAAAAGTTTGCTAAGTCTTGGTAAACATATCCTTATGAGCCAGCTCCGAGTGCCTGCCTCTGCACATACCCACAGTCCAGGGAACCACAAACAAGTGTAACTGGCTGTACAAATCATATATTCTCTTGATAGAAAAATACAACTGCGTATGTGCCTGAGCCTCTGCACTTAAGTAATTGAGGAAAATAAGTCACTTTTAATTTCAAAAAGCTCTCAGCTGTGTCCTTAGTAATTAAGATAGCATGGATGCAATAAATCAGTACATGTGCCAACCCACAGAGGTCAAATATAATCAGGCAGCAAATTATAGTAAACATTTATGAATCCCTTGTATACGGCACATGACCCCACCCACTTGCTCTGGCACAGAGGTTTGTTGTTGATTGCACTGGTCCTTCTGGCATTTCATGTCCTCATGCAAGTCATACCAAGTAGCCACCCTGAAATATTGTACTTGAACATGATCAGACTCATTTTAATCATTGTGTGTATTTTAAATGATGACTAACGCACTGAGAGGATGAGAGAAAGCAAAATGGTCAGGGAGCTTTTTTTAAAAGAGGAACAAGGAACACGTAAATTGAGGTTTCTATTTAAGCAACAAGAAACTCGGTGCATCCTTCTGCAGGGGAAGGATGGTCTTGTGGCTGAAGCACAGAGCTGGGCTGTAAGACCCTGCTGACCACCGCAAGTCTCCAGGATAGCACAGAAAGCCCACAGCAGAGTCCCTGGGAGACCAGAGTTCCTCAGCTCCCTGTCTGTGGAACAGGGATGATCATGCTCCCATCCTTTATCTGTCTTTCCCATCTACACCAAAAAAACACTTCACTGAAAGGGACTGTCTTTAATTAGGTGTCTGTGTGTGCTTAGCACAATAAGGTGCCAATTTTAGCTGAGGTCCCTGAGTGCTCCTACCTGGCAAATGAAACAGGCATTTACTGCAGGGTTAATGACCAGCTGAGATTACCTGATCTTATTATTTCATTTGTACTGCTGTCACACCTAAGAGCAGCAGCCACAGACCTGAACCTGTTCTGTGTTTGCATTTAATGCATACAGCACATAATGACAGTGCCTCTCCCAAACAGCTTAAAATTAAGTTTTGATCTCCCTTCCCCCACCACCAACTTGCATGGAGTTTGCTCAGGGAATGCTTTTCAGATACATCCGCCATTGTGACAGCTTCAAGCATCTCCTTGTGCCTGCTCAGGATCTGGATAACACCTGAGAAGTGCAGATGAGACTCTGATCACAACTAGAAGGAAAGTTAGAAATATTTTCTACCAAAAGGTTTAAAGAAACAAAAACATTTCCTGTGTTTTTAAAAGCTGTAATGTCCTGCTGACAACATTTTTGACAAAAGGAAAAAGTAAAACCCAAGTAAGAAAGACCAAAGAAACAATTTTATGTTTTGTCTTTAGACAAGCAATTAACATTGATGGAATTGCTGAGTTTTTATCAGGAGTTGACTTGAAAAAAAGCATTCCTACTGTATTTCCCTCTAGAAAGCTTTGATACCAAAACGTCAGGGATCCTTACACACAAGCACAGAGGGTTTGGGGTATGAAATCCACCCCTAACCATAATCTTGACTTCAGTCTAAAGCCTTTGAGGCTTCTCTTGCATGCTACAATATCTAGGGAAGCCTTGTACAGGACAGTACATGCTGCATTCGAGGATATACTTTGGGTGCTGAAGTGGAGTTTCTGGTAGGGGATGAAAGAGATGGAGATGTGAGATGTTCCATGTTATGAGCCATTTCCTTTCCCTGTGGTGGCACTGATCCTTGGGAGAGACTTACTTTCTTCTAGTAAAACAACTTATCAAAGGAGGTTCCTTACCAGCTGCAGATGAAAGGACAGGAGCTGGCAGGAATACCTTGTATTCAGCATCAGTGCCTTTTTTATACTTTGCACACACCTGGAGAGTCCTGGAATACAAGAGAAACCACCTCTACATCTTTGGTTACCAGAGGAGTTCCCAGAGCAAGTCTGGGACTCTTCAAAAACTGGCATTTTACCAAGAAGTCACAGACAGCGGGAATAAAGTGCTTTCTCCTTTGCCTTCTTCAAACTGGAAAGAGACCTCGCAGCTTCATTTGGTTTGTGTGTGCAGAGGTGCACAATGGGGAGAGCAGGGACTGAAGAGGAGACTCATCCCACCATTATTCAGCTTTTCATAACTATCAAACAATGATCATTTCTGAAAAGGAAATCCCTTTTATTTCAATAGCCAGCAACAAAAAGAGAAAATAATGACGTGTCCTTCCATTCCACCCTGCATAAGTACTTCCGTATTATAAAAACTGATTCCAAGCAGAACACCTTCCTGAATATCTAAGTGGGAAAAGCTGGGAAAAAGACCCTGTGAGGAAAGCAAAGAATCTCTTTAAGAAGGGACATGGTAGTGCCTATTATGTCACAGGATGTTCTCTCCTATGGATGTCACCACATACCATTCCTCACACAGTGCTCACCAAAACCCAAATTCAATGAGTTTGGAATATTACATGAGAGCAGGACTAACCAGACATCCTTTTGGAAATATTATGTCATGTGAACCAAATTGGAATGATAATGAATTGTCAGTCCCATAACCTAGAAATGCCTGGATCAAAGATGTTCCTGATTACCCCAAAAATTTCAGGAAGTTATGCTCAAGCTTGGGAGTTAGATTTGACAGGCCAGAAGGCAGGAAGCTCTCTGTCAATTTTATTTTTAAAACCTTTTACAAAGACCATTGAAAGCCGGTGTGTGTGACAATATCGGGGGCAATGATCAGAGCTGCTACTAGAAAGAAAACCAAAACAGTAAAATTCTAAGCTGCAGATAATGAAGTATAGAAATATGCACCTGAACAATCCCCAGTCAAATAAACCCTCAGAAGGTGTTATTTACAAAATCTCATAATTTTTAACCAGTGGTGTGATTTGAGAAGCTTGACTCATGGCTTCTTAATGCTTCATGTTAGCAAGAACAGTTGGCAGTGCTAGTGGCTGTACTTTACACTGCAAAGTCAATCAAGTGTCTACCTGGCAATTAGCCAGGAATCCTAAAATTGAGCTGTACTTTACACTGTAAAGTCAATCAAGTGTCTACCTGGCAATTAGCCAGGAATCCTAAAATTAACACCCCATTAGAAGTATGTTATTATTCACAGGGACAAGCTCTTGTTCAGGAGCAACTCCTCTAAACCCAGGGCTGAGAACAAGGCAGAGGACCAGTGTCCATCACACGTTACCCCAACGGGGTCAGCTGGTTCCAGTAGGGTGGAGAGTAGGATTTCAGTGGGCAAACAGATTAGAAATGGGTCCCACCATGCTACAGGTCTCTCTTGCAAAGGAGAACTAGATTTAGAGTTAGTGAAATGTTTCTCAGCTGGCCTGAGATGTCTCTCTGGAAAAGAACCCCAAGTCTGCAGACGCTGCTGTTACAAACACGTCATAATGCACTGGCAATTTCAGTCCCACATTGAGGAGAGTTTGCTCTCAGCAGGATGATTTGGGAGAGCGGCAGCAATGTGGGTCAGGGTTACAGGAATGGAAATAAGTCCAGAGCTGATTATGTTTTTTCATTGATTGAAGGGGACTTCCGCAGGATCAGACAGTTTTTTCCAGTATTGATGATTAGAACTGGGCAAGACTTCTGTTGAAGGAATTTGGTGTCTTCAACTAACACAATTCTCTGTTGGCAAAATTCTGGAGTTTTCATTGAAAACTCAGTTTCAATGAAAATCCCAAACTAAACACTATGATTGTGGATCAAAAAGTATCTTTGAATTAAAGAATAAAACAGTACTTCAGATGTTGAAATTCCCCTTTATAAAAGTTCTTGCATTTGTTTCTTGTCGCAGCCTTCTCACAAAAGAAATTTGTATAAAACCTACATCAAAAATAGTAGAGGAAGGGATTTTGAGTTGTATTTTTCCACATGGAAAAGGCATCTCCAGGGCAGTCCTGTTAATACATGTGGAAACAAAGCAGCATTAGTAACATTGCTAACATTTAGGAGACATGGATATCATTCATCTCAGGATCTTGGAGAACACACTTCTTTTAGTCAAAGGACTTCAGACGTGGGACAGCAATCTTTGGAATATATCCATAAAAACTAGATGAAAATTAAAGGAGGGAAGTACTGAAAAAAAATAATGGTGAATTAAAATCCATTGGACTTCACTCTGGAGCTCAGAACAAATATTCTTCTCCTAGGAAGAAGAAAGGTATTACAGCCTGGCCAACAGTTATTTGGAAATAGAATTGTAATTGTGTATTGAGTTCTTATCTTCAGATGAGGTAATCCGCAGCATGCTGATGAACATTTATCAACTGGGCTGGTTAAGCCCCAGGGAATGACAAAGGGGAGAAAGAATGGGAAGGAGACACATTGGCTATGAAACACTCCTTGCTAGAACAAGAAACAATAAGGTGCTGCAACCGAAAAAGAAAGAGAAACACTTCCTGGGACAAGATGCCTTGCTGAGGTACATCACTACCGAGAGATAAGGGTATTTTCAGTGACAGGTTGGGGCATTGAAACCGCAGCAATTCTTGCATCGAGACACAAGGTCTTTCTGAGGTTTGTGTTTAAGGTTTCTAAGGTCACGTGACTCTTCCTTTAGACCAGCAAAGTATTTGTTTCTCAGGTAAAACTGCTTAAAACAATTTGTTATAGAAAGCAAGCCCTAAGCAACTCTTGAGTACAAGAGACCTGCAAAACCTTTTAAAAGAGACACCCAGCCCAGCACACTGCTTCAGACTTCTCCATCGTTTTTCCTATAGGTGAATCAGTAATTTTCCATCTTAAACAAAGCATCACACTTCAACATTTTAGTTCTTACTTTCTGGCTACTCTTAACTGACTAATTATAATCTCCATAGGAAGCAGCAAATTTGTTTCAGTTCGGCTGCCGGAGTCAATCTCTTCATAGGAAGGGAGTTCAAATTCCAAACGCAGAGAAAGAATAAATGCTATTCCCACTCAAGCATGCCCAAAAGGGGCTTGGGGTGGAAGGATTGCACAGGAGAACTATAGAGAGGTGTTAGAAGCAAGGCAAGAAGAGTTTCACACTCAAAACATTTGTTTTTCTAAAAACCGTTTGGCCTGTGCTGGCCAAGATCTTACAGGATGCATCACAGAGCAGAACAAGAACAGCACACATGCTGCTTGTACTGATGCCCATCCTTTTTCAGAAGGAATTTTACACTCTACACCCACCCCTGAATTTGAAAATCCATTGACTCAAGTAAGCACTTGCATCCTGGTATAAAAATCATTTCCAAAGAGCAGTATGGACATCACATTAATAAATAAAACACATGCAGGTGTGGAGGAGAATGGTTCCCACAGCTTCACCTGCAGAGCAGCGAGCTCTCATATTGGAATAAGGCTCTTCCCTGGTACCATCACGCAGGGTGCAAAGCAGACGCAGTCCCGTTGCACCTTCCATGATAAGAGGAAAACGCTCAGCCAACGTCCCATGATAAGACGAAAACGCTCAGCCAACCTCCTGCTGCAAATCTTGCCCTTAAGCAGAGGTGAGGCTTGCTGAGAATTTGCTTGCTGAAGTACCATGAACTTCAATTCTCTGGTGCCTGATTCAAGAGAGTTTAAAGAGGTCTGAGGTTCTATAATCCAATTATCCTGTATTGGGCACCCAGACCCAAGCTCTGCAATTTCACCAGTGATAATCCTATTCAGAAATATGTTCCCTCATTCCCTGAGCTGCATCCAAAGCAGCATGAGCAGCAGGCCAAGGGAGGGGGTTTTGCCCCTCTGCTCTGATGAGAACCCACCTGCAGTGCTGCATCCAGCTCTGGAGTCCTAAGTACAGGCAGGACATTGACCTGTTGGAGCAAGCCCAGAAGAGGCCACCAAGTTGATCAGAGGGATGGAGCACCTCTCCTATCAGGAAAGGCTGAGAGAAGTGGGTTTGTTCTGCCTGGAAAAGAGATCTCGGAATGACCTAATTGTGGCCTTCCAGTACCTGAAGGGAGCCTACAAGAAACATGGAGAGAGACTTTTTACAAGGACCTGGAGTGACAAAACAAGGGTGAATAGCTTACAGGTGAAAGTGGTAGGTTCAGATCAGATATTAGGGAGAAATTTTTCCCAGTGAGGGTGGTGAGGCCCTAGCACAGGTTGCCCACGGAAGCAAGGCCAGGCGGGATGGAGCTCTGAGCAACCTGGGACAGTGGAAGGGATCGGAACCAGACGATCTTTGAGGTCCCTTCCAACCCAAGCCTTTCCATGATTCTATGATTTCCAGCCCTGGGTTTTTGTCAAACAGCAGGCTACAAAACCAACACGGCCTCTGCCAGCTGGTTGAGTAACCTCACAGAAATGTGTACACAAAGTTCTCCCAAATGCCATACATCACAACAAATAATTGATGACCCTGGTGATGTTTATGACTCTGTCAATCTGACAGCTCTTTCACAGACTTAACACGCAGGAAAATAAAGAGTAATTTAGCAGAACTTGTGCTTCTTGTTCATGCAGGTCACCGCTGTGACAGTCACCCAGGCACAGACAAACTCTGGCACGCGAGCAGCTCTCCCTGCTGCCAAGCTGGACAGCCAGTAGTGACAAAGGGAGCGACGCTGGCACTCCAAGAACTTGCTGAATACCACCATCTACTGGCATAAACTGTGGAGGAAGGGAATGAAAAGAGTGGGGACAGCAGGGAGCAAGGAGAAGAAAGTGAAAGAGGCTGAAGAAAAATAATGGTATGAGGAAGACAAAACCAAAGCCACCTATCATAAAATAAAAGTACGATATGAGTATATGAGTATCAAAGGAGCAAGACACAACAGGGAAAAGGGGAAGAAAAATTATGGTGGAAGTTGTTTTCCTTACAAATTGCCCCCCACACCATGCAGCTGGCTCCGAGTGCTGGGCAGGAGCCTGTGGACACAGCACTGGAGCCCAGCTGCTGGAAACCACCACAGCTCTACCACAATAGGTGCAGGCAGGCCAGCCCATCCCAGGCAGAATACCCACAGCCCTCAGATCACGCTGGCTGGTCCTGTGTACCAGAGGCCATTACATCTCACAATACTTCTTTATTTTAGCCCAAAATATTCTGTTTGCTTCAGGTACCTAAAATGGCACATCTGGCCTTAAGTGAACACAACCAAGAGAGCTCTGGAGTTGGTTTGAGTGGGTGATCACCTCCTTCTTGCTGCAGTTCCATCCATGCCAGTATCCCTGCAGGAGCCTTTGGCCCACAGATTCCAATTGCTCAGGCCTGGCTTCTGCCTTGGGCTGCTCCTGGACCTGGCAGAGCTGTGCCTGGCATGTTCCGATAGACCCCAGCCTCTGGATGTCTCTGTGTCACAACAGAGCTTCTCCACAGACAATAATGCTCCCCCACTATTGATCGGAGCTCAATTGGAATTTGTCTCCAAAATAGGGAAGGCTCCACATGTCATTATCATGGTGCTCAAGTCATCCACCCACTTGGACCTGCAAGGCTGTTATCACACTGATTGCTGTATATACACCTTCCAGGAGTGACTTTACAGTTGTCTACTCACCCAGAGCCATAATTAGAGACAGGAAGGTACTATTGCAAAAGAGATTTAATATTCATTTGAATTCTTAACACTGATTTGCTTCAGCCAAGTGCCAGCCCCCTTTCTGTAATTGCTTTCAATGAATATTTTAACAAATTAATTTTCTGGCAGTAATATAGGTGGAAATGGTACATTTTAAATCAGTACTGAGGAATGCTCCTGGGAAAGAAGCTCAGTGTTCATAATTGTGCATATTCTCAACAGAAACCCAACATTAAATCTGTGCTTATCCAATTGCATGCACTGGGCTGCAGTTCAAGAGGCTTTCACTCAGTCCCTGTCTCTTCAAGATTCCCTGTCTGATCCTGGGCAGCTCCACCAACCTCTCCAGTTCCCTCTGTTCCTGGGCCAGCACAGCCAGGCACAAGAGCTCAGGGCTTCCAGCACAGCCACAGCCTCCAATGGTCACTGCACAGAGATTCTTCCCAGAGCCAAAACGGCTGCCTAGCACAGGGCAAGGCTGCAAGTAAGTGCTTTTAATTGGACTGGTCAATTCCAGTTAAAATAACAGTGACGGCTCTCAAATTGCTCTGGTTTATCTGGTTTAATCTGAATTATCTAGCTCAGGTTTAAAAACTCAGATCAAGAACACACCTGCATTTTTTTCTATGGAAGCATCTACCAAACAAATTTTTTTCCATATTCCTGAGACAAAAACTATAGGAAAACCTTTACCTTTTCTTCTTGTTCCTAATTATGCCACCATTTATTCCTCTTCTAGACCACAAGCAGCTCTGAAAATCTACTCCTTCTCCTTAAAAAAGATCCTAAATTATAAATTCTAAATAAAAAAAAAAAAAAATTGGTATCTCAAGTCCCTATCTTTGCAAGAGCTCCCTTTGCAAGGAAAGGGCTCAGCCACACAATTGGGGATTTCATCAGTTCTCTCTGAAAATGCTGGGGTTTGCTCCATGCGGGAAAGTTTAGAATATTAAGGAAGTTACATTCCACTTAAACTTTCTGCTGTTATGACACTTTCCTCTACCTTTCTATTTATTCTACATATTTCCTTGTTCAGCCTAGCAGCATATCTTTTCCTCTTTTCCCACATTTACCTATTCCATTTTTCCTATGTTCCCCCTCACAAATTTCTAGCTCCTTATTAAGTCAGCCGGCATTACCCTCATAACAATGCAAGAAGAGAGGGTAGCAAATGATCCAGTTATTACTGCACAGCGATATGTCAGACGACACCAGAACCTGTGGCTGAATGCACTCTGGCTTTTCCTTCTCCTCCACCAAGTCCCAGGATAGAACACAACCTTCAGTCTGTGCCATCACACCCTCTGTACATTGTCACTACTCCTCCACCTCCACGGCAGCCAACTTTCTGTCCTTTGCCTCATCACTCTCTCAGGTTTTCTCACCTCAGCCAGACTCTTCCTCTCTCCTCTTTATTTCTCTTTATTCACCCTGGGCTGTGAGCCAAATGCCTCAGGTCTGATAGTGAAAAAAAAACAAAACAAACAAAACAAACAAAAAAACAAAAAACAAAACAAAACAAAAAAAAAAACCAAAAAAACCCAAAAAAAAAAACAGAGAGGAAAAAAAGAGGGAAAAAACTCCCCAACTCCACCAAAGGTCTGCATAGGATTAAACCCCATTTGCCCCAGATGGCTTGGAGACAAGAATAAAAAAGAATTCAGACACAGAAGGACTAGACAGTCAGACTTTCCAAGTAAGCAAGTAATGCCAGAAAACATACTGGGCTAATTTCATTCACATGGTACCAATGCAAATTACTGGTGGTGGGGATCAAGGCTGCGATTTTCAAAAGGGTCAAAGCTCATGTTTTTAAAAGCTCTTTACTGACTTGGGAGTCAAAGTCCCATTTTCAAGAGGAAGTTAAGAGCAAAAACCCCCTTCTGGAGTCAGTCCTAATTCTACTAGTCAGACAGGCATTCCCAGATCCTGACTTTGCCAGGTCCTCGTTTTCACTGGGAAAGTGCCCAAGATCTTTCTCAGTGGGTAGGCACAGCCTATGCCTTGGCTGAGTGATCACCCATTGGGTTGGGTGACACAAGGGACACACAGCAGCCTCCCCATATCGTGTGCTTAGAGCTGCCGTCTGTGACAGGGCTCAGTGGTAGTGGGTAGCTGTCCCTTGAACCCCTCATCCCTACTCCACCATCAGCTGAACGTGGAGCAAGAATTAACTGAGGGCATTCCCATGTCCAGAAGTAAACACCTACCTTGTTCTGGCCATGAAGGTGGTGTGGGGAAGCCCTGTCCTTCCCTCTTCCCGTGCATGTGTTGGGCTGGGCATGCCCAAGAGAACTCCAGAACCCTGGATGTTCTGTTCCACAAATGCCAACATCTCCCTCACCAAAATCAGTGGCACTTGCTCTCTTCTGAGTCACTTACAGTATGAATTTCAGAGGTATTTTAGGGCCAGATGTTTACAGACATTTACCTCTCCAAACTGCACTTACATAAAATATTCCTCAGTGAATTAGGAACATTGGCTATCAATTTCCAATTGAATTTGCGCCTCTGAGTTCTAGAGGTGCTTTTTGAAAATCCCAGTCCAGTAAACACAGCCAGCAATAAGCACCGAAAGACTGGTTTTGAAATTGTTCACCATCCACACTGGAGGACACATGCTCACATGCATCCGGATGCCTGGCTGATACATCAGTGGAATGTCCAAATGTTCAAATATGACAAGCACACCCAATCATTCTTCACCACCCAGTATTCTCACTGGGGAGAGCAGAACTCATCACTACTTTTCTGAAGTGAGCTTGATGTTGAGATCTTTTGAAAGCCAGGCTCTACTATTTACAACTGCTCTGAACAGCTCCAATCCTTTAATATTTGCTGGCTGAAACTGTACCTTTTTCTCCTTTTCTCTTCATCTTCCTTTCCAGACATAGTTTCTGACTTCAGTAGCAATAAAGGTAGATTAACCAGCTATTTTGAAAATCCCACCATCTATACCATGTCACAGCAACTCAACACCAATTAAATTTTGGATCTTGAATCTTTTCAACAAACTGGCAGTTAATGATCTATAGGCAAAGACTGTTTGACAAGCAAAGCTGAAATGTAAAGCCATATGTGAAAATCACCATCTTTTCACACACAACTTGTGAAGAGAAAGAGGAAAATATGAATCAAATTAGCTATCATTATAAATAGTGGTCTGGAAATGAATTGCAGATGTTTTGATGGAGAATGGGTTTTTCGTAACACAATTCTTCTGGAAAGTGCCCATTCTGCATGAAAAGGATCCTTTTTTTCCCTGAAGAAACTGATTGTTCAAAATATTTAAGTATTCCAGCCATGCACAAAGACATTTTTGCATGCCTTTGCAATGTTCCATGGAAGTTGGATTTTGTTCTTTGGTGTTCATCTAAGCCAAACTCCTTAAATGAATTACATTTCAAATGTCATATATCTATCATCTTTAAGGGACGAGACCACAGAGGATCAGTCTAAATAGAAGCCAGGTTTAAAGAAGCTTAAAGAAAGAAGTTTAAAGCCAGGTCCTATGGCAGCTTTTCCAAACAGAAATATTCTGGTCTTTCACCTTACATTTTCTGGTTATTAATCTTTTCTTTTTTTCTTCACTATGGTTACAATCCTTTTCCTTACTCTGTGTTTATGCTAGACATGAGTCAGTAACAGCCATGTGATAAGCAGAAATGCAATTGGATAAAGGTCCACCATACAGTGTACCCTTGGCCAGCAGTGCTTGGACTCATGTCCATCTCTGTGGCATAGCTAAAGGCAAACTAAAAGAAAAAATGCCTGAAGTTTAATTTAACATCTACCCAGTGTGGCCATCTATTTAAGAAACAGTAGTAAGTATTTATGGGGGATGCTGGCAATATGAAATTAAGAGAGCAAGGTGACAATCTTCACAGGATTGAGCAGAAGAAACTATTTACAGCCAGCGGAATATGAAGGCACTGTAGGAAGTGCTGTAGGAAATTCAATTGTACCTTAAAACCTTTGATGTTGAACACTTACAAATTTTAGTTCCCAGGCATGACAGTGGAAAGTGTGGGGGGTTTTCAGTACAAAAACACTTTGATGACTGAGCTGGGAAAGCTCCACAAGATAAATGACCAGACTGGACCAGTAAATTTGCATGTCTCATTTTTGGAGAATGCACAGAAGGACTCTGAACCCCAGGCAACAGTAAAGTCAACAGCAAAGCACAGGTTTGTGTAGATTCCCTTGCTGACCTGTGGAAGAAGATGCCTGCTCTCCTCTGATACACTGTGGGCTAGAGCATTAAAAATCCTGATCCCTCCAAAGGAGGAACACTATCTGTACAACCTCTCCAAAGGGAGAACCAGAACAGTGCATAATGTGGCATGATTCCTTCCAAAGATTTTTAATCAAGAAAAACAAAAAAGTAGTAAAGCCCAGAACAGAGCTCGGCTTAATATGTTTTAATAAGAAACAAAGAAGGCCTTGTTTTGCACTGTATTGTTCAGGCTTGCCTTTAGGCACATGTGGAAAAATGTTTACTGAATAACTTCAATGCTTAGCATTGAGATGCGTTTTATTTCAAACTGAATTTTGTGCGAGCATACGCATGCCAAAAGGGAAGCAAAAGGTCATCAAATGATTGTAGGTACCAAGCTGTCAGTGCTGTTCTGCAGGCACAAACCTCTCCATTTCACCAAGAATGAGCCACATATAAACCCAAACCAAAATGATTCTTCTTTCCAGAAAAAAAACTTCTGGAAGGAAAGAAGCGTGCCAGCCTGCCCTGTGAGCAGGAGTGACATGCAGGGGACTCATGACTTCAAATGTGTTGCAGCCTTGCATTAGGTAATTGTCTCTTTAAGGGTAGGGCCTACGATCCAAGCTCAATCCCCACTCTGCCAGGTGAGCAAACGCATTTGAGAAGTGCCTGACCAGAAGAACTAGATGAAGAATAACTCCCTCTGGCCTAGATTAATTTTCTTGATGTACTTCAAGCAACACCTTCAGCACACTCAACCCTTAAGCCAGTCCCAAAGCCAAATGAAAAGTAGTACTCAAATGCCCTCGCATCTCCACCCCCACCCTCAACAAAGCAATTGTAATCCTTATAGCTGGCATAAATGAGTTTTCTTAAAAAAAAAAAAAAAATTAAAAAGCCCCCAACATCCTAATTGACTCATTATTCCAAAGGATTTTAACTTCAAACAAATGTCTCATTCTTTTGAAAAAACACCTCTCAAAAAATGTCTGATCCCCATTGCATAGGACTCTACATCTTGCCAATCAGACTGAAATACCTGCATCCCTAAGTCACTTTAAAAGGATAAAAGTAGATGCCTTTTTAAACATTGTTCTTGCATATCAGATCCCTCACCATAATGACATGGTTGGAGTTCGAAACTAATGCCAGGCAGACCTTGGGCAGGGCTGAAAACACCTCTAAGGTACAACATGAACCTGCCAACTGCACCATTTCCAACTAAAGTCTACGGCCTTTTTAAGTTATCTACTGCCTTAGTCATCTCCTACTTGTACTTTCCCATTTTCCTACCAGCCACAGCAAAAGCTCAAGACTGTATTAGAAAAGGTGGTACTTGCAGTACACTCGACCTTTGAACCACAAGTTGCTGAATAACTTGCTGCTATTTTAAGTAGAATGATCAAACATACTGTTTCCTAAGATAAACACAGCATGCTGAAATGACATATTTTAAAATCTTCTGTTGTTTGGAATAAACACTTTCTGAGAAGAAAGCAGTGATCCAAATCCCTGCTAGTAATGAGCAGGAATGAGCTGCCTGAGTATTATCAGTGATCCTGCAGTTACCATCCTAAGATGTCTATAATTAACTACTGCCAAAAACAACACCACTTACCCATTCACAGAATATTCTCAACAACTGCAAGTTTGTTCCTGACTTCAATATCCCTTTTAGTCTGAAAATGAATTACCACACTGATTTATTCTATAGATCTAATGCTTCCTGTGGGTAATCAAAGTCTTTATAAGCATCTGCAGCTTCAATTGCTTAATTTCTACCGCTCTGGAGAACACACATGTGTGTAAAGGAGCCAGCTGGATTCTGCTGGTTGTTTGTGCATCCTCACCCAGAATCATTCCCATCAGTTACAGCTAAAGTTGATTTATACTGTGGTGGGCCCTAGGGGGACTAGGCAGGACCAGGGCCCTGTACAAGCTGCAGCAAAGGGCAGAGCTGTACAAGCTGCAGCAAAAAGCCTGCAGAGCTCAGCCTACATGCAGGACGAGCGGCAGATGCAGCAATGCAAGGGATTCTTGAAACATCTGGCAGCAGCGAGTCCAGAGTGAAGATCTTCTTGCGAGGGAGTTTTGTGAGTTTTGTCAGCTTCAAACAGCCTCTTCCCCAGGATACGTGGGTGGCAAGTTGAAAGCCACTGTTCTAGATCCTAGGATTTCTCCTTTTGTGGAAATCATTGCTAACCACGATTAGTCTTGGGGAATACTGCAGGAGAACACCCAAAGTCAGATTAGTCACTACAGGCAGACCGAGGACATCCAGCTGCTGAGCATCTCCTGTGGGACTCCTCCTGCTAGCTGGAACCAGACAACCTGATGTCTCAGCCCTTTGGAAGATGCAAAGCAGAAGGACTCTTTTTGCATATGTGATTTGTACAGCCAGGACACTCTTGCACAATAAAGCTGCCCTCACTCGTGTGGACTAGATTCAAAGGAAAATGTCAGTGAGAGCCATTCCATTTCTTTAGTGGATTTTAATTAAAAGAACAATTTAGAAAGATCAGTTGCTTTTCTCCGGTCACAAGATCACATAATGTTTTTTAAGGCCACTTCCCTTAAGTCTGTTTAAAGGCTGCTACCTTTTGTGAGCTAACAAGAGCTGTGCACTCAGCAGCTTTTCCATATGTGAAACTCTCCCTAAATCAAATAGGAAGGCATTTGCATATGAGCTCCCAGGAGGCAGCATTTGTCATCCTCATTTTCTGCCTCTTGACATGAAGAAAAATGGATTTATCATCAAACTAGAGAAAAAAACCTTTTGCATACTTTTGTACAAAACAATTCAAACACTGAGGAAAAGGGAGGTGCTTTTTCACACTCTAGAGGCAGAATTAATGTCCCTGGGATACAATGGCATCTGAGGGACACTGTCAGCTGCTCAGTGTTCAATACGGGACTCTGGTAGCTGCTTGTGACTCCTAATGCTCAGGCTTGCAATCAAAGACATCATTGATCTTGAACAGTAAAAATCTCTCTGCTTTTCATTGAAGTGTCTATGAAGGTTTTTCCTATCTACTGACTTGCTGAAATGAGATGGATTTTTCTCAGATTTTATGAGATACCTTTGTATTTCCAGGAGCACCCACTCAAGCTTCTGGTGAAGATGGGAGTTCAGGACATATTGTCACTACCTCTGGTGAGCAGGACCAGAGTTAGTCAGGTCTAGCTGTGAGCAGCCACAGTACAAAGCAAGTGTCTCCTTATGATCCTACATCACCACAAAGCTCTCACCCAGGGAGTCTCTGGGGAATTGGCCTCCCCTTTGAGATGAAGAGTTATAAAAAGACACAGAATTACAAGCCAGGCTGGAATGACTTACCTTCCACCCAAAGTGTGACTGTCCCAAATCAACCCAAAGCCTATATTCCAGCTCTTGCTCCCAGGTCTGTCCCTGTTGAGGAAAGTGCCAGGCTCACTGCGGGGTTTTGCATGGGACACAGAGATTATAAAGTACAAGTACTAAAAGCCCAACCTGACTGCGCACTGAAGGCACAAGATGCAGATCAAAGGTGCCATGATAAAAGAGAGTTTGAACATTGCAGAGCTTGCAAAGTGACACTTGAGTTTTTCAGAAAGTTAAATCTGACAAAAGCTTATCAGCTTCCCAACAGCAACATTGCTGAGAACACAGCTGCAAATGGATGTCCTACAAGCAATCAGCTGTGGATCTCCACAAAAAGGAAGCTCCAACGAACTTCTCAGATCTCTCTTCAACTTCTAATCAACTATAAAGAACAACAAAATTACAGAAGCAGGAAACCATGCTTCCTACTCTTTCATGACAATCCTTTGAAACTCCTCCACTAAAGTGAGGATTTAAATACTTTCCTAGTCATAAAATAATCTTGCTTGTTTTCATCAGTGTGCCAGTTTTAGACGCTTGGAAAACTCTCCTCTCACCTCAAGCAAATAATACCCACATGCAGCTACTGAGCTTCGTTTGTTTGCCACAGGAAGCCCTCCTAGCACTGCCCAGATGGACAGAAAATTAAGGGCACCCCAGGAGAGCCAAATCAATGAGTGAAACAGGAGTCGGGCGATGCAAATGTGGAGTTTGATTCTGTCTCAGGGTACCTATGTAATCCTCAACAGGTCATGGAGAACCTTGCTCTGCCTTAGCCCTCCAGCTACAAAATGGAGTGGTAATTCTCTGCCTCAGAGGAATACCACTGTGCTGCAATCAGGAAGGCTGAGCTACTGTGGGGCTGCAGCACTCATAAATATTTAAAGATAATGAAATCAGAGGGGAGCAAAAGGCAGGGGGTTTTAATCCACTTCAAATTTACTTTTTCCACCATGAGTACAAGTATGGAATTGGTAAAACCACGTAATTTGATCTTACTGCAGTGATGCCACAATAGGCAATGTTAATCTTAATGTAAAGGCAGTTGAGTGTAGAAATGTGTTTCTTTTTGGCACTGTCTGTTCTGCTGGTTGTCACACACCCCCAGCAGTTGAATGAGTCAAGATATGGAGAAAAAAGCCCATCAACATGACAACACTCTGTTTGCCTGCTACTTTCATGAACTCTTCAGCTAAGCCCCAGGTTTTCCAACTCTCCAAGGTGTGGAAATAACATGTTTGCAGATGCTTCCTCTTTGCTCACACTGAAGTTGGAACTTGATGCCTGGTGGCGTAATAGGGGTCCAGAAATATCCGAAATGAAGCTTGATACTCACATGTACCAGCACTGACTACATGGCATACCCCGTCCTGTAATGGATCCTGAAAAGGGTCACACCTTCCGTTCCTCACATCGAAAGTAGCAGCAAAGCCTCTGTCTAACACAATCCAGATGTTTTGGAAGCCAGTCGCAGGTGTGGACAGTTACTCACCCTGTGTCACATCCTCAAGTGGTGTGAACTAATGCTGAACTTCCAGGAGGTTACAGCCCTGAGCCCTTGGAAGATGGCAGCATTCAATAATTTGATTCATGAGACTTCCAATGGTTAAACTGAGATCCAATAGCAACACTGCACATGTGCTTTTAAGGACATCAAAACGTTCCACAACTTAAGGAGCCATCTTCTGATGACTCCAGCTTCTGCATTTCCCTTGACTGACTGGCTCTTCCAAGCGAAACCTCTGTAGGAGCGCTCAGACAACTCCAGGAAGAGCAAATTCCTTAGCCTGTTGCTCTATACAATGTGTTCATGACAGTCCAACACAGCAAGATCCTGCCTCTTCAGCAGCAGGTACTCAATGCTGAGTACTCACATAGGTCTGTTTCGCAGTTATTAAACACACATTATTTTGCAGAAAGCATAAAACTAACAAACATAATGGATGTTTGGGGTGAGACATGCCATGACTGCTTTTCCACCCAATGCCATACGGGCAGAGCTTTTCTTTTTGGCAGTACAATACCCAGCATTTCAAGCCCACAGAGACCCAATGTTTATTGTCTGCCAGATGGGCTGTGAAATGTATACTCTTCATAATGGGATTATGCAAGTTGTCCATTGTTTGAAAAATAATCTGAGCATTATGCTTTGTACTCTTTTAACGGTTTTCCCTTTTATACAAATTAGGAAGTTCAATTTTTCTTTTTAAATACTTGTTGTAGATATCTGCTTTCAGCTTTACAAATGACATCTTATTCAGGCACCCACTCGAACAGTATTAAGGAAAACCAAGATTTTTTTATGTGAATGAAAGTACAAAGAACATATTACTGTATGGAACTATACCTATTTACTCTGATGACATACCTGTATTTCTCAGGATCCCAGAAATAATGAACAATATATAATGACACAGTTGCTATGATGCACAGCTGTTAGCCCCAGTAGAAGAAACAACTACTTTTGCATATATTCTTGCAGTTCCAGAAGCCAATAAAATTGTGCCTAAATGATTACCTGAACTACAAATTGTACAGCTCATCTAAACTTCACACGGTGATTTTCTTGTAGTCATTGACACTCCCAAGGATTTTATGGGATTTAAATACAGACATCTTCAAAATTAGGTGACTCCTCATCATCAGATTTTCATATTCCTCTAATCAACCATTCTGTCCATCACCAAGAAACCGTGGCCTCACAAATAAAACTACGTGCCTTAAAAAGCAAGGCTCAGCATGACTAGTGCTGTTCCTTGAGCTCTATGCACTGATGTCTCCCATCTATCAAAGCCCTGCCTATTTCACACTCATCCCTTGCTCATCCTCCTCACTGAATCCTGATAGGAAGAGCCTTTGAAATCCACTCATACTTCATCCAGCAGTGAACACGGACCATGCCCTGGGACATGTTTTCAACACCACCAGTGCCAAGCAGGGCAGGTCTACGTCTTACACCACAGTCCCAGATTTCTTGTGGGATCAAACGGTTTATGTGATTAAGCTCTGGAGCTGGTTTGAACTCAGGAAGCTTAGTGTTGTTTGGGAGTAAGGGCTTTGAAGAACATCCAGAGCTCACCAAATAAAAGATTCAAACTCCTGTTGATTGCCATTGGATTTGGATTAAGCGTTCAGGAATCATTTGTCTTCTTACCACCACTGCAGAAATTACCTGGTGCTCTTGTGACAAGGTCCCAGATCCAAGCTCTGTCCTCTGCAAGGCACCACTAGCAATACCTGTAATGTACCATGTCTGTACGAAAAGGCCCTGGAGCTCTGACCTTCAAGGCACGCCAGAAGCCACGGCCACTGGTTGCACCTTCCATCTGTACAGTCTGCTACACTGCTCCTTTATTAGCTGTAGCTTGAACTAATCTTATTAACACTAATGCAGCATCAACCTGAAGGCCAAAGGGTTGAAATGTCCCTTTCACACACAAAACTAATGTGATACTACTAATTAAGCACGACTGAGCTTTGAAATGGCACAGAACAGACATTTTTATCACTCTCAGAATCTTCCCTTCCCGCTTCCCCTGCTGTGGGGAATCAGGGTTGGGATTCACCCACAGATGGCAGTGCTTCAGTGGCAAACACAGTCACACCACAACCATGCTGAGGTCCTACAGAGCCAAACTGGTTGCAAAAAAACAGAGGTACTAATGGTCTGGTGTTAATATGGTTCCTCAGTCAAAGCAGCTGTAAAATGAGTGAAAAAAAGAGATTGAGTTTCTCTGGGCAAAAGATATTACAAGGGAGAACAAGAATGAATAGTGGCCTATAGCCACTTCGAGCAAAGTGAAATATGGAATATGACCTGATTTAAAGTCATGAAATTGAAGAGAATTAACAGATAAACATTTTTCAGTTCCCCTCCAACTAAGAGGAACGAAAGGATTTGATAAGCTATGGAAACTCACTTACAATAACCACAGCATTAATTCTTGTGATAAGGAAGCAGTTATTTTTCTTGAAAGAGTTCATTGTTCACAAGTAATTTAAGGACAAATTCCAATTCAGGAAAATACATTTCATATCAAAATCTAATACAACATACAAGAGTGACAGGAAATTTGGGGCAGGAGGATTAATTTTTTTAAGTCCAATTCTTGAGGTCTATTTTTAATATTGATTCATAAAACTGCAGCTTTAGTCAAACATTTTTGAAGCTGTGATTTGCTAGTGGTTTGGCTCCTTTGGGGAGGGGGAGAACTTGAAAACATTCTTGGCTTGGCCAGAAGGTATGAACTTGTTCTTGCTTTCGACCTCCTCTGTGCTGCACAAACTCAAATATTGGTGCTGCAGAAGTTGAAAAGTGAAAATGTGAGAAAATACTTGAGCAAGGCTCTGCTGTGTTAGATGTTGCATAACGGCGTCAAGTACTTTGTGTTGGCAATAATCTAAACATCTCCATCTTTTTTCCTCTCCAATGTTCCTCAAATAGTGCTCAGGGCTTTTTAAAACATTCACTTTGTGTCTTTTTATTTCATTCTGAGTAAGCTTTAAAACATCTGGTGTTTTCCAGGTTTCTTCTACAATCATTTAAAATTGGAAAGTTAAATTCTCCTTCAGCTCCTGGAGTTCATGTGTTAAGAAAGCCCATGACAACTGATAAAACATGAAAAAAGAAATGTATGGCTGATGCAGGCCTGGTTTATTGTTATGACCTGAACACTGAAGAACTATTTGTGTCCCAGTCAGCGGGAGGCAGCTGACTGAGGGCACCTGGGGCATGGCAGAACCACAGTCCTGGCTGCAGAGCAAGACTGCCACAGCAGGAGAAGGAAACTTCCCTTGCTCAGCCCCATGCAAAAAGCACCTCCCTTACAGAGGGTGTCACCAGCTCAGGTTCTTCCCCTTGCACTGCAGTTTGGCAGGGCCCTCTTGGAGCTGCATAATCAAGCTCTTATTTTCCTGCTGGCTTCAGCATGACTGTGTTTCTCCCAGACCACTCTTTCACTTTCTCATTTTGCCTCTCCATTTTCTACCATTCCGTTAATAAAGGTTAAGCCACTTTAGAGCTTTCAGTAGGCGGCATTCAGTCATCCAGGAGCCTGATGGTGTCTGCTTGTCCTCGGAAGGGGCATAGAAAAGGCAACAGCAAAGGAAGTTTTCCATGCACAGTCCCACTCAGGATGCTGAGGATCTTGACCTGCAAATCTTCTCCCACAAGGACACGAGGGTACTTCATTATCTTGTAGCACCTTTAGGTTGCTCAGTGAGAGCTACAGCATCAAACAAGGGTGGGTCTGTCAAATGCTGCCAATTGGGATGAGATCATCTGGCCAATGACACAGCCCAGAGACCATTTGCTTTCACCTGGACTAGAAAGGCCATGTTGCTTCCAGCCAGTAACCAAAATCTACTTGATTCACACAAATGACCCACTGATGAGGCACTTCACATTTCATTATTGAACCTCTGACCCACCCATTGTCCAGACCCTAATTTTCCCCTCAACAGTCCAACTGGACACTCCAAATAAGTCAAAGCACAGTGCCCAGGAGTCACACAGTGCTGACTTTACACTGCTCTGAAAGGCAAATCCTGCACTCTTATAAATATTTCTGAGCATGATGTCAATAAACAGGCCCTTCATGGAAGTGTAAAAATAACTGAACCATGCTCCAAGACCTTTCACATTGCTGGAGAGGTGCAAAGATTCTGCAGTGTAAATAAGAATCAGGTTTGCAATTTTTATGCACACTCTTGTTTTCAATTACATTTAGATTTGTTTCAGTTTAAAACCAAGCTTGAACCAATGCCAGATTTCTTTTTCTCTTAAATCCCAACACATTCCAGATTAGTTGTGAACAACAGTTATTCTTTCCCATTCTCAGTCTACCACTTTTAAAAGGACACAGAAGGCTAGCTCAGATTTAGGATCTGTTCCAGTGGAGAGGACCTGATCTCTTGCCATAAGCACAGGTGCTTCTGTATTGAAGCATTAATCAACCCAAGTCCCATCTGACCACTTTATTCTTTCGGTATGGCAGGCAGTCAGCTGTGAGCTTTCTTCAGAAGCTCATGAGGTCACTCCATCTCTTTAAAGCAAAAATAATGACTCTCCAGCAAAGAGTGAGAGTTGGCAGCTGTGATGTTGAGGTGATGTAACCGTACACAGTGGTGATGTGAGATTTTTCTTGGTTCCTAGAAGCCAATACTGCAGAGGCAATCATACTAACAAGAGTATTTGCTTAAAATTTTGGACAAGAAAGGAGACCAAGTTTCTTGCACAAACCAACAGTGATCATAAGAGAGTGAAAGGTCAGGAATTGGCTGTCAGAATTGGAAGCAGTCAGGGCCAAGCTCTGGCGCTGAAAACACAAAGTAGCAAGAAGTGCAAAGAGCTGGCTACTCCCCTGCACTAACACACATATCTTTATATCCTGAGCACCTTGGGCTGCTTCTCTCTCCACAGCTCCTCTGCTAACAGCTGGTTATCTTCTTAGTCTTGCCATGGGTAAAATGAGGAGATGGAATTATTTGCTATTAGCAGGCTCCCCTAGAGTAAATACATGGCACTGTATACCATGGCAAAATGGGGTGGACACTTGACACTGAATCAGCTTGCTTGGGTTTATTGGTGTTGGTGAATTTACTGAAAAATAACTACTAAATAAAAAGAGCCATGTTTCTTTTTTTCTACAGCTAAAGAGAAGAGACTGGTAGGACTAGGCAGGTTGAACAACTGAATTACGAAAATACCTGATCACCTTAACTCTGGGAGATTTCAGGTGTTGAGCATCTTGTAGTACCCTAATCCTTTACGTCTTGGGATTGAAACACTACGATGGCATTTAACAGGAACAGGTCATGCATGTAAGAAAAAACTGGGCCACATTTGTCTGGCCAAACTTGCACAATGTGGCCCATTCCATCAGAGCTCCTCACTACTGCTTCACAGATGCAGCTATTTATAAACAGGAGTAGGCACTCTCAGCTCCACTAAGCTTCCCAGTCTGCTCTGCTGCTGAAGTTTGATTTTAATAGAAATGGACTCACCATCCTAAAGAACTGAAGGATTAAAAAAAGAGTAAACAGAGGTCACTTTACTAACCCTTAATGAAGTAACCAGGAAATCAGGGTATTTTCTGCAATAGTGATCACTCTGAGTGGCAAATAAAACTTCTTACACTGTGCCACTGTGTCTCACTGGCTTTTGTGCTGTAACAGTTCGTGAGGCAGAACATCATGTAGGTATAAATAATGCTAGTCACTCTAAACTCCTCCTAGATCCACACAGACTGAAAGCTGTGCCTTATGTCATCCAAGAGGTAAAACCCTTCAACTGAAGGCTGGGGTGTGACCTCTCAGCTAGATTTAACATCACGGGGAAAAAGAAACACTGCAGAAGGGGGAAAAAAGTTGATTAACTTTTTTTACTGCCCATTAGGAAGAACTGGACTCACAGAAAGTTTTTATTTTGTTTGAAATCTGAGATATTATTTCCAAATAACGGTAATAATTCTCTTGTTTCATATCTGCTTTGAGTTGTTTTTAGATTTTGTCTGATTTTCTTTTCTCCAAGATTAAAGTTAGCTTACTGAGTGCTAGAGTTATCTCTTATTATTGTAGAAGTATTTGAACACAGATAATGCAACTCCTGGGAGGAAAAGGAAATTTAAAACTTTTGGGTTTGGTTTACTTCTCTCTGCATGGATCATTGTCTTTTCTGTTAAAGGTGGTTTGTTAAAGATCCTTTTTATTTCCTTTCAGTTAATTTGTCAAGACCTGTTGACAAATTGTAAAAATGTATATTTATAAATACACAAATAGTATACCCTGCCTGTGTTTCAGTGTTGGATGATATAAGAATTCAATATTTGTAATGTAAAAAAAAAAAAAAAGCATAATCTTTGCATATTTTAGTCTAATTAATTCAAACAATTTACCATTGATACAGGCACTTATCCCAAAAATTGAGCAAAAACCACAAATGTGGCAGGTGAATCAGTTAACAAAATACAACAATGTTCAACAGTGAAAGATCAACTTGTCTGGGTTGAGAACCTCCACTTGACTCCAGAATCTGCCATTCCCACTCCAGTCTGTGGTGTAGATGGGGGACATGGCAGCACCTCTCCCTTCAGGAGACGAAAATCCAAAGTTCACATAGCTGTGCTCTTAAAACTACTACAGGAAGAGAGCTGGGAAAATCCAATCTAATCTATGTAGATATTCCATATTAGAGCTCAGGAGACTGACAGTACACTGCTGCACCACATACACAGACAGAAGTGTCATGGGGGTTGTTGGCCAGTGTTACATTTTCCCCCTGAATCACAATTAGAGGTTCTCCTTTACTGGTGCTGCTCAGTAATTCTGTGCTGAATCTGATTCACTGTGCAACCATCACATTCACCAGATCTCAGAGTGTCTTGTTTAAAAGGGAAGCACCATTTCACATCCATTTCTTTTATCAAAAGGCCACAAAACCACTTTATTTCCAGTAGGCTCCTGCCTCTGAATGCCCATGGAAGGAGGCATTTTGCAGAGGGCCAGGTTGGGCACTTCCTATGCCCAGCTCCCAGATGGAGACTGCAGGCACTCAAGTCCTTTTCTGGACTTAAGTTGCTTGAGAAGATGTTCCCATTACTTCACAAGCTAAATTAAATGAATGAACACAACTCACAGTTGCTTTTCTCCAGCTTCCCTGCCCACTACAGAGACTTGTGAGCTGGCAGAGGCCAGTGTCATTCCACTGACGTCAATGTAATGAGGCCTATTTATATCAGCTGATGATTCAAACCTCTAGACTTTCTCTCTGGCACACATTTCTTTTCCACCAAGCCTGGATATAAGGCAGAACCTAGAACATACAGAAGTGAAAACACTCACAGCTGGTTTAAACTCACAATTCCTCCCTTGCAGCTGCATCACAACAACAGGAATTTTGCAGAAATCACTTCAGTGTAGCCATGTGTCCAAGGGAAGAAGGAAAACCCGACATGTCCATGGTAGATACCAGCACACAGCAACAGCAGAACTGGCATCAAGGTGAGGTTCTGACTAACCTTCAGCTTTTCCAACTTTACTTTTGTGCACAAGCAAGCACTAGAACAGCTACAAGGAAGATTCAGGGTGCAGAAGTGTGGAACAGACTGTCTGAGTGGCCTTTCCTTGTAAAGAGAAGTGGCTCTACGGCAGACTCACAAGCTCTGTTGGCTGAGGTAGCTGTGTAATGCTGTAGTATGTTTGGGGAGGGATTCCAGCTTGACTTCTGCAATGATTGTCTTATGCCCTCAAGCATGAGATTTTATTATCCTTATCTTGGCAAGCATGACATTACTTATTGGCCACAGCCTTACTGCAGAGAGGGAGGACTGGTTTGCTACCATTCCCCCCTGGCTGGCTGCTAAGCAACTGTCCCAAAAGTTGGAGGGAAAGGAGAGAATGTTGATGAGATCATCCCTCAGCTCATCCACTTCCAGCTAAAGGCTAAGGTGCACAGTCTGAAAGGAAATAATGACCCAGGGAACCCAAGTGACCAAGCATCTCCTGCGTTTGGAAACCAGAGGCACCTGGCTGGTAAACAGCAGAGATGGATGTTCCCAACAAAACGGAGCCATGCAAGGACAATTCTGAGTTCCCATTTCTGGGAGGTTGAAGTCTATAACAAACCAGAAAGTGCATCCTGGCCTGCTGCTCAATTAATGCTGTTTCAGACATGTTTTGTATGTGGAGCAATAGTGACATAAAGTGGCCTGGTGGGTTAATCACAGGTAGAAGGTGGAGGCATTTCCCAAGAATCATAGAATGGTAGAATAGTTTGGGTTGGAAGGGGTCCTTAAAGGTCATCTTGTTCCAAGACCCCTGCCATCGGCAGGGACACCTCCCACTCCTCCAGGTTGCTCCAAGGCACATCCAACCTGGCCTTGAACACCTCCAGGGATGGGGCAGCTACAGCTCTCTGGACAACCTGTGCCAGGGCTCCCCACCCTCACAGGGAAGATTTTTTTCCCAGTATCCAATCTAAACCTATTCTCTTCAACTTTGAACCCATTGCCCCTTGTCCTGTCACTCCAGATCCTTGTAAACAGCCTTGCCCCAGTACCTTATAATGTTATTCTACCTTTACAGAAGGGACAGCTGCACATCTGGTAATGGTGAATGGCCCGGAATCACCTGGGAGGAGGGATCTGAAACAGTGCCTGCTCCTTCCCATAGGCAAGGCTTGCCAAGCAGGAGAGGCAATCAGAGAAGCTCAGGCTTAAATACATGTCAAGGCACGTATTTTGTGACAATATTATGTTCCACCTGGATCTCTATTGGAAAATAACCAATATGATCAATAATAACAAAAACTCAGTCTTATTTCAGTCAATATGCCCACAGCCTGATATCCAACTGCCATCTTAGGTGAGAACAGGAAAATGAAACTTCGGAGAAATGTGAACAAAAGGAAGGAAAACAAAAAAGGATCATTCAATTGTCTGGTCTTCCTGCCAGGACCATCCGATCACTTTAAATTGTCTGCAAATACTGATCAATAGCTCAATATCAGATGACATTATGAAATGTCAGCACAGACAAACCAATTTTTCACCAGACTCCTTTGCTGACTATTGTATCTCCAGATGATTATTATCTGTGTGGGTTTTATTCCAATTCTTGCAGGAATAGATGTGTCCTCAGGCACCACAGAGTGACAGAAATTAGGGTTTCTGCAGGATTATTTGACACACACTTTTTTTGTTAGCATCATAAACATTAGATCTAATTACAGGGAAAACCATGTATACTATAAACCATAAATTAAGGTTTGTTTTATAGATTAAAAGCAAACAAATATTTAGCAACAATAGTCTCAAATATTTTTTCTATAATTACAATATGACACTGATTAGTAATTCAGGCTGGAATTATGGGTCTTGAGTTTATTATCCAGTAAAATGACAGGGAAATGCCTGCCCTATGAAACCACAGTTCTCTGGGTGAAAAAATAAGAGATCACAGCTGGGTCCTCAATGGCTTCAGGAGCATCACTTGTCTGTTAACAGCATCACCAGAGCTCCCTGGTGATACTGTCAATGGTCAGAACTATAGAACAGCTGGAAATTTCTAAGATTTGGAGATTATTTTATCAGAAATAAAATATTTTAATATGCTTTGCTTCTCAATGTTAAACTTCGTTTAGTACTTTAAAAATTTGTACTATATTAAATATTTAGGTTTTGGTAGCACACAGTACAGCTGTGAGCACACAGACAAGGCTGCAAATCTTACTGATATCAAGTAACCAGAAATTAATTTTATCTAATCCCAACTACACATGCTGTAGAGATGCACTTTAAAGTGCTCCCTGTTTGCATCTGGATACCTCTAGATTTAGAAAATGAAGAAAAATGTCAGAAATACCAATCAACAATTAATACTGGTGACTTATAACTAAAAAGCAGATTTATAATTGCAACAACCAGTAGAAGAATGTAAAGAGAGAACCACTGAAAGAAGCTGATTTACAAAGAGTTTTGAGGGATTTTCTTCTCCTGAAATTTTACATTTCCAAAATGGTAGTGGTTAAAACAGAACACAGAAAAATAAACAAAACCTTTTAGAAGACTTTTTTTCCCCTTATTTCCCTTTTCCCCCCTTTTCCTGGAGAAGAAAGGCTCTGTTTCTTTGCTACACAAAGACTCTTTCATTGCTTGGATCCTGAAGTGTTAAGCTAGTTGGTTACTCTGCTATCTATTCACACTGTCAAGAATGCCTTAAATAAATCCAGCATAAACAGGTTCCATAGGTCCTCAGGGTTGGACTTGGTACATGTGCAGGACAGAGCCAAAGCCTTGAGCTGGATCTGCCTCCACCCTCTGTTCTGAGCAGCTCTCCAAGACTCAAAAAGTCAAGTTGGACTTCGGCAGCAACTAATGAAAAAATGGTCACGTCACAGCAAAAGAGAGAAAAATCCACAAGTCACCACATCTCACTAACCAAAACCCCATCCATTCTTTCCTGTTGCCTCAGCAGAACATCTAAAATACCTTGTTCTACACTGCAACAAGCCTAACTCCAAAGGGTTTGGACAGCAGAAATAATGACACAGGTTTAAGAAGGTAAAAAATCCTTCCTGCTCTTTGATTAACTGGGCTTCTTGATGGAGTTAAGTGCAAACAGCTGCCTGGACTTCAACTGAAAAGCCTAAATCTAAACACTCCATGTTTACATAACCCAAACTTCTAATCAGGCAGCTGGATAATCCACCCATTTAAAGTATCCTTAAGAGTTTCAGGGAAATGTGATTTTCTTACAGCTAAGCCAATCAACAACCACTTTAAAAAACTCCAGCTACCAAGTTACTACTTTGGAACAGAAGTCTCAGCGGGACAGGGTCACGACCCCACAGTGAATCACAAAGCAATTTTGGTGAGATCTTTCCCCCTTTCTTCTTCTTTTTTCTTTCAGTCTTTTTCCCTTTTTTTTTTTTTTCTTTGAGAAGTACAAATCTGAGTCTCTAATTTCCTCTGTATTCAGATGCTGCACGGTAATAAATGAGAGGAGGAGAAAAGCATACAGTAGTGCTTACACACATGCTGGCATCTGCTTACAGGATCTTAATCTAAAACCTCATGAAATCCAGACCGCATCCATCCGGAACCATGGAACTTGGGAAAGGCAAAGTACAATCACTACCAACAGAGCCCATAATTTTTCAGGGGAAAAAAGGGGGAGAGAAGCAGGACTTAGGTGTGATAGATACATAGGAATGAGAATATTTCACAGAATAAAACAATTCTGATATTTACAGGACCATTTACGGGATTCAATATTCCTTAAACCAAAAGACACATGAGTAGGGCCCCTGTATTTAGGTCCCCATCTCATCTCACCTCACAGGAGTGTTTTGTCACCATAACTCATTTTAAGGTCAGGCTCTCAGTTCTGTTTTTATGTTTGAATGAAATATTTTCACCTTATTGCCGTTTACTTACCAGATACCACATTGTTTGTCTTTCTTTTCCTAACTCAGTAAAGGCCCTGTACTAAATCACATCCAGTCACACCTGTTAGATAAGGAGAGTCTGAACAAAAATATTTTCCTTGGCCAATTCATCAAAATTTTAAGTGTCCCCCGAAAAAGGTGATGTTTCTTGGGCTATGCAGAGAAACGTGAGGTTTGCATCCTGATCTACACCACGATCCTGAACAGTTTGCTGGGTACTTCTGCACCTCCACATCCCTACCTGTAAAAGGTAGTTGGTGTTGGTGTTTCTACGGCCAAGACTGTAAGTAAAGTTGTATTTTAAAACTAGTGAAATACATTGAAAACAAGAAAAACCTGTAACTTTTTCCAAGCAGGAAGGGATCCTTTTAGAACATATGGTAATAAAATAAAAGAACATGCTTTTACACTGATAAAATCTGGCCACAGAGAAAATAAACTTTACTCAGCATTTCTTCATTCTGCCAAGACCCCAAGCAGAGCAACAGACACAGCACTGGAGATCCAACACTGGAGAAACAGCACGATACAACCCCCTCTCAAATTACTTGCTAAATAATTTAATTCCTGGCCAAAGAGGTTGCAAAGTTTGGGATTTGATACAAAAACTGTGTCCTTCACCTTCCTCATCAGAAGGTAGATATCCTACCTGCTCTATTCTTAGTTGTATCTGACTCCTGTGGGGACTGGATGGCAAATTAGCTTCCCCCAGCTGAACTGCACACTTCACTCCTACCTCCATTCCTAGAAATTTCCTATGCCTTCCTTAGGAATAGTTCCTTTCATCTTTCCAGCATCTTTTCCACTCCTGTGGTTCATCAACACAGAAAGCAGAAAGTCTGAAAAAAAAGAGTAGCAGAATCCAGCACTAAGCCCACAAAAGGTGAAGTGGCAAGTGATAGGAAATTGGAAGATTATTTATAAAACACCAAAATAACTTCAGTTCCCTCCAGTTCTAATCTTCTTTTTCATCTTAAAGATGAGACCACCTCTATTTGGTTTTTTTTGAGATGTGTTTGAGTTTAAGGTTCCCTTTTAATTATTTTTAAAAGGCAAGAGGGGGATGCCTGGAGAGCTCTAAGCTGCAGAAACAGAGGCAGTTTATATTCTCCTCTGTGTGGACCGCCAAAAAAATAGAAGTATTATAAATCAAATAGGTGTGTCATAAAAAATAGATACATCTGCAGTATTTGTTGTTGAACAATCAGCAAAGTCCAAATATTAACTCATAATTTTGAGAATTAAAATAAAATGTAACAAGTTTCAAGTGAAATACCCTTTCTACACACACAAGTTTACACAGTCTCCATTTTCTGTATCTTATTGACAAGAAAATGCAAATATAACTTTTTCAGCAATGAATCTATCAGATCAGACTCCTGGAGCCCCACACTCAGATTGCAAGATACTCTTGGAAGAAAAACCCTTTTTCAATGTCTTAGCAAGGTTGGACTTATCCACAACCTGAACCTACCAGTCAGTGAGAACTTGTATGTGAGAATCTGGCTCATAAAGGCCATTCAAAATGTTTTTTAGCTGTGCCATCCTCGGACAACACAGTACACTTTTCCTTTAACTGGTGAGCAGTAACTTGTAACAAAAAAAGGCTCTCGTGGTTCTGCTTGGTGCAATATGTGACCCACACACAAGCTTGGTCCAGACTGCAAACTGAGATACCAGTGTGAGAAGCTACAGCAGTAGCTCTGTCTGCAGAAAATGAGGGGCAGAGTATCTGGGTATTTTAAGAGAGAAATTTTCCAGCTCAGTCCTGTGAGCTAACACACAGTCCTGCTGAGTGCTCACAGCTGCCTCAACCCCAGCTAAATCCAGTTGTTCTTCCACAGCGCCAAATCCTATTTAACTTCCCTGTGTATCCTGCTTTCACACCAGTGTGCAAAGAGCCCCCAGCCAGGGACAGGGTGCAGAAGCAGATCCTATCTTCTGCCTGACTCTCTGTGGCACCATCCACAGCGGAAATGCAAATGCCTTCATTCCAGAGGGGTTTCTAAGAGAATTTATTTGAAGCCTGAAAGCGATAAAGGGTAGTTATTCTGCAGAGTTTATGATTTTCTATAGTAAACAATTACATATTCAACATCTGCTTATCTTGCTCAAAAAAAGAGCTTTTTAAAAATAAAAAACAGGAGGAATCACATTTAAATATTCAGAACTCAGAATACTTTTTAAACAAAGTTTACTTATAGAAATCAGAAGGCCATTTTTTTAAAGAGGATAGTACAATTTTATGGAATTGCAAGCATCTGTACTAAATGTTTGCCTGAGCTTCTCTGTAGTTGAAAATGGTTACACAGAACAACCTGACAAACACAGAATCACACAGCCAAGATTAGGTACATCTTGCTCATAGTTTCAGTGGGTGGCCCATAGTACTTCTGAGGGCCACGTAATGTACTCTGACCCAGGCCCTCTAAAAACAGTTAAGTGTGTCAAGCCACAGCAACTGAAAAAAAACCAAACAACTAAAGCAAAAAACCTAAGGCAGAATTTTTAGACTAATCAAAAACACCATCAAACTATTTCACACACACAACATGTCCACGATGGAGTATCCCAATAAGAAAATGAAAATAAAACCAGAAGCTATTTGATGTGCATAAAAGAGGTTTTCACAAAAGAGGAGAAAATCGGTTTCTCATAGGGATTCCAAGTTAAGCTATCTACTACCCCAAACGAGAACTAGCTACCGTCTGTCATCGGTGCACTACTAACAGTTTATTAGTCTGCTGACATCTCCATCCAGAAAATACTGGTAAATTGTCTCAGGATGAGAGGCAACAGCCAGTGGAAAGTACTTGCTGTGATGTGGTGGTGGCAAGCAGGATTTTTCAGACATCTCCACTTACTTTGTGATAAAATGCCTCCAAGATGGTGTCACTTCCCTCCCAGACGGCCCAGCTTTTCTTAGCACTTGATATGGAATCAGTGACTTCTGCAAATCAGAGCTAATCTCAGGATATGTCACATCTGTAGCAGGAGGAACAGCTGAGCAACACTTGTCCAGGCATAATTGAGCCTCAAGATTGCAGAGCAGTGTGTGATTAATTGGCCGAAGGATTCCTGATAAAGGGGAAGAGGATAATGACCTGCCTGGGTCAATGGGAGGTGCTCTGCTTATCTAGAAGCATAACAGGCATTAAGAGAAATGCTCCTGATCAAGGTCACAGGGAACGGTGACAGATTCTGTGTGAGTGTGAATTTGAGGCATTTCAAAATCACATTCCACAGATGTGCACAGAGGGAAGTGTGCTTAGGAAGAGGATTTTAATGCCTTTTATGGTTCTGGTTCCACAATCATTATTCCCAAAAGTACTGCCAGGAGCCTACTCTTGAAAAGATCCACGTATCAGCTTTGCAAGTACTTTCATGTCAACTTGGAAAAGGGAAGTCTGAACTAAGAAGATTCTCACTTGATTTTCATGTGGAAAAACTAGCTTGTTCAAAGGTCCTCTTGAAAGCAAGCAGGCAATGCTCCCGTGTTGGAAAACACAAAAGAGCCACATGGAACCACTTCTCTGGGCAACAGTTGTGGTGGTTCTTTGGAACTACTTTGGCTCTCTAGGCCTGCTCAGCCAAGCTGAAAAGAGCAGGTATAACTTCTAATCCCCACTCCTGGCTTCCCAACAACCACAACAACTTCCTTGGTGCACTCTCAGGGAAGGGAAACCCTGGACATTTCTAAGGATGGACTTGCAGAACAAGTGCTGAGTGTAGGTCCATCACAGCCTTGTGCTGCACCCCACCAAGATGTTTTATGCAAAATAACTACATCTTGTCCAGCAAAAAGCTGCTGTAAGTATCAGCTGAGTAAGTTCAGGTAACAAAACAATGCCAAACACTCATTTAAAATAATAAAGGCAGCATGAAACAAAATATACCTTTTTATGACACAGCAGTAGCCTTCTCTGCCATGCAGAGGACTCCCTATGTTTCATGGAGAATGCATCTTCTGGGACACATCACTCAATCAACCTAAGCAAAATTGGCTGTCCAGATGGAATTACAGGGGGGTCACACATGGCTGATCTAGCCAGACCTGCTCAACAATTTGTTTCCTCCAAAAGCTCTCTCTCTTTCCTGGGTTGGTAAGAATTTCACCTCCATCAAACAGCTGAGCAGTTTTTCTCTCTTAAACTCTAAATATCCATGAAAGAGATTCTATGGGAGCTGAGCTCTCTACACTCCATGACTGCACTCCAGCTGCCTCCAGCCTAATGATGTTTTCTTCATCTGCCACACAGATTTTCAAACACTGAGGTTACTGCTCAATTACATGTTGCTTGTGGAGAATTGAGAGGATGGCAGTTTATTGGAAATAAGTGTGAGGTAGAGTCCTACAGGGAGGGAAGTCACTCTTTGAAGCTTCGGTCGGCACTGGTTTATACAGGCCACACAAGAGAAGGTGTGGTGGGTCACCAGCTGACAGATGCTCAGAAGAAATCAAAAGTCACACTGGTTTTGGCACAAATACAAATGGGCAAGGCATCAACTAGAACAGGAGTTTTAGCCCTTGATGGAAAGTTTTCCACTTCAAACAACCACAACAAGCAGGAAAAAGATCTTAAAAGTCATTCAGGACCAAAATAGTCAGATCATGAATAGCAACAACGTAGAGTTTGCAACCTACAGCATTTTCACACTTTTTCTATGCCCTCTCTGGGCAAATGTGCTCATTCCAAGGAGTGAACTGTATACTGTTAATGATATGAGCCAGGCAAATGGGATTTCCCAGTTCCACACAGTTATCCCATCCCTTTCCAGGGCCATCTGCAGCTCATATCTTCTGAGCCAAAGAAAAATGCCCAAGTTGCCATGGCTTCACCCCAAGAGAAAAAAAGCAGAATTCAAAGTGGGCAGCCCTTGAACAACGGCACGAGCACTGCCCATCTCCAGAGAGAAAGGATTTGGCTACTTCCCGTTTCGCTCAAAGAAGATTTATGGCTGATCATCATACAATAAGTGCTGGGTAAGGGTTATTAATCTTTCCAAACCCACTTCACATTAGTGACTAATTCAAACTTACTTGGTGCATAAATCACACAGTACTAAAGCATTATGTTTTCCCTTCTCTTTGGCTGTAATTCTGAATCCTTGAGGGTGTTCTTTTACAAACTCCTAAGCTATTTATGTGGCTCCAAACGTGCTGAGCTGAATTCTAATTTATAATCTCACTTCTTGCTCATGCAGCACTTTCCCTCTCCCCAGCACCTGGCTTTCAAGTGTCCCACTTTGTAGTGGCCAGCCCTCCAAGGAGTTCTCAATAATAGAGCTCAAATCCAGCTCTAAAAGCAGCTCCCATTAGTGCTACAGAGCACTACAGGGCCCTCACATCCTACTGAACACAGAGATGAGAAGATTAACTAAAGGGAGTTTGCAGGGTGGGACACATATGGAAATGCTCCGTGATATTTCTGAGCGTCGTCCTCATGCAAAGAGTTTGGTTGTATTAGAAACGCACATCAGGTTATGGAGGGCACTTTTACTGATACTCTGAGGGCTGCGGTGTTGTCTGAAATATAATGTACTGAAGTGATGTTCTCCTCCTTGTCCCTTAGACATGGCTGTTCCCTTACACACCCAAACAATCACACACGGACAACGCTGCTCCCTGCATGTGTAGAGCAGGAGTTTCATGTTCTCAGAACAAAGCTTTTGCATGAAGACAGGTCGCGATTTTAATTCAGATCAACCTATGCCTAAAATGTACTGCCATGAGTGTGGTTGTTATTCCAGCAGCAGCCAACTGCCACTCACAAACTCATAAAAACACATGTGATTTGGCTCCCTGATTTAGGAGGCTGGCATTTATCATAAATTCACAACAAGCTCTTCATTTTCCTCTAGATCAATGCTTGGGGTTTTAGCTCTGAGAGTACTGTTACAATTCAGCAGTCTGATCAACACAAAGTCATTGATTAATTCAGCCTACAACCCTTATTCCAGGATTTTTATACCATGGAAAATTATTCCACAGTCTCGCTCTATTATAAAAAAAAATCTGTAAACTTGATTTTCTTTTATGGTATTTGTCACACCTTTGTTTCTATCTGAGCTTTCCTATTAGGCCAAAAGGACACACATATAAAATATTTTTTCCCTACATTACAATCTTTCCAAGTTGTCCTAGACAAATCTAAGTGAGTTAAAACACATCCACAAAAGCAACTCCTGGGTGTAACACAGATGGAGAAACCAGAATTGCACCCATTTCCAGCAATTTCCACCCAGGCAATACCATCTACAGTCCTCTTTTGTCTATAGTAAAGAGAAAAAGCCTACCCAGCATTTGAGAACTGGGTAGCCACCTGCAGTGGGACTAGGGACATGTTGGTCTTCCAAACACTTAGAATGAGGACTATTCAGGAAATGTCTGACTTTAGAGGCCCTCTGGCATTTTTCATATGTAGAGAAATATCTCCCAAAACAATTCCATGTAATTATTCCTACTCTACTTGTCCAAGGTCATCTAGCATAGAATAAATGTTAATGCTCTGAAAGATCACTCACTCTCACCCAAGCCATGCTCCCTCCCCTAAAGAGAGTAATGCCATCTCCAGAAATATGTACATTTGAGATTCACAGTATTAATCTAAAACTAAGTTTCTAAGATACACGAAAATAAAATAAGAGCAATTATAAATGTAAATTAAATAAGGAGCAACTTATCTGGACTGGCTTTTAAGGCATCCACCTTGAGGCTTTGCAGTGCAGAAATAACATTGCTCTGACATCACAAGTATGTACCTCTGTGCATTGAGAAAATCCTGCTGTTTATTTGGAACTTTTGAGTCTAGTATCAATATAGCTTCTTAGTCCCCAGAGTGTCCTCAAGGTTTGAGATGTGTATTTTTAACTTCCATGCTTACTGACATTCCATTCAGGCTGTTTGACTGTTCTCTCCATCAGGGCTCCATCAGCCATCGCTCTGATTTCTGCACCACGGCACTTATTTGCTTTACCCTTTCCTAAAGGCCTGGGCGAAGAGGTGTGGCGTGCTCTGGCAGTGAGTTCACCCTCACAAGAGCTGTGTTAACTTAGGAGCTGAAGCTCTTTGAGGGCACATTTCTGTTGATGCAATCAGCACAAACCAAGGAAATGCTCAGTTAAGGCAGCGCTGCTGCTCAGGCTGGTTGTACCCACAATGTTGTACGTGCCTTACTGCCCGCACGCTGTAACATGCACAGCTCCCACAGATCCCACCTCCGCCTCACCTCCAGGATTCACCCAGGCACAGGGCTCATCCTGAAGAACACCCACCACCATGGAGGCAGTGGAAGTGGCACAAGGGGAAAAGCCCATGGTGGCACCGCATGAAGCAGTGGCTCAGCATCAGCAGAACGTTGGTATCCACACATTGCATCCCCCTGAGAGATGAGATCCCACAGAGCGCCACGTATACAAAGGCTGTTTGATTCCACTCTAAACTATTTTAGCTGTGCTCAAACAACAGACTCTCTTAAAAGCTTCAAGAATTCCTTTAAAAAACCCTTTGCCTCTGTGAATTTTTTGCCAAATTTTCCAAATCATGCTGCCAAAAAAGGAAAAAAAGAAATTTAACCAAGGAGATTGGTGGAGGGAAAAGCTAAAAATTTTTAGCCTGAATTCAGAATATTTTAGAAAACTTGTTATAAAACAGGGTAATGTAGGAAGAGGACAGAAGGCTCTTCACTCCTGATTTATACTTATGTTGGATTTCCAGGGTGCAATTAGGGAAATGCAGGTTGTGCCTGTCACAGGAAATGTCACCACTTGTTTTAATAAGGCAAAGAAGATTCAGGGCATGCAACACCATCAGAACCAGAACCAGAAATGCAGCCAGGAAACTGCAGTTCTTGAGATGGCACTGCTCAAGTATGGAAAAGTACCTGATACAAGTAGGGCCTGGTCTTGGGAGGGGTGGCTAACTAAGGAGAGACACAGTTTGGATTTCAGCACTGTCCAAGTCATTGCATATTGTCCTTACAGAGCAAAATGGAAAGGAGAAAAGCAAACTGGACACACCAACCTAGTTGGCAGGAGCACAGGAATTCTATTTTTTTAGCTGCCATAAAGACCTACTGAAACAAGAGCTTCCCAAATCTCTGCAGGTATGTCTGTGACTTTTCCATCATCAGTAGCCTGCTGCTTAGGGAAGCAGAGCATTAGGCTTTCTTTAAAGGAGCCTTAAAAGCCTCTCTGTTCACTTTCAACTATTCATCACAGTCATTTGAAGTTCTCTTTTGCAACCCCCCTTCTTCTTACTCACATCTGGTGCTGCATGTTACTACACTGCAACCATAAATAATGAAGGAATGATATGGAGATACTGGATGCTCTGTTCCAGTGTCCTCATGGCCAGCCTTTCAATAAAGTCCTTGCATTTTCACTACAATAAACACATAAGAGAAGGGGTAGAGGGACAATGTTCCTTATTCTAGAATGTAGCTATTATATAGCACTTTATTAGCAGGGTCAGCAAACACATAGGCTGAAAAATAAATAGCATATTTGAAAAAGAGGATTTTCTCCCTCAGTGAGTACATTTGCACCGAAAACTCCTGATAGAATAGACAAGAATTGGTGGAAGCATTTCAGGAAGGGATGATCTCTGCCAATAGTTGGGTCTCCTGACAAAATTTGTCATTTGCATCTCCTGCATGCCAGAGGCTGAAGTGGGAGGAGGTCTTTAAATTGTCTTTACTCCAGATATGAGATATGACAGAATGTTGTCCCAACACACAACTTGTTAGGAGGTTACACGGATCATATCAGATTTCTGCACTTGGTGAGCATTTCTGTAGCTGTGTGACATTCTCTCTATGCAAGCATATCCTATTCTATTACTGATTTGTCTGATAAAGGAAATGGAGGGAAAACTGCAATTTTGTAATTTTTCCAAAGGACAATGGAAATTACACTGACAGCACTAGGCCTGTTACCTTCCATTTCTATCTTCACCAGAAGCTCGTTATTGTTGGTGTACAATCTGTGGAGAAGGATTTTTAAGCAGAGATTCGAAGAAATGGGGTTTGGTCAGTGATCACTAAATAGTTCTTTAAATACGGGATTATGGAATATGGCACTTCCAGTGGTGCAGGCAAACTGGGCCAAATATGAGCACTTCAAAGTCTAGAACAGAGCTGTGAAAACTATGTTACCCTCCTTTAAAAACTCTCCTTCCCATACACTTATGGTGAAAAAATCTCCAGACAATAAATACATTAGGGCTTATCTTCTCTGTAAGAGCTTTTTTTGTTTGTTTGTTTATCACTATATAATACTCATTCTGGGTATTTTTTGAAGATGTCTTTGAGTTCCCAGTGCCTTGAGGAAAAGTACAACTGTAGCATTTATGTACTTGTGAGAACCGACCACAGAAAAAGTGTTCCAGTTCTGTGATCCACAACCTCATACAAACCAGGTCTTGCACACAGCTTCAAAGAAATGAATCTCAAGAGCTTGTCATCACCTCTAGAGTTCCCAGGGAAACCATGAGCAATCTTTTTAACTGTCTCAGTGGACATTAGGCCCTTACCTTTCTTGAATGCCCATCCTAACTTCTCAGCCTTGTTTTACTCATTATAAAAATTATTTTCATCCACATATAGCAAGTTGCCTGTGCACTTGGACAGCAAATGGAATACATGAAACTCCAGAAAAAGGCAGAAGCAGTGTAAGGCAATGAAGCATTTGGAGCGACTCCTGGCAGGGAGACACTCAAAGGTTAAACCCGACTGCAGTGAAAGAAATCCCTGCTGAAGGGTTCATTTATTTACACTCCCATTAGAGGAGCCTACAAAGACATACATCAACAGAAACAAACCATTTTAGTAGGTCCATTGACTGAGCATCCATCAGTGAACACAATCTATGCCAGCATGTCTTAGGAGTGACAAGATATTATTATTGTAGTGCCAGAGGAGGAGGGGGCAGGGGAAGGAACAAAAGGGAGCGCTGATCCTTGCCTTAACAATGAGCCCCTATTCTCTTGCACTGCACTTGAGCTCCAAGGCTTCAAATCCAAAGACCTTTTTCCACTGGCGACTAACAGCTCCTCTGTGGTTTGCCTCACAATTCCCTTGTTTCCTTCAAAGGAGCCTTCCCCTCATGGCATCTCTGACTACTGTATCACCTCTGCTAAATAAATGACATCACCTTGCACACGCAGCTTTACTCCTTCCCACTGTTTGCACTCACTGTTTATTTTTTTAAGCACCTAACCCTCTACTAATCCTCCAGACAGAACAAAGGATCCATTTGCCAAAGACAGCGATTAGAGCCATAAGCACTGAGGCTTCCTGGGAAACACCTGTTTGCTTCAAACAACCTGAGGGAAAAGGCTCAGCAAACAGGACAAACTGCTGGGAGAAATGGAGAGAAATGGGAGCAAAAGTCCTGATGTGATGAGAGCTACCAAACTCCAGAGGCTGGATAGCTTGTCTTCTTCAGTCACCAGTGCAGAAACACACTCAGCGTCTACAATACCAAACTCACGTGCTTGTGACACTTGGTTGCTCCTGATGAACTATGCCTCCCCTCTTCAAACCTTGCAAAAATGTACAAACTCCTTCACGGGAACTGACAGCATCTTAAAATTGGAAATATTTCAACCAATTCCATTTCTGAAACATCATCAGTACTAAAACTGGACCTTACCGTTGTTCCAGGCTGTGCAGGCTTTTTCTTCCAACAGCACCAGACATCTGTCCCAATTTTGAAAAATGGGCATTTTAAGAGAGTGTGAATAAGGATTTGAACTTTTGTAATAATTTTGGTCAGTCATATAAAGGTAACAGGCAGCCTTTGGGCACAAAATCTCATATAGAAAGGGCCAGTAACTAGATGGCTGTAGGTTTTAGCTCCTTTGAATACAAAGATAAGTGACAAAATACAAACAATACCGAGTGGCATAGCATGGCTCTGAGTCATTCTCTGTTTTATGAAATGAGAGAAAATTATGTACCAAACTGGTTGTATAAGCACCACAGGCAATAACTAAAGCTGGAAGAAGGCCAGGCTACATTAATAGCTGCCATTTGATCTTGTTCAAGGTCCCTGAACACCCAATGCCTGATGAAGTCAGTGTAAAGGCTCCTACTCATTCCAAGAGGTGCTGTACTGAACCCAACACAGTTGGCAAACAGTAGCACACAGAACAAGGAGCTACAGCAGCTCAGCTCATCACCACACTGGAGAGCAGGCTGTGGTGATACTCCCCACAACCATAGCTCAAGGCTGATCAGCATTTCCTCTTTCCAAGGGAATCTGTCCTCTTGAGTACTTTTAAGCCTCTGAAATTAATGGGATTATTCAAGGAATAATGCACCGCAGAACCTGAATATTTATGGTAAATCCATCACAGTGATTTCTAATATACTGTGATCCAAGAATTCTGAATAAAACATCAAGAACTCAAAGAGAGATTTTCAACTGATATAAATCAGCTGTTCCCCCTTTCAAAGGTATGGAACTCAGCAATTTGCAACTAACAAAACCACATCTTATAATTTTCAAATTTAAAATAATTTTTGCAGTATTTACAGCTAAGAGCAGACCCCTGCTTTTATTTTCTTGTTGTAAAATAATAGTTCATTTCTTGTAAAATGATAGGTCATTTCAGTGCCAGAAAGTGCAGGGGTTTTTAACTTATCACCAAAATTAGGAACTGCAAGACACTACTAAGATTCCCGTTAGTTTCTTATAAGTTGCACTGCTTATACATTAGCAACTTCTTTAAGAAGGCCCCAGAGAAAATAAAGAATGCATTAGGTAAGAAAGTGTATACACAGGAATAATATAAAATACACCTTTTCTTCTTTTCTAAGCCCCTTTTGGAACTGATACTGTTAACACCACATAGAAGCAAATGCATGTGTGTGTGTGTGTAATATATGTAGATATCCAGTTTTATCTATCCACATGTATTGTTCTAGTAACAGTCACCCTTTCATGGGGCTCATCAGTCGCAGGTTTTACTCACCTGATGGGCAATTTGCCATCGGGCCGTCCCATCTGTCAGCATACCTTATCTGCCTTTCTTCAGATCCATACTTTTACATAAGAAAAGGCTGGATATCTGTCTCCTCCTAAACACAATAAAATTAAAGCTGTAATTAGCAGCCTGCCCTGGACACCAGGTTACATTCCACGCCACACGAGAGAGCTTGGGCAGGAGTGGCAGGTCCCTTGGGACAACGTAGGAGCCCAAAAGAGAAAGTTAGCCCCGATGTGTGCAAACAAGTGGGAGCTGAGCTTTTCCTTCCTTTAGGAAGCTGAATTATAGACAGGGTCTCGTGCTTGGATGGCACTGAGATTCCCACAAGACACTCTGGGCAGAAGAAATTAGGTTTCAGGAAAATGAACTCACAGCAAGTATCTGACTATTGATGCCTGTTTAAGTAAAAATTATTAATAGAAATAAACCAAACAAGTTATTACCTTTTTGAAAGACGGAATTTCAATAATTTGCAAAAAAAAAAAAAAAAAAATGCAAGAATTCATTAAAAGTCCTTCAGATTCACTGCATTCCTTGATTCACTGCATATGCTGCACTGAGGTGAGCTCTGGGGTGGGGCTGCTGGAGCTGGCTGTGCCCAACGGGAGCAGGCCCTGCCTCCCCTCAAAGCTTCGGAGAGCGCCCTCCTGTCCTCAGATTTTCAGAGAGCCCCTTCCTCTACTCACAGCCTCAGGGAGGAGCCCCCAGTCTCTTCTCATACTCTTCAGAGAGCTCACTCCTCTTCTCACAGCCCCGGGGAGCCGCTTCTCCCCTCACAGCCCGGGCAGCCCCTTCCTGCCCTTACAGCCCCGGGGAGCCGCTTCTCCCCTCACAGCCCGGGCAGCCCCTTCCTCCCCTCACAGCCTCAGGGAGCTCCCTCGTCTCCTCCAAGCCCGCACGCAGCCCCCTCCTCACAGCCCGGGCAGCCCCTTTCTCCCCTCACAGCCTCAGGAAGGAGCCCCCCATCTCTCCTCACAGCCTCGGAGAATCCCCTCCTCTCCTCACAGAGACCGATGCCCAGGCACCCAGAGCCGGGCAGAGAACATCAGTGCTGCTGTTCCAAAACAATGAGAAATCCCCCACGAACGAGTCCGGAAGGTTTTCACGCAGCAGGGCTCACAACCCACCCATTCCATGTTAGCAGTGACAACCTGCATCTTGCCGCCCACCCTTCCCTCACAGACCCCGGCCGGGTGCTCTGAGGTAACTCCTGACACCCAGCAGACCAGAAAACACATCTTACACTTCTAGCACAAATTTGGGTTAAGTGATGCCCCTTCCCAGCTAAAAGAGATCATCCATCTCAATTAACCGAACTCAAGTGAGCAGCTTTCATGTCAAATGAATTAGCAACACACACATAATCCCATCACAGGTATTCTTGGAGTATCTGCACCTCGGCTGACAGATTTGTCATTAGCACAAATGTACTTTAGCCCTGCATTTAATTGAAACCTTGCTTCTGGCCAGCCACTTGTCTGGGGGAGCCAGGAGAACTACTTTTTCCATGTTCACAAGCATCCCTGCCAGTCCTTGGTGTCACCACCTGATTAGATCTCTGGCACCGTGGGCTCTGCCTTGGCACAGAGGAGAGCATCGTCTCACCACGCCTGCCTCAAAATGTGGACTTGGGGTTGAAGGCAGAAGAGAAAGAACAGCAGATGTTCCATGTACCAGACTGACTTTTCTGCAGATCAGATGATTTTCCCTCAGCAGAAAGGTGCAATTACTTAATTAGATCAGTCAAGAACACAGGGTACTTGAAGCTATGGTTTCTTGCAAACCTTGCCTACATATTTGAGAGCAAATGTGAAATAAAAAAAGATACAAGTCCCTGGTTCCACCAATCCCTCCTTGAGCCAACAGAACTCCTGAGCTACACAGAGAAGGTGTGAACATGACACAAGTTCATGCCTTGGCCAGACCAGGGCAGACACTTGGGAGGCAAAAAAGCCATCCCAGTACCTTTTCTAATGCTTTTCTCTGTCACAGCTGTAGTGTTTTAATGTAAGCAAAATAGTGCATTCTTCCCTGTGCTCAGCCTCGGAAACTGCTGAGGCATTTTTGCCGATCATTTCCAAGGGAACCCAGCCTGCAGCAGCCCTCAGCATGGATGATTTCAGCACGCATGGTAGAAGTTAAACAACGTTAGAGGCTGCCACAATGGAAATTGTTGGGCATCGCTGGTTTCACTTATAATAATGAAACTTGGTTGAAAGCTACAAGCAGTTTGATGTAGTAGTTTTTACATAATAAAGACCGTTTTCTGTGAAACAAAATTGTTTTACAGCTGAATGTTTTAACTTTCCAAGTTAATCTTGACTCGTATGTTTTATTCTTACCATATCACTGTATTTCATTGTTTCAACTTATACATACATTACATGAAAACAAATGTTAATATATACCATGTGTGCAGACTGTTACACCCCAGTGAGCATTACATTGTTACACTTTATGATATGATAATAGAAAATCACTGCTATCAAATGTCATATTTTCAAATTTCAGAATCAAAATGTTTTGACGCTTCCAAAGTAAAATTTCTCAGAATATTCCCTACACGGTGAGCACCCAACTCTGACCTCAGTGAGTGCCTGATCTCCCGATGGGGTGTGCAGACTCATTTTGAAACTTCAGATTTTGTTTCAATAGGGAAACTTCTACTTTCCAACCAATTTTACCAATAACATGTAACACCTAAACAATCACTTTGAGGCTCCAAGGTGTTTGAGTAAGTCAGTGTCTGTGAAAATGGGATATCTGCTCAATGAGAAAAAATTGAGGTTTCTTCCTCTAACATTCAAAATTCTGAGGGTTTTGTTTATTTTTATGTAATACTGGACCACTCTGGCCAGACCAAAAAAAAAAAAAAAAATTTATTTACCAATGTTGCCATTGGGCAGTTTGCACCTGTGTTCCTGTCATTTATGTGGATTTTTTCTCGTGCATAAGTTGTTGAAGCTTTGCAACCTATGTAATTTGTTCATATATAAAATCAGAGCAATCGTAGCAGTAAACTGGAAAGATTTTAATGTTCTGTTGTTAAACGCTGGCAGATCCCTCTCCATATACCTGTGGCTTTCCCCAAGTTTCTCATCACTGACTCTATCCAAATCTCCGTCATCTAAGAAATAAGATTCATAGAACGCAAACCATGACCACAAAACAGACCCAGAGCTTGTTATGAGACATGCAGGGTTCAACTGAAATTCAAACATCCTCACAGGAATAGCCAGGAACCTGTTTCTGGGAAATATGTCTGGAGGTCATATTGGCATGGAGGGAGACTGAGGCCTTTGCCGGAGCTGACTGAGAGTGCCTTGGGGCAGAAATTCTCCTGGCTTTATCTTGTCATTCAGTTCCAATGAGTTCTTAGTTCTTTTCTACATTTACTACTTTAATATTTTACAGACATCTCCCTTATGTAAATATTCACTGGACATTGTGTGCTGTTTATTTACAGCAGGTTATTCCACGCACAGCTCCACGCAGTGCCTGCTGGTAACATTCACTGCTGCTGCCAACAATTCATGAACTAAGCCGCTATGTATCTGCATATTCTCCTTTGGGCTACTAACAAGGTCCTCCAGTGCTCATTCTTCTGTTACTGCCACCCAGCCAGTTCCTTTTAGACTTTAAAACAAAATTAATAATCTGGGAGAAAATAAAAGCCATGTGGGCCTGTTGTGCTGCTGGCATGTATCATCCTAAATCCACTGCAGTCATTGGGACAGATTTTGACATCCTATAAATGGTCACAGCAGTGCCAATGAAACCAAAGCTCTTCTCCAGGGTCCAACCTACCAACACTCTACCTCCCTGCTCATTCTCCTATTTTAATCTAATGTCAAGAACTTGAGTTCATCGAATCCTCTGGGCTGGCAGCTGTGGTTATTAACATGAGACGGTGGTCACCTTGGAACAAAATTCTATCTGCATTAGAACATATTTCCTTGGAGGTGCAGTTCCTCTCTCCTGCATTTTAGCTGGACAAAAATTGTTTATTCTCAGCTGCATCTGCTCCAACAATGCAGGCAGAGATGTGTAGCTCTCTTGGACACCTGTGTCAGATGGTTTCTCCCTTCCAGGCCAATAGCTCAGTACTCAAACATCCATTTCCAACACGATTGCTACATATCCCCTTGTTCGTGTTTAAGGCTTTTCCATGGGCAGACCTGTTGTCCACTTCTGGAGAACAGTTTGTACCAGCAACTCCCTATGTATTGAGGTGGTAGATGGCGTCTTAACTTGCCATAAGCTGCTGTTTCAGAAGGCTTAATAAACTTGACTGAACAACAGCCTAGAAAAGGAAATAAGAGATTTAACAGGCTGGTATTTCTACCCCCTTCTGCTTTCTAAGAAAGACAAAATAAAAACCAAACAAGCAGAGGCCCAAACTGGAGCACACACACAGCCCTCTCCATTAACTCGGTGTTTGCCTGTGTTACCTATGAACCAACATGGTTTCAATTTAGTTTCTTATTAATCTCATGCATTTCTTTCAACTGCTATTTTAAAAATAGAAACTTCATGTTGGACATTTTAATAACATTAAGTTTCAAAGGCAACAAGCTGCTGTACTGATTTTTTTTCCAAAAACTTTATCGCCAGATGTAAGTATGTGTGATTATTGATATTCTTTGTTTTCCCACAGGTTTCTCTTTTCCTTATTAAACAACATATCTGTAGTTAAGCAGCTCCATGAAAGTTTAGTGAGGTCCATGAGAAATCACTGGTCACCAGCACACAAATCCATCTCATCTAACTTCAGGCACTTTACTAAACCGCTTAAATTAGGAGTTTCCCTACCCTGAACTCTCCTTACACTCAGTAGAAATGACTACAAGACCACGAAGACTTTTGGTCCTTAGATCCTTTCTAAATTTCTGAATTGCTTTCGGAAAGTAACTACTTTTTCTTCACTGATTACCAAGGGCTCCCAGACCCACACATAGGAATTAGGTCTCCAACTTGAACAATTAACTAAGAATCCAATGTGAACTGGGATGAATCCAGATTCGGGGGCCTCAAAGGACCAACAAAGAGGCAGAAAACCAGCCAGGAGCATGTTTTTGTTTTAACCCATGTGTATACTTTTAAATAAAGCTAATGACTGCTCTGCCTCCGCAGTTGCAGTAGACAACCTTGTCTAACTGACTGTTTCAATGATCTTTGGGTGAGAACAAAAGCCAAATGCAGTCAACAGAAATACAACTAAAATTTTTGTGGGTTTTGGTGCACATCAAGTTTGTGTTCAGCTCTGCTCAGCCTTCTCCCTCTGTCACAGAGGAAACCTCAGGAAATCATTCCACAGAAGGCACTGGTTTCATAAGAACATGATCAACTTCCTCATGGGCAAGTCTGCTAAGAAAAGTTGGTATTAGCTCAGGTGGGGAAACATGGGAATGGAAAACAGCAGTGAATTCCCACCCAACGTTTTTGCAGTCTGGGACGATGGCTGGCTGGACGATGGACGAGGATATTGCTGACCCTGGGGAACTGAAGGACATCTTCGCATACAGCTGTTGGTTAACTGGGTGACCAGCGATCACACTGATTGTAAGATTTTATTAGCAGTTGAAGAGATTCCTTCCCACCCACATCTGATAGCTCCCATCTCTTCAAAGAGGCTGCAGCCACAGAAACAGTGGCTTCAGCATGCAGCACAGCTTCTTGCACCACCAGTAGCTCTGCTCCAAGGTTGTGGCCCTTCCTCCATCACCTCCAATAACTCATTCCCACCACCCTGCCAGGCGTTTCCGTTCCTTCCCTCGTGCTAAATGCCAAATCAGCTGTTTATGTAGCTGTGCTCTGAGGGAGCAGAAATTTCCAGTGGGGAGATGGGAGCAATAACCTTGGTTTTTATCAGTGTTTTCAAAGAGTTGCCAGGGGTCCTTACAAGGTAAAACAAACAACCTTGATCTCCAGCCCTACAGCTTCCCTAACACACAACTGGGACAGGTAAAGGGAGTATGTTCTTTCTAGTGCATAGGAAAAATGCACCCAATGGGACTGATCCAAAGCCTGCTGGAAACCAGTAAGTGGACTCCTACTGACTTCAGTGAGCCTTGAATCTGCTCCACAAAGCCAGCCAGCTGCAAAAGCTGCAAGAGTCAAAGGAAAATACTCTCCAAAGGAATGGTGGCCTTGTGCTTGAGGTACTGGCGTAGCTTCAAGAGACTTGGATTCAGTCTTCAGCTGTACTATTCCTGACGCTATGCAAATCATTTCAGTTCTCCACACATCAGCTTCCCTTTCATAAGGCTCAGTATGCAACCTAAAGAGCTCATGGGTGGACAAATCCCGGGATGCCTGAAACAGGAGACAAATGCATGGAGACACCAGCACCAGGTCAGCAGGTGGAACTCTTCCTCTGCCCGGTATGGGTCAAACAAGATCTGTTACCCCCACAGCAGGGTACAAAAGTGACTCTCCCAGCAGTATCCTCATGTACTCCCAGCTCTCTGAGAGCACCTGGAAGCTGTGCCCACAGCTTGTGTCCACACAACCTCACCAAGCTGGCTGGAGGCCGGGATGTGCAGCCAACACCCACCACAGGCTGCCCAGGCCTTGGCACTACATGCTGAGCTCCAAGCTCCCGTGTCCGTCTCCACAGCACTGCCAAGATTCTTCATGTAAAGGTTGTTTGAGCAGGTTTACAGGAGCTGCAGCCCACAGCAGACACAGCTGCCTGACTGTGATCCAGCCAAGCAGACAAGAATTTATCTGACTCTGAGTGTGTGAACAGACCTAGCAAAGTCAAGGTAATATGAAGAGAAATGCTTTCCTGGACTGGGGGTTTGGGAGAGGTAAGCTGTGTTTTCATGGAGTTTCAAGGAAGCCTGACAGTCTTAACATTATTTACACACTTGTGCAGAATATTCTTCTACCAACAGCTGGGGCTTCTGGCAGCCAAATGCAAACCATCTATTGTAATGCTATTCTTCTGTTGTAGGAAACAAACTCTTCCAAGCAGAAGAAATTCTTTAAAAAATAACCCAAGCAAAGGCACAAATTAAGCCCCAGAAATTAAATACTGAAATAATTTTTACAGCATAGAAAGATCAAACTGCAAACAAGCTGCAAAAGCCATTACTAATTTAACATTCCATTATTCCTTTTTTTTCCAAAGTGTGATTCTTTTCTTCAAGCCAAGCATACTTTGCTGGGACCAAACCTTCACATTAGATTTCCTGTGCTGTGGGCTTGATGAGATAAAGCAGTTTCTTAGGATCAACAAATCACTTCATTAAATAAGCCCGTTCGTAAATATTCTCAACAGCAATTAATGTCCTGGAGTAAGGAACTCATTTTGGGCTGCATTCCTCACTCAGGAAAGACCTCTCCTCTTAACACCAGACCTGCAGGAGAGGCTCCTAATTTTGAAGGACAGAGAGAAACCATCCTGGCTCTCATCATTCCCTCCACATCAGCTATTTTGGTTCTTGTAAGCAGGAAAAAGGAGCCAAAGGCTGGACAGAGCTGCTTCCCCTCAGTTCTCAAGCCATGTGAAGAATGGACCATGCAGTGGTTTTCCAGCTGTCTGTAAAGACTCTGGGGAACCAGGATAATTTACAGCATTTCTTCTCAGCAGAGTGAACAGAATTACTGGTGTCACTCAGAACTTGGGGGACCTGGATTTTTGCAGTACCAGCAGTTTATGACAAAGGTATTGTCACTCCTGGGAGGTGGAGGAGATAAAAATTCTATACTGAAAAAAAGGACTGGAAAAGGGTTTTTTCACACCCCCTCACTCCCTGTAAGGCTCTGCCTGGGAGTGAAGCAGTGCTTCACTGGTAGAGTTTTAGTACTAAACCCCAGAGCCAGGGTGGTCCCTGATGGACAAAGATATAAAGCAGAAACTCGAGATGCATTAGACAGGGTTACTTTGGGTTTTTCTCTGCAGATATTAAACAAATATATCCCATTAAGATGCATTATAATTCTCTGTGTTTTGACAAGAATACACAGGCACCATTTTGAAATTGTAACAATAAAAGACAATGTGTAATATTCTTCAAAAAAACCCCAGCTTTAGTCCTACTCTTGTTGAAATTAACATTCTCATCTTGTTTGAGTAACCCGATACTACAATGCACTAAAAAGTACAATATGCTAGAACAGAAAATGAACAAAGCACGAGGATGCAGCCATTTGTGTCAAGTCAGTGTCAACTTACCCATTAAACTACTTCTGAATACTTCATGGGGCTGTAACCGTATAAATAAATCTATGAATAATCATAAAGGTGCAATTCTTTAAGGTCTTTCCACCTTTGAAAAGACTCTCCATTTTTGTGGGGAAAATCTTGTCTTTGCCATTCAGAAAGAGCTAAATAAATGTGAGTATAAGAACTGATTATAAAAAGCCTACTGAACTGGAGTAACAATAATGCCTCAGTCTTGAAAACATAGAAAGTAAATGCAATTTTACATTAAAGATCTGAAAACAAACTCAAGGCTAATATTTTCAGGGGAAAAAAAAACTTTGATCTCTTTTTCTTTCCAGGGGGGAGCCAATATCAACATGAGTGATTTTGTACTATATTCAGGAGTCTTTATGTGGGTTAATAATGTTAAAGTTATTCCACTGCTTTTTCAAACTTTTCTGGAATCAGCTCCTCAGTGAAACAGGGCCCTATTGAAGACTCTTGAATTTGCATAGCATGTGCAAGACATTTAGATTTATATTCCATGTTAGGCTTGTGTGTTTAGAGTTTACTCAGGCATATGCAATTCATTGGCTGTATTGTTATCTTCACAATGAACAAGAACAGTCACTTCATCTGCAAGAAATACAGCTTTAAATGGAGAAAATTAAATTTCCATGAGAAAATGTGTTCCATGAAAATTTCCATCAATAAAGGCTTAGCTTAAATGTATTAAGGTTGAAATACTTTGATTTGAGCCTACCTGTGTGACATATATAGAAAACCCATAAAATCATTTGGAAATTATTATTATTATGAAAGTGCTGCTGTAATGAGCTCTCTAAAAGGTTTTTGGTGTTCCTGATCCTGTTGTGTTCTGTGATGAATTTGCCCACAGAAACCGACAGATTCCGCCTTGAAGAAGTGTTGATGCTGAACACACAAAGTCATCTACAGAAATATGTGGTCAGTGTTTGGTTTGATATTTGTGAGACACCACAGCTCATGTCACATTTGCTGTCACCACCCGAGCACGCTGGGGTGGTTTCCAAAGTGTCACTAACATTGGTGTTACCTTCTGTGGGCTTCCAGTGTCCATACTAAGTAGGAATTCTGGGACAGGGCAGCACAATCAGGTGACAGAAGGGTTTGGCTGTGATGGCTGACAGTGAAAGGCAGAGGGAATGTTGCTGCTGTCACCCTGTAGGTCAGAGGGATGCATGGCAGGAAAAAGACCTGTGAGAGCTAAGAATAACTTTGACTTGAGCAAAGCAGTATTCACAATGAATACAGTGAATTAATTCAGGCAAAAAAAGAAGAAGGTGAGTCACTAGAAAAGCAGGCCAAGGGGGGCTGTGAGGACAAAGAAATCCAACAGAGATGGAAGTTTGAAAAGCTGGAAGTGATTTTATGTGCAGATAACTGAAGGCTGGATCTACATCTCAACAGATCTCATCTATTTCTTCTATTCCCAGTTTCCTTCCCAAATCCCTGATCCTGCACCATTACATTGAATGAAAGATCTGCCAACAGGATCAGCCCAACTACTGCACAACACATGTGCTTTCTGCAGGGCAAGAGAAAGGAATTCATGGATCATAAAGTACTGACTACTGTGTGCTTTTCATTCTCATTTCTTTCATTAAGAACTTAGTATTTGTTTTCTTACTGTTTCATTAAACCATAAAACTTTCCTTCAGGCCATTGATCCTTTCTTCTCAAAGAGGTGGCTAAATTTGGCTGCGGAGCTGATGGTCCAGAGAATAAAATGCATCTCTTCAGAAGATATGAGGGATGTGCATTGCAGAATGTTTTGAAACTGTTTCTGTCTTTACTGAGGAGCTGTATCCACCAATCAGGCTGGAAAACTGGATCAAAATGGGCATATATGGATATATATTATGGTGGGATATGTAATATCTGAATTTAAAACAAGGGCAATGCAACAGTTCTGAACTGCTGCCACTTTGGATCCAAGTGAAACTTGCTCACTTGGAGTGTTCAGGGATTTTAATAATATAAGCATTTCAGATGTTCAGCTCCCAGGGAGAAATCAGGCAGCATCTTTGCCTTCAAACCCACAGTCTCTCATCATTTATAGAAATAACAGTATTAAACACCAGGAAGGGCTCCCTGCTCCTTTATTTACTGCAAAATCACTCCAGGTCTGTTATTTGCACGTTATATCACCTGCATCAAGCTGAGCAGCTCTGAGAACACAAGACTTGGTGATTATTTCCAAACCCAAAAAGTAAATCCAGAGGGAGGATATGGGAATAGATATGCCTGTTCTGACAGTGCTCAGGGGAGAAGGTGTTAGCTCTGAATCCAAGGGGGCTGCCACCATGCCTTGCACCTGGTGATTTTATCTGCAGGTGACATCACTATGCAGGTTACAAAAATTAAAAATTAAATCCAACAATTACACCAAAATAAGCCAAAATGTCTGGTTTGCCTTGGCTTAGAGACAGAGGTCAACAGGAAAGTGCAATTACAGACATCTAATAAAGAGTATGCAAAATATCAGCATCACTCCCACATCACAAAATCTGGTGACTGTCTCAGCTGTGACTAACAGCTTACTATCACTGAAGCATCCCTCTGGTCTTTGAATAGAATGACAATCCTAAAATACATTCTATTTTCCTCCAGATCACTAATGAAGAAATCATACGCATCTAGACTCCCTGACATTTGGCTCATTGCTAGCGATCCAAAAGGAGATGCTGCCATGCAAAAATTCTATTTTTCCACTAGACCTGTTTAAGGTCCCTTCCAACCCAAACCATTTTGTGATCCTATGATAGGAAATTGCAGCAAAATCCTATCCATACAGAATCAGTGTGAATTTTCCACTCAGTTCATTTGTGTTGGGATTCCTGCTTTCGAAAGCAACATAAATTTAATGTTAATGAGAAGTAAATAAGAACATGCAGAAGGGCAGACTGAACTGCTGATGAACTGAAAGACCTGACCATAAAGGGGGGGGTTCATTGCTGAAGTCCCAAAAGCAGCATTGCTTGGAGCCCTTACAGCAGGAAAATGTCTGGGACAAAGCTGTTGTGGTGTTGGGGTTCTCAGTGAAGACAACCTGACCCGCTTTCAAACGTGCACAGCACAAGCCTTGCAGAAGGCACTGCTGAAAAAGCTTTGTGTGCAGCACTCAGCCAGTCCAGCCCCGTGCTGTGAGATTCAGGAACAGATGATAACTGGAAACATTAGGTTATATCTGTACAAGTAAATTAAGTGTGCCTGGGAACATTCCTGGGCATGGAGGCCAGCTGGCAGGGAACGGCGTGAGTCTCCGCCAGTAAACACCCTCACCCTTCAAAACAGGGAGGCTGGATGCAAACAGCCCCTGGGGACAGCCCTGGGAACATGGCTGCTGTCAGACCCTGCTCCAGAACGACCTGGGACAGCGCTGGGCAGCGCAGCCAAAATCTCGCCAGGGATTGCTCCAGCAGTTCACTGGGACAAGCAGTCACGCTTCAGCCCAGGAACATTCCTGCACACTCTTTAATCTGTTAGCAGAGGAACAGCAGGCTCGCTCCTTCCTTCCTTCCTTCCTTCCTTCCTTCCTTCCTTGCTACCTTCCTACCTTCCTACCTTCCTACCTTCCTTCTGCACCTTCCTTCTGCACCTTCCACGCCTTTCACGCCTTCCTTCCACGCCTTCCTTCCTTCCGTGCCTTCCTTCCTTCCGTGCCTTCCTTCCTTCTGTGCCTTCCTTCCGTGCCTTCCTTCCATGCCTTCCTTCCTTCCGTGCCTTCCTTCCTTCCGCACGTTCCTTCTGCGCCTTCCTTCCTGCCTTCCTTCCACGCCTTCCTTCTCCATGCCTAGGAGAAGCATTTCTCTTGTGTAGAACACGTGAGCAGCCATTCTCACTGACCCACCCATTCTCCCATCCCAAGCCATCTCTCCTCCAGTTCCCACATGCAAAACATCCATGGGAAGGACTGGTAAAGCAATGAGAATGGTCCAGCTTGAACTGTTGGTGCCTTGCCTGCTCGCTGGTTCACTGAGTGCTGAAGGGCAAACCCACATCACGAATGGAATGGTTATGCAGAAGAAAAAGAGCATGGCAGGCTTCCAGATCTGTCCCACCTCCTGTGCACACAGGGACCTCACTGCACAAACCTGTCCAGGGATACCTCATGATTTTTTGAAGTCATTTAAGCAGTACTAATATCAGGAGTGTTCCAAAATTCAGCCTCCCTAATGCTTCTGGAGCTACAGATGGGCTGGCCCAGCAGCCTCACCACCTTAACAGTTCTTCACAAGAAAAAAAAATGGTCCACAAAGCACATCTTAAGGTGCTGGCTGCAGACAGCACACCTGGTTTTCTAACAGCCATTATCTTGATGCTCAAATCAATTTGACTGGAAATACGTTTTGATTAATACAAAAAAAAAATAATCATTCCCTTGTCTGATGCACTAGAAAAGATATTCATATTGACGTCTACAGCAAGAACTTGGGTAATAATCTTATACAAACTTCTGTGTGTTTATACAAAACCCTCATCAGTTTAAACTGTATTTTCTATTAAGAAGATCATTTACCTTCTAATAAATCCTAATTAGAGCATAAGCCCAAGTGTAGCGAGAATAAATGTGTATTGACAAGAATAATGAGCACTGGGAATTCACAAGGCTCCTACTTACAGCTGGGATCTGTTGCTACACGTTGCGTGTGTAGGTGAAGAACACAAGCAGTGCCTGGTTTGCTGTGAAACTCGGCAGGTTGCTAGAATTCCCTACCAGGAAGCTTTTGGGGATGGGAGAGGAACCCAAGCTGACATGTGCCAGTGACTCATAGATGAAAACTGTCCATTTCAGAGTTGTTCTTGGTGCCTGGAATTTGAAGGAGCCCACTTCCTTGCTGGAAGTCTTTGGACAATTTATGTTGGGGATTCCTGTCCACCCTCAGCCACAAAGGCAGCCAGTTTGTTTTGCATGGGTTCCCCATAGTGCTGCAGGGAAATCTGGTAAATTCCCTGACAGAATAATCTCAGCTCCCTCCACCCCAGAGATGACTGACATAGACCTGAGTTTGAGGGCTGGGCCTTCACCTATTTGTGAAAGACTGGCTGAAATGACCCTCATTCTGTGTAATGGTAGCAGGCTCAGGGGACAGGTGCCCTCCCTAAAGCCTTGCTGTCCTCTCAAGGAGAGAGGAACCTGCCAGCCCAAAATGGTGCAGAGACCTGTGATCAAGGCAATGGTTTGATGTGCTGTCCCTGAGGAAAAGCCTCTCTGATACCAAGTGAGATTCCCTTGGCCCTGCAGGAACACACCCGTTGTGTCACTGCAAGCCCAGGGCAGGTGCTACCTTTGTGGTTTGGTAACCTGAGAACTACCATGGATGTGCTGCTGAGAAATACCACACATGGTGCAAGTGAGGGAAGAGCTGAGTCCAGTCTTTCTGAGTCATGCAAGTCTGTATTCCAATTTAGCAAGGAGAATTTGGAAGTTCGTGATTTTTATCTTCTTACTTTCTATTTCTAGTTTTCTAGTTTTGTGAAGATTTCTCACAGTTTATGACACGCAACATTGCTTTTAAGTACATCTGAAAACAGACCCTATATTAAAAAGAGCCTTAGGCTTTAGGGATTACTGGAGCCCAAAGTCATCCTTAAGATCAGCCTAAGCTTACACTGACATCAGCAGATACTGTGGAGTGATACAAGAGGTTTTAGGAAAATAAAGTGTTGAGATCTACTCTAGCCCTAAACCTAACCCACAAACAGGATGCCTGTCAGTGTTTAGATCATTATATGCAGATGTCATGGCTTATCCACAAGCAGTCCAGGACTGCTCTGTGATGTAAACTGCTGTGTGGTTGCAGAAAGATTTACTTTGAAAGCTCAAGCACAATCCAAACTGAAGGACAGATGCAGATTCCCACCTTGGCCAAGCCTGTGGACAAGCTCCACCTGCTGAACAGATCACCTGCACAGCACCTGTGTGGCCAAAATGCAGAGGGGAATTTCTGGACTCTAGAGCTGTAGCTCAGCCATAGCTCTGGAGGTGCAAGAATCCACTCCCTTACTCCCTGGTGATTGCACAAAAGGGAGAGAGGGCCAAAGGCTTCTCACAGAGCCCCAGTGGGATCCAGATGAGCTGCCATTCCCATCAGTCTGGATGATCTACAGGCCAGCAGCTGCCATGGGGACACAGTTATGTAACAATCCCCGATGTCCCACAGACAACAAAGGGGATGAGCATGGGGCTCAGACAGAAACTGGCAGAGCAGCAAATGTAGAGTGACCCTTGACTGTCAGGCTGGCACATAAAAATAAGCCAAGAAAGCAGACTACAGGTAAACTTGAACATGTCAGGCTGGAAAAAGTGGCAATCCCAAGCAGGTCAGGTCCTGCTGTCTCAGGAGAACCATGGCCATCAGAGGAGCAAGGGCAGTAATATCAACAATCATATGTCAGTAGAAGCCTAGAGACTCCCAAATCATGCTGATGCTCTCAAAAGTCTTTACCTCCAGTAAATGGCAGCACAGGACTCCTACCCTGTGGAAAAACAGAGCTTTCCACAGCAGAACAGCCCCCAGGCTTTGATAATGTTGTACCTTGGTTCCACATCTGTCCAGAACTGGACATCTTTGGGTTAAACTGTTCCCAGGACACAACTTAGGGTCAAACTTGGAGGCTTGCACGTCCTGTGCTATGCAGATTCTTTCACAGTGGTCACACGGACTTCTCCTGTATTTTCCAGGGGATCACTCAGTCATCATCAGCAGAGGTTGGGCTGACATTCCTGAGGGAGGGCAGGCGCTCAGACGTAGGTCTGTGTAACCAACTCTTTGAACCTTTAAGTCGTTCACACAAGAAAGCAACTCTGACAAAAGCTGCAGAGTCTTCAGAACACCTCTTCAGACAGCAGAACTGAAAGACAGACTTCCTTTCCTGTGTCATTACACACACACCCTGCCCCAGAATCAGAGTTTAAATCAAGTCCTTTGACACACATCAGAAACCTTCAGTGTAGAATTTCTGAGACACCAAAATCCTTAAAGACAGACCTAACACAGCCAGCCACTCTCAAATCATTTAATTGCTTTCATCAATTGAAAGTATCTTTTGATTCAAGAACAAATGCTTAGCAAGAACTTGGTGAGAAGAGACATAACCTTAGGGCTGAAAAGCAGAGCAACATGTATAATTTTTCCCTTTACAGATAAACAGACCTGCTTTTTAAGTAGCTCCTGAGAAGGACATCTAAGCATTGCTCCAGTGAATAAAGCAGACAGTTCACATGACAACCAGTTCCTGCCTGCATGCATAAGCCTCACGCCAGCAAATCTAATTGAAAATAATCTGTGATCTACACTTCGCATTCTTCAAGAAAAGTGCTTTTATCCCATCTTTTCCCATCTCTCCTCCTCCCTTCCAACCTTAAATGAATCACATATTGAATCACCACAGCATGGCTGTATTTGATCATGATTTATAGGGCACTGTCTGCCGTACTCAGCACACAATCTTTGGAGGGAGGAGGTATTTTGGACAGGGAAGAACAGGCTGTCAGCACCCAATAAATTATTAGTAGCAGCCACTTCCTGAAGTAAAGCCAATATAAGATCAGCCTTATAAGTGGACAGGTGCACAGGGGTGTCTTACATCAACAGTTTGCCTGGCACATAATCCAAATTCTTAGTAACTACAATCAAATGTGGCACCGAGAAGAGAAAGGTTTTACTGGCAGTTGTTAAAAAATCAGTGGAGGAGCTCAGGGCACTGCAGAGAATGAGCAGGGACTGGACCCCACCGCATGGTGCCATAGGTAGCACAGATTAAGACAAATCTCCTGCCCGTGTTTGACAAAAGGGTGCAATATTATAATCAGCAAGACTCCCAAATCTGCAAACTCAACATGAAGTTGCACACAAGAAACACTGATGTAAGCTCTGATCATCTCTTCTCAGTCATCAGCATCCCCCAGCCTATTGTTTCCCTGCTTCCAACTTCCTTCTTTCCAGTTTGCTCCATGGCAAATAAGTCTATCAGCAGCAGCATGTTCAGACTTCATTGCAGCTCACACATTGATACTGGTACATACTGATCTGTAGCAGTCATGCTTAAATTGGTCCCACACCATAACAAAGGCATAGGAAACTATCCCCACATAGCACCACATAAGGATTTTTTTTGCTGTATCCTTCCAAAAAGAAGGGCAGTTCATCAACTCTGGTTGTTCACACTTTGACAGTGAAGCAATGACAGCAGATTGAATACTCAGGGCTAAGAAGAAACTTCAGAGCAGCTCCATGACAGCTGTGTGATAACTGCGAAGTTCTTCAAAGATTTTTTTTTAAATGTACCAAACAAGGAAGATTAAGAGAAGAAGGGAAACAATGGGTCTGTATCCTCTCCCTCAGCACAGCTTTCCTGTGCCCAAGCTATTGTCTGAGTCAGACAGAGGCAGCACACCCAGATGCTTCCAGGCACACAAGAGGGCTGGTTACTCACTCCTATCAAAGAGAGACAATTCGTTCCTGCAGCATCCTGAACAGCCTCAAGGCCATTACACCAGAGACGAATTGGGCTGATTGCTACTGCCTCTGCACCGTGGGGTGTTTTTGCTGAGCACCACCAGAGGGCTCAGCATGGTACAATATACCTAAATAAAGGTGCTGACCCCAAAATCCTACACCTAGAAACAGCAATTTGTTGGCAAACCCTCTGATTACACCTTTGCAAATTGCAGTTCTTTTTAAAATATGCTCAATTTTCAAGAGGAGTCACTGGTTTCATCACACAATCACCTGGGGAAGATGATTCCCTGTTGTTGGCCTGCTGTTTAGAAGGTCAAAGCAGAGTATCCAATGGCCTTAAATTATTCATGAACTATTAGCAAAAATACAGGTTGCAGGCTTCTAAATATACTTAACACCACAACACAACAACTGAGAGCTGGTACTCTTACAAATTACTGATAAAACTACATTCTGTCTACTTCTACTCTGTATGGGCAAAGCATATAGACTAAGATCTTCCTCCCTGAAGCTACACATCTGGCCACTACTTACCTGTACTAAATGTATCCAATTCCATCTATTCCATTGCATCAATGATTTCTGAGAAATCTTTCTTATAAGTGAATTTTGATCCTGACTTCTGAGTCCTGTGTTATGTCTTTGACACTAAAAAGACAAAAGTTGGGCCCTTGGGGTCTTGTCAGAAAGCTAATGTCAGACAAAATGCTTGTAAGCTTTGATTGAAATACTTCCTCTCTCCCAGCACCAGCTAATGATTCTGAACGATTTTTTAAAGTGTATATTTCCCTACCTTGAAATAGATACTGTGTCAAGTAGGATTTATAGGTGATTTAACTCAAACACGCCTTCAAAGCAGCTTCAGCAAGTTCCAAATGCTGTTATAAAGAGGAGGGAGTATTCAGAGGCTGAGCCAGGGTTAAAGAGAGCATCTCTGATCACCAAAGTGATGAAAAGTGGTCAAGAATGGGAATCATTGTAACTACTTGTCCCAAGCTATTGTCTTCCGTATTGGAACTGCCAGAACATGCAGGATTTAGAGATGGAAATGACAGCTTACTATTCTGAGTCATCACCTGGTACTTGGAGAGAGGCAGTATTTGAATCAAAGCTTTTAAATGATTTGGTTTTACAAGAACATTTCCATAAAATGACAGTGGCAAAGTGGAGCAATTGTCCACTGCACAGGAGAAAGGACAAAAAAACCCCCTGAATCCCATTCTTGGCTGTGCCAAGAACTGCTTTGTGACAGCAGGCAAATCCCTTCACTCCTCTTTTCATTTGTTTTCCTTTCCCACTGTACATCTGCCTTGTCTGTTGGGAAAGAGAGATTTATGAGTGTCTTAGGGATTTAGTGGTGCAAGCACTTCTCCAATCTTCAGATGAAGGTGAAAACCCCACCCTTTGGCACCAAGGCTGTTGTTGCAGAGACTTGTACAGCACCTGTAGGGACCTCAGTGGGGACTGCAAGGGGAGATCATTAAAGGAGCGCGTGTAACTCCATCATTGCTCTGTGCATACAGGCATTTCTAGGGACCAGAGCACCACAGGGGTATTCTCAAAGCAAATGTGGAGGTGGAAGCAGAGACCAGCATGGGAACAGAGGAACAAGTCCCACCACAAGTCCCTCCAACCCCCAGTTCTGTCTCTGGCCACTGGCAGGTACCTCGAGAAGAGTCACACAGCCAGGGTGCACAGGCAGTGATGTTCATCCAGGAGACTTCCCCAGCTGTGCATTCCCAATTAGTGAATTTCATGATCCACACATGATGCCTTTGCATTAAACAGTCTCAAAGGAATTTTATTCTTGAATTTTCCAGTCTCTTGAAGCAAGTTAAGACAGCTTCTTCTAAAGGAAAGACTGAAATATAATCCAGCGAGGCAATACAATGCAGTACAAACTGTGGCCAGAACAAAAGAGGACATTTGTTGATCACTTAATATTCAAGGTGATGTTTCAACATCTTAGCAGGAAACACAAGCAGCAGAGTTTGCTTCTGAAAGCTGAAGGCACTGAACTGCTTTAGAAAGCGCTAAAAAGTTCACAGCTCTGGCAGCCCATCAGTATCAATTGTTTGTAACCACTGGAACAATTCTGTTCCCAGTGTGATTTCTCTGAAGCCAGTCAGGAGTTTGCCTCAGCTGAATAAAAGGGAAAACCAAAGCCCTCTCCTTTCCTGATGTGATGCATTTATTCACACGGATTTTAGTTGGATACTCTCTCCTTAGAAAGTGAAAGCCAAAAGCACAAAGAGCTGTAAGAGACAGGTCCTGAGAGTCCCTCTTTTTATTCTCTCAGATGTTTTAGGTATTGCACCAATACACAGTGGCAGATCATCTCCTCTGGCCAAACCAGGTAACAGTATCCATAGCCAATTTCTCCTGAATTTTAACAGGATTTGGGCAGGATTAACATTTCTTATGTCACGCAGGAAGTTTGTGACAGAAAGAGAATTTAAACTTGAAACACAAATATAAAAACCTTAAATCATCCAAGCTATGCCTGCAAATGCTAATTCCACGCTGGAGCAAATTCGCAAAAAATTCCGAAGGTGCAGACTACGCAGTGCCAGGATTTTTACCCACCCTGTGTCAGCGTCCCTTTGCCGTGCTTCTGTCCCTAATTTAACATGGGTTCTTCCAGCAGTAGATTTCTTTCTCTAAAAAGACACATACATGAAGTACCACCAACAACTGGTGTGGTCTAAACCATGCTCAGCAAGACTTTGTATTTACCTCTTCAGCATTCCTGGAGAATGAAGACAACATTCTATCAGCATTCATCCTCCTAATCATAAGCCAAGATGAAATGTTAAGCCCTGAAGTAATAAATTTCATCCAAACTGAGAGGGATCCAATTTAATGTATTCTGCATTGAACAAAAGAGTCATCTGGAGATAAAGGACAGAGTTATCATCACCAGAAAGAGATGAGGAAATGGCTTCAGTGCGGAGACTCTGAAAGGCACAAGCAGGAGTATCATGACCACAGACTTGTCAACATGGGGACAACTTGAGGACATTAATCTGAAGTCTAACGTGAATTCAGGAACTTTTTTTTCTTTGTAAACTGTGTTAAATCCTTTTGAGAAAATACTGGTTTCAAGTCTGTGACCACAAACAGATTTCTGTTCTTTCACTTCCAAAATTGAGCTGAATTAAAGTGTCCTTTATTTATGGTGGCTTGTTCATCAGTAGGATTTCATAGGCCAGATTAGGGGCCAGAAGAGATGATTTAGAATGTTTAGTGCTGATCTCTTCCTTAACACAGGTCAAGTTTTCTACGTGTATTCCACTAATTTACGTTTGGCTTGAGTGTATTTTCCAAAAAAATGTAATTCATTTCTGAAGAAGAAACTGTTTCACATGGAGAATCCACTCTTGCCCCTGACAGTTTGTTTTACCTCCCTCTAGCCAGCATTGTATTTTCCCAATATTCTACATCTCATTTGAATTTGCTGAGGTCAATTCCAAATCCCAGTGCTTCCCTGTTACACTCTCTTTTCAGAAATTAATGCACTTCTAACATGGATATTTTCTGCCTAAGAAGTTCTCTCTGCTGAGCAACTTCAACTATTTGTCCCCCCTGTAATTTATTTTAGGTTCTTATCAAAACATAAAACACAGCAGGGCTTGTGCTGCAAATAGAAACAGTCCAGCCTCAGCTCACATCCATCACTGAATGTAATGGCTATCACTGATTTACATCATGGGGAACTCTGGCCCATGTAAACACACGGATCTAGAGATGGACAGGTTCTGTCTATTCAGCTTCTTTCTATAAACTAAAGCTGCTGCTACCAGGAAAAGAGGGTTATGGGCTTACATAAGTGTGTCTGTGTATTAAAATATGGATGTGTGTGCGTGTCATTTAACTGCAGCTCTGCAAAACAGGGATATTGTCACATACATTGATTCATAACAACCTAACAGTGGCCTCAGCAGGATCCAATCTGGATCCCATTGCAATTAACAGAGCTGTCATTCCCTGTGAGTTTTCAAACATAAATCCTGTCTCTGCAGTCCTTTTCTTGCAGCCATGAGGATTGCATCCATCAGTATGGAAGCTCTCCCACCTCAGGCATATTGGGAACATCAGCCACTGGTAACTAACTGTGAAATGGGTCTCAGACACACAAGGAGACCTTGGTGAGGGACACCACCTTTCCCCCTGCCCAGGGAAGTGAGTAGAAGAATCACAGCAGATCATGGAGCTGCTTCTCCCCCACATACACCCACAAAGAGGAATGAAATAAATGCCATACAGATCAACTCAAACTCAATTTTCATTGAATTGTGAAAAACACATAGTGGACAAAATGAGAGTAGGCTTAGGTTAGACATTAAGAAGAAATTCTTCCCTCTGAGGGTGGTGAGGCCCAGGCACAGGTTGCCCAGAGAAGTTGTGGATTCCTTATCCCTGTAAATGTTCCAAGACCAGGATGGATGGGACTTGGAGCAACTTGGGATAGTGGAAGGTGCCCCTGCCTGTGGCAGGGAGGTTGAATGAGATGATCTTTAAGGTCCCTTCCAAGCCAAACCATTCTGTGATTCTATGAAAATCACCAGCGCTGATGATGCTGACCCAGCAAGCCCTGGGCTTTGGCTCCTGGCACTCTCCAGTGCCTCACTGGGAGAGGGAGCATCCAGAAAGCAAACCCTATTCAGCTGCAAGATACTCAGCTTGAAATTTCTCCTGAACTCGAAATTCATAGAAGGCCATTAGAAATGGTGGCATACTACACCCCTAGATTAGGCTGAGACGTTAAAAAAGCTACTCACACAGTGAGCAGGGAATTTTGGTTGGCACAATTCCCAGAACAAGCTGAGGGCAGGCACAGAAAGGCTGCATGAGGCCAAAGCAGCACTGAGCTCAACCCAAAGGTCTCTCTTTTGTGTTCAGCCTCATCACAGGCTCTTCCTGCAATAATCAGAGGGTGTTTGGCTCTTGACCTCAGTTTGAGGGCTCTGGAATTGAACTTCTTCCTTCCGACCTGGGTGAGGGCAACCACGTGTTGCACCCCACTTCTCTCTTGCATGTGGACCTCAGCCTTTGACACAGAATTCCAGGCGTGCACCATCTCCAGTGGAGAAGTAGAGAGGTTTAAAATGCCACCAGATGTTAAATTGCAAAGCTAGATCCCAGACTTCTGGCTCCTGAAACGAGTTCAGCTGCAAGGGGCTGGAAAAGTTGTGTTGTGAGCAAAACATGGATTTTTCAGAAAATCACTACACTTGCCATGGACCGTGTCCTCACCATCTTCTCTAGTCCCTAACCATCACCAGCCCTGAGCTCAGCTTGAAAAGCTGGGTATGGTGGGCACTTTCACCCAAATTTCCCTTTTTTTTGAAGTAGTCCTTGCCAGAACCCTCTTGTGGTTTTAGTTGCTGTGGTGATTGATTTGTGTTTCATGAGCTCATGTTATTGGTTGAGATTTTTCTGGGGTGAGTCATGCGGGTTTCATTTGGTAAAACTCACATGGAGATATTGGCATCTAGATCAGCACCAGATTAGCCGAGAACTCCAGCTTCATCTCACTTATTTTAACATTCCCAGGTGAAGTCAGCTTTCTGATGAGGAAGATAAATGTCTGCAAAGTAAATATTCAGTTAATAAGGTACCTATTGTGCTGTTGATTGTGATGAGGCGGCAGCAGCCGCCAGTTTTAATTTAACATGATTTAACTACCAAGCGATTCCAACGATATCACCAGAGCTTGTTAAATGAAAATAACGCCGTTCACATTTGCATGTACATGTGCAAGAAAAAAAAAATAACAATAAGAAAGCTGCTCCTGCACTGACAGCACTTGGAATGATGTCATTTGAATTGGTGGCATTTAATGGCACAAGGTGAGCCACCATATCTGTAAACATGCAAAGGCTTCACAGAGCACAGCCCAGTGGTTCTGCTCCAAAGGACACAACACTGGACTGGGAAATCATGACACTTTCTCTGAATCCAAATTTTAACACTTCTCTGGCAAGCTACTTCACCTCTCTATGCTTCAATCAGCCTATCTGTTGGAAGGGGATAACAACACTGAACTGTTTTCCCCAGTGATTTGAAAACCGGGAAATACGTGAGCCAGATTTTGTTATACTTTTGCTTAGGGCTCTCTGTTGCTTCAGATTTACTCTCAGTGTCTGGGCCAGATTAACTGCTTGTCCTGTTTCTATGTGCATTCATTTTAAGGACACAAAATAGCTCAAACTGCAGGGAAGGCAGGACATGGTTCCACATTAAAATGTCATTAAGCTGATTGACCAAGCTGATTTCCATAGGGAACAAACCACATCAGTAAAGGACACCTGTCACTAAAGGCAGTTAGTCCATTTGGTGATCCCATCCTATCATTTTACACTGCAGCCTGAAACAGGCCTTCTTAAATCCATTTGCTGAGTTTGGAATGTTACAGTTTGTATCCAGAAGATCTGACAGTCTGAATATACAGGAGGAAGGCTGAAAGAAGCGACATTTGTCACAGTTAGAGGATGAAAAGTCTGCCCAGGGAGTTTGAAGCATCCCTGTACAGTGCCCTGCTCTCAGCTGTGGTCATGTTTCTGCCAGATCCCACCAGAGATGCAACACGCTTAGAAAATAAAATAGATTTTTTTAAAAAAAATTAACATTTCATTAGTTGCTTCAATAAGAAACCATCCTAGCTGCTTGACCAAGGCCCTCTAGGAAGCCGGTGGCAGAGCAAGGCCATAAACCCAGATCCCCAGGGTCTCTTTCCCTGGCCAGCCTCCCTCGGAGCTGTGAACCAGGGCTCTGGGGGCACAGCAGATACTCTTGTGATTGCTGAAGCAGCTTGTTTCTACTTACATTTTTCAGTAGGTTTTTTTTTTTAATCACATTGTGAGCCGAACCATAGATTAGTGCCAAAGAGCCTCTAATTACATAGTAACAGTAGCAATTGCATAACCCCCTTCCAGCTCCCTGCAACGGCTCAGCTCCACACTCACCAATGGAATGTCACATTTTTCCATGCTTTAAGTGTCTCTTTTCACTAATGCTGCAGCCAATTGCTTCTAACACTGCAGAAAAGAACGAAAAATTCTGGGATTAAACCTCTACAGATCCTAACAGCGTGTTTACAATAGTCTTCAGGTTCACTCCTTAACCACTGGGTCTGTGACCTTCTAGTAAATTATACTCTACTGGAAGGTTTTAGCTGCTGTTCCAGCTCCACTGTAAACATGTAAACTTGAGCCATCTGTGCTTTTTAATATTTCCTGTAAAGCCTATCACTACTCCAATCTGCCGTTTCAATTGGCGGCACAAGAAGTCATTGTGTGCTAATTTTTCCCAAGGGCACTTGATGCACTTTATTAAATAGGGTTTTTTAGTTCCTCATTAAAGCCTTTCCACAACAATAAAACTATATTTTGGATACTCAGGCCAGCAGGCATTGGGCTGGTTTGTATGAAAAAGCCATCCCAGCCACGCTACGCTTTTCCCAAAGAACAATATGGAGGGAAAGGAAGTTTTTCAGGATGTTGCAACCTTTCCTTTCAGGGGCCTGCGGGGAAAGCATCTTGAAGGCGAGACAGCAGAGGATGGGAAGAATTTGGCTGAACTTCCCAGAACCAAAGGCTTGGATTCTTCCAGAGGCATCAAAAACTTGCTGGGTCATACATCTCTCACACACCTCCAATCGCCGTTGGCTGCTGGAGTTTGGGCTGCTCACGGGGGAACTGAAATGCCATGGGATCAGACCCATGGTTCAGTTAGTTCAGGATCCTGTTTCTGAGAGCCACACACCAGATGTTTCAAAGGAAAATGCAAGAAATCCAACTGCAGAAGGACCAAGGTTCCAGGCCTTCATGAAGAACTTATTTTATTTCATCCCCTACTATACCTTTAATAAGCCTAATTTCTCCTCCTGTCCATCATCATAAAACCTGATAAAATATTGCTTGCATTGTAGAAACTGTTTCAAATGAGCAAGGCATTGAGTAGGGAGGGGGAAAAAAAATGGGACTCTTTCTTTTTTTTTTTTTTTTTTTTTGTAGTTTTATACTAATTTTAAACAATACCATGCCAGAATAAGTAACTTTGAGAAGTAACTCTCAAAACCCAGTACAGGATAAGTTGGAAGTATACATAAGACAATTTTTGTCAGGGATTTCATATAATTTTATTTTAAAATCTTTGCCTGTATTTAGAACATGCAGAGTATAACGTTTTATTTGCTTTTTGGTAATTTGACCTACAATCATGGCAAAACAATTTGCTAATGAATGTGGGAGATTTTTGCTCATATTTGTTTAAGCAGAGTTTAAGGTCAGAAAGGACAATGATGATCCAGGGGCCTGACCAGCTCTCTCATACAAAATAACAGTTTATCATTTTTTTCCCCAAAGCCCTCTTTATTTTCCTTTAAAAATATTGGTGACCCACATTCCACACTGGCTATTGGTGACTTTGACATACCTCTGCTCAGAGCTGTGCCAGCAGAGAAGGCGCAAGCAGGTGTTCAAATACTAAGCTCTGCCCATAAATTTAATCTGACATCCTGCTCAGAGAATGCTGGGCAAAACAATTGAACCAAGTCCACACACTTTGAAGCTGCAGCTCCAAAAAATCACAGCTGAAAGGGAAGGGAGCTTCCTAGCAACAAAAATGCACCCAAGCCTCCCAGCTGAAGTGTGTGTGTCGCACAGCACCTCACAGGTCCATAGGGTAGGTTTTTGGGGAAGTGGGGGGGAGGCTTAAAGCTTTGAATTTGTCATTTCTTTCTCTTCTGGCTTTTAGTTCTGATCCTGAGCGAGAAGAAAGGGATCCTTGTTTGATAAGAAGGGATGATAACCTGCACCCAAGCCAATAAAAGGGATTAACCCGAGACTGAAGGCTCAATACCGGGTTCTGGCCGATGCATGATTCAATTAGACTAAAAGCTGTCCTACAGCATTAAGGCAAGTTACCTTCATTTTCAGCTTCAGTGAAACAGAGCCCAGATGACAGGATAGGCAAACAAGGACTTTTTCACTTTTCACAATTGCTTTCATCCTGCATCGCCAATATTATTAGACTTTAAAGAAACTGGAATATCAGAGGAGTGTTCTAAGTAGGTGGTCTCTACGCATTCATTACATCCGGGCACATCAGGCTGGCTAACGTGTTTTGTAAGCCCAGCAATGTGGCTTGCAGTTCATTTCTTCAGTTCATTTTCATTTTCACCTAATAAAATCAATTTTCAACCCAAAGTGATGGCCTACAGATATTACTTTAGAAGCCCAGGATGTAAACACTTCAGACAGTCATGCACCTCCAGCAACACTGTGCTCTCCAAAGAAGGGAGCCTGTTCCTCCGAGGCAGCCTGCTTTTATCCCATGCACCTGGGTAAATCATGGACAGGAGTGTCTGGCTCTTTTCAGCAGCAGGGGTCAAAATACTTTGAAAATAAGAAACAAAAAACCATCAGGATCATGACAGACTGACTTTTCACACACGTGGAAATGGAGGCACAGAGGAACCACGGCTCAGCCAAGGTCATCCCTGGCAGGACAGCAGAGCTGGGAAGAGCCAGGCACGGGTCCAAAGCACTGCTCTGTGCTCTCCCATCCAGCTGCCCAGGTCTGAACATAGCAAAAGGGATGTAAATCCTTGGATTTACATCTTAGGCTTTCATTTTTGTTTTCCCCATGATGTAAACAGAACGAACAAACATCTGTCTGGAGCACCGGAAGCCTGTTTATGGACAACATGAACAACTACTTTGCTATTTCCCTGGTAAATAAAGCTTGGAGATGATTCCTGGAACTACAACAGCCCCATCTACACTACCATAGAGTGCCTGTTGACATATTCCAAAATTCAAAAAGCAATTAACCTGTTTTCTTCCACATTTCCCATGAAAGCTGGCTGTCATCGTGGTACAGAGCCTTGTCCTCGCTGTCTATTTGTACAGGGGGCAAGGGTTGAATGAACACAACAGTGTTGTAAGCACTAAAAATGGCTCAGGAAGGACAGTTGTTTGTAGAGAATTAAATCAAGAAAGGACAAATTTGGAGGTATTTATTTGATAGGAGGCTGTGCTGACCGTTCCTGGAAAAGCAGAAGTTGGAGAGCTTAGAAAACAGACTGACCACAACTGGAGTGCTTTCCACTCACGGTTCTGTAAAACGATTGCATGGCAAAGATCCAAACTTTTGATACGCAGGAAAAATATGTTGGAAACTTAAGCCATCCTGATAGCCCAGGGCAGCCTGTTTGCTGGGATTTTCTTGGTGTAAATAGAACCACCACACAACAGCTCAAGGACTGTCCAAGCAAGACTGCCAAAAGAAACAGTTTTTTTTTATCCAGATCATTCCAGAAATTCCTTTTTCCTTGGCCTGCAAGTGGAACAAACATCCTATTTGCTGGAGCATGCCTACCACTACAGGCAGGACTCGGGTATTCCATATTAATCAATGGTCATCCTGCCCTGGGCAAAGGTTACTGACTGCAATATGTGGGAAACAGGAAAAGCAGCTTAAAATAAAGTTGTGGGACTGCTTGTTTCATTCAGGCAGATCTGTCTGTGAGAAAAAGAATTTATGAAATGTTGATTTATTTTTTTTCTAACCCTTAAAACAAATGGAAGTGTGAAAATTCACTGGAGCAGCACTGTTTTTATAGCCTACCATGTAGAGACCCCTGAGATTCTGTCAATGCAGTTGAACTTTCAGCTGGGTAGTGGTCAGAGCAGAAAGGTCACCACACTCAGGGCTGACCCTGATTGAAATTGTGCTAATTTTGACTTTCTCCTTCCAAAGCTTCGCAACAAACTGCAGCTTAACCCCTTGAAGGTGGTTTGATTTCACTTATCCATCACCACAGCCAAAGAAATCACTAACCCAGAAAGGCATTTGACTACAAGAGTGACACAGGACTAAGAGACCCTCGAATTTCAGGTTGTCCAGAGAAGTTGCAGATTCCTCATCCCTGGAAGAGTTCAAGGCCAGGCTGGATGCAGCTTGGAGCAACCTGGGATAGTGGGAGGTGTCCTTGCCCATGGCAGGGGGTTGGAACAAGATGATCTTTGAGCCCCTTCCAACCCAAATCATTCTATAATTTTATTATGTCATTCTATACTGCACCATTCACCACCACCTCTCTCTTCCTTCAGGCCATTTCTTTTTAATAAATACCTAAAGTATCTCGTAGTATGCAGCCTTTGATCACAAATTTGGGTCTTGAGTCATTACTACTTTTAACAAAATGCACCTTGTTACATTTTGCTAGCTAACCCTCAATAACACTAATATTTGCAAGGCACCTGAGACCCCCCTCTAAACTGGGAATAAATGGATGTTTTTAACTTGACATACACAAGGATTCATCTTTCAGAGAGGCAAAGTAGGCAGAGCAACCAGCGGAGGGTGCTGCAATAGCAATGGACACTACAGAAATATTGCAAAGTGCTGCAGAGCTCCTCATTGCACAGACTCGCAGGGCCTGAACACAGGTGGACCAACCTGATTCCTGCAAGCGCCAAATGGAACCAGAACCAAGAAAAGCTGCTTCTCAAACATACACCTAACAGTCAAAAACCCCACACAGCTGGTGGCGAGCAGGAAAAGTCTAAGATTTGTTTTTAATTTGACAGTCTCTGACCTGTGCGCACAGCTATGTGTTCCAACAGGATTTTAGTGGCAGGGACACAAATAATAGTCTGACCTCCTTCATGTTCACAGCTCTCTGGCTGAGCGTATAACCTGAAGCAGAGGCACAGAGGTTAAGTGCAACAGTGTTGCAAACATGATCTTGGGTCTCAGTGGACACCCACAGAAATACTCCAGTCCTTTGCACTCTCCCATGGATTTCCTCCCCCACCCAGCAGTCTGAAACTTCCTCAGTAGTTTTAAATTCCTGTCATTAGCAAAAATTACAACTTTTTCCTCCAACAAGAAAGTGCTGAATTAACTTGGGCTCTTAAAAAAGTTCCCCATATTAAGACTCTGGCCTGGGGTCCTGTTTTTGAAAAGAGCCTGTTCAGGGCTAGTTTTGTACTGCAGCTACATCTAAATAGGAGTAAGTGTGCCTGACTCCAGGTCTGCAAATCTGATCTCTCGTTCTGATTTTAAATCAAAACCAGTAACATGTTTTAGCACTGTCACTGCCTGGCCCTTCTGTCATGCAGCCTAATTCTTCAATCCCCCCAGGGGCTGAACTCACCCATGTTATAAATACTGTACTGAAGTGCAAACACTCGGGTGACCTTTAATACAAGAGTCAGAACTGACCCCTACATTTCTTCACGTTGTCAAACATCCAGAAGATGCAGGACTAATAGGCACACTAATGCCCAAGGAAGAAAGTGAGAACTCCAAACTCTTCTTAATGGAGTTAAAATACATTCTTAAAAAAAAAAAAAAAAAGAAAAAGAAGGCTCTGAGAATGTGCCTTTTCACTAACATAAACAGTTTCAAAGAATGGTCGTGGCACAGAAGCAGTGACTGGAAAATCGGAAAATCTGTATAAGAACTGTTGTCATAGTGGATTTCCCATAGGGATTATTTTAAGCTAGGGAAGCCATTAAAGACATTGGTTTGACTGGAGGGTCTCAACTTTTTTTTTCTTCCCCCTCTCCAGACACATACATCAAACTCTATGAGACTGTCAAGTTATCTCCAGTGCTCACTGAAAAATCTGTGACAGTATTAAAAAGAAAACATTTGATGGTCTTGTGAACTGCTGAGAGTTATCAGTATTAAGGTGTTAACACTGCCATAATCTGAGGCTAATAATTATTCCCCCAATTCTAATGCAATCTAAATGCTTAGCACATGGCAGTTATGATGCAGACCAGACTCATTGCAAAGGTATTGAGGGAAATTGTCCCAAGAGAAATTAAAACCCCTTGGATTTCAAAGCCCAAACATCACATACAGGGCCCTAAAAATGCAAGGAAAGGAAGGTGCTCTGTATTAAAATTGTATTGGAACAGATCTTCTGAGAAGGAAGCCATAATGGCATTGGTTAAAAGAAAAGAATCAGTCCAAATGAGGGAGAAAACAAATAGGATACAGTTAAAGGCTCCTCCAGCTAATTCAGCTAGGAGCAGTAGTTTTGGGGTATTCAGGAGGAGAATCACTTCCTGCTGGTCCCAGAGTGGGCACTCCAGCACACATTCAAGCCACTCCATTCCTCTGTATATGACGAAAATGTAAAAGCTGTCACTAAATCCAAGTTTAAAAGAATATTAAAGGGCCAGAAGTGATAAAAAAAAATCTAAAAATGAACTTTCCAACCACAATACTAATTCAGCCCCATTATACATCCTGCATACTGCAAAGCATAGATTAAATAATAAACAGTCACATATTATATTTAACAAGGAAAACTGAACTGGAAAATGCCTTCTGGTCTCACCCTGTGTATGTACACAGAGCTCAGTCAGTGAGGCAAACCATGTATTTCAGACCCCCCGCTCTGAGCTTTGGACTCCTCAGCTTTCACATTATCCCAGCATTGATTTTTCAATTATTTAAAGCATACAGGGATTTCTAAGGACTGCAGCATCTCAATGATTTCTTTCACTCATTGTAAAGGTACAATGTTTTAAGATTCAATACCCAATGCTGCTCTGATGGAGGTACCAGTAAATGAAACATTTTTTTAACTCCAGCAGCCTTCACCTGGGCACCGTTAACAAACCAAGGTAACTTGCAGTTGGGAGCCAAGATCCTTGGTGGAAATTCAGCTCCTCTAAGAACTTCCACCAACAGACCTTTACTAGAAAAGAACTTACACAACATGACAATACAAGAATGAAAGAAAATAGAAGATGCAGGCAAGTAAATCTACTTAGCCATAAATCTGTTCCTGTAATATGGAGAAGACTTTTCAGATCTGGCCAACAGCAATGGAAATGCCATAGGAACCAGTGAAGCATCACTTTCTGTGCTTCTCTTGTTGGAGGCATCTAAGAGCTTTAACAGGCCAGCTCAAGTTGAGTTTAAAGAACCATAAAATCCTTTAGGTTGGAAAAGACCTTTAAGATCATCAAGTCCAGCTGTAAACCTAGCACTGCCAAGTTCACCACTAAACCAAAGCCCTGAGTGCCACACTTATATGTCTTTTAAATATCTCAGCTGAAGCCCTTTGAGATATCATTGAAATTAAAACCAAACCATGTTTACCAGTATACATAGAGTCAGAGATAGACTGTAACATTTTCCATTTAAAGATTTGCTTAAAATTTGTTCTGTTTTCTTCACTCATCACATTCAAGGTTAGCTGTCAAATCCTTGACTCAGAGATGTAGATTGGACCAGAGTGGCTCAATTTTTTTAAGGATACAGATCATTTCCAACTCAGTCTCCTCAACCCTACAGTCCCTAAAGCACACAGACCCCCCCAGGAATTGTAGCTGAGGACTCCCATCCTTCAGAGAGGGGAAATCCCTCACTACACATTTCCATGTGTAGTGTTCCCCCATGGTCTCCTATGTGGCTCAGCTGTGTGGCACAGCATGGGAGCTCCATAGCTGTAGTGTTGGTAGGTTCCTGGTCCAACTTGGGGGTCAAAATAGCCCCACACTTCATGAAAAGAGAAATGCTCCTTGCCCAGCTCTATTGAAACAGGTTTTTACTTTCAAGAGGCAAGCAGGTGTCTTGATCCTATGAGATTCTATGACATTTAATCTCCTAAATGTCAACATTGCTTTTGAAATGGGCCTAAACCATTAGATACTTTTGAGAATGTCATCCTTCATCTTTAAATTTGCTGTGACCACACACATTCACCACAAGTCTTGCAGTTCTGTGACCCAGGATATTCTGCAGATATAATTATGCTGCTTTCTTTCCTTACTCAGGGCTACAAAACAAATCTGAAGTTTCTTGCTTCAGAGGCTCTTCAGAATGCAAAAGTTTCATTAAAACATGAGAAGGAAAAATGTATTTTATTCATGCTGTCACAATTCAAAATCCTCTCAGAGTTTCCAAAAATTTCACCTGAGGGCTAACACCAAGCACGGAAAATCTCTGAGCAAAAAGAATTTGAGAAAGTTATTAGCAAAAAGTTGTTAGCCGAGAGTGGGGATTAGAACTCAGCCTTAACAACTGCCTCTGCTATTGCAACTCTTATAATAATTTTAACACAGGGGCTGCACAGCAAATTAATTTTCCTACGGCATTGCAGTCAAACTTCGCCACACGATGTTCGTGTGCTGCCTTTCATCCTGTCAGCTCATGCCCAGCCAGCACGGCGCTGCACTGGCACACAACGCGAGTAAGGGACTCTGCCATGCGCTGGGCTTAGCTTTGTTCCCCTTCCCAGGCATGTGTGAAATAAATAACTTAGCTCAAAGGCAGCTTGCAGAAGTTTGCTGTTTCTAATAGGTGTTATCTGTTCTGCAGCACAACCACAACAAACCAATGCTGGTGTGTACGGACACGGAGAATTGGGCGGCGCTGCCTGAAGAGGGACCTTGGTCATGGAACACAGCAGCCACTGGAATGAGGGACTATGGACACCCCTGCAATTATCCCCACTGGCTTCAGCCACTCTGTGCATTTAGAAGCATCCTATAACCAGAGAAAAGATGTGGTGAGTGCTCCAGAAGTCTGGGTGCTACAAGGGAGCTCAGAAAATCTCGCTTCAGTTCTCCCCTTTATCACATTCTGTGTGACTTTTGCCCGAAAGCTTGGGAGTGTGTGAGTACCCACAAACATACGGGGCTCTATGCCTCAGTTTTCTGTCTGTAAAATTAATTAATTAAACTTGTCCTACATCTGAAAGGTTTGGGGAAATAATGTACTGACAACCACGAGCTCTTGTGGATCTTCACATGACCACGGGTGACGGGGGAATTACAGGTCACCAACACTACCAATGACAGAAAGTTTCTGCCCAGTCCCTGTTACTCAGAGGCTGAATTTTTGCCCTGAAGCCTGAAGATTTCTGCATATTTCAAAAGTTGTGACGGTTTTTTTCCTTCCCTTTTAATATCATTACTGATAATTCAAATAGTATGAGACATAACATCATATATCATGAAATTTCTGCAGAAATAGATCAAGTTTGGAGGTAATTTGGTCTCAGATCTCACTAGCCTGAATCTATTTAGTAAAAATTTAAAAATAAAATTCTTGAGTCCCTATGAATTCATTATGCCTCACCTGTAACATCAACATCTCCAATATTACACACTGGTGAAAAAACCATTCCTCTTTCCACAGGCATTACTTAATTGTGATGTCTATTTATTTCGTATTTCTTTCTGTTTTTCTGCGTTGTTATAAAAGTGTAAATCCTACTTGAAAAATCTCCTTTTACAGGTTAAAAATCTCCAAAGGCTTATAAGCTGATGTGAAAGATTGACTTAATTGAGCAGTATATTTTTGATTTACTAAAGAAACCTTAATCCTTTGACTAAACTGATGTATAGATTTTAGAGAGATTAGCAAATCTAAAATGCATTAAATTCTAGGGCAATAAAACCATCTGACTGTATGAAAAGACATAAATGTAAAACATAGCTTGTGTTGCCAGTTGCTGTGGGGTCTGTTATCTCTGGGTTATCAATTCAGTTCCTGATGTAGTTGTTATAATCATATGTTGCAGTAAAAGTATTTACAGAAATGACCATAAACCTACTGACATCAATACAGGAAACCCATTGTCCAAGCCATGGACCCATACAGAGTTCCCTTTCCTGCAAAATTTCCATCAGGAGTTAAAAGTGAGCAAAAGACAAAAGAAGCAACTCATTAAAAATATCACAGGGTACATTACCAGCACCAAATTTTGCCTGTGCCACCACCAATACACGGGGAACAGCAGCTTTAATTAAAAGTTATGCTGACTTGGGGGTGGAAATGGCAGTGAGGCCCAGGAAAATTGGAGGGCTGCCAGCTTTGCAGAGGTCAGGAACACGAGGGGAACCTGTGCTTTAATTTCCAGCTAAAATCACGAGAGCAACTGGAGGCTTTCTGAAGGCTTGGGAGCAAACAGTGCCGGGAGGAGCAGCAGTCCCTGTGAACAGGAGGCCTGGGATCAGCACGCTGATGAGCACAGGGTTCCTTGGATCCATGGTGATGGAAGCCACACGAGTACCTCAGATGGGTACTGTCCAAGAGCCAAGATAACATTTCAAACTCTGATCCCTCCCCAAAACACCAAATAACTGCCCCCGTGGTTATTTTTTGAAGGGTTGTTTGTTGTTTTTTTTGTTTGGTTGTTTTTTTGTATCTGGATCTGTCTGCTGACTGATTCATCATTCCCCGCTTTGACTGTGGCAGGAAAACAAGGACTCAAGGATCAAAAACGCATTTCCCAAGGCTGCCAGTTCAAAACCAAGTGTAGGTATGGCACATAAAGTACCATATTCAGTAGACCTACCAGGTTACCTTCAGCAGGAAAATAAATCAGTGCTGAGGAAGCTTTTCAGAAGAAAGCTCTGGCAGGCAGAGCTGCATTCCCGATGCTGGGGTGGCTCATGCCAGGACACCTCGTGTTGGGAAGCAGTGGTGCTAGGAAGGTAAAGCACAGGCCAACACTCCTTCGCTTTCTGTGTGTCCTCAGGACATGTTTCCTCCTCTCCTGTCTCTTGGTCTCTTGGTTTCTCCAAAGTAGGCGCTGTCACTACACAGATGCACAGGCCCAGCACTGTGAATTCCTAATGCCAGCAAGGGCCCCTCTATTCCACTGGAATGTAAATAAACCCCAGCACTTCTCCTGGACCTCTGCAAGTTAAAGAAAGCACTCACACAGCCCTACCACCAAAGCACGTGGAAAGGCAGTAAGGGATTGATTCCGGTTTGTCTTTGAACTTCCTGTAACCTCCTCATAACCTTCCAATCCCTTATTTATTTATTTTTTTAAATTTTTTCACCAAAACCCACGTTGGAATGCAGAGGAACCAGAAATGGGGCACTAAAGGAAAGCAAATGATTAGACTAAAAATATCCTTGCCAAACATGCAGAAAAATAAATAGGTGGAAAATAAGCCCAGCTCTCCTGAGGGCAGAGCAAGGCAGTGTAGGCTGATGGGTCACAGGGATAGCTGCAGTAATTACATTTTACTTTGCTTTAGGTTTCATTTATGCTGTCAAAACTGTTTTGTCACACTGGATTTTTTTTTAATGCATTTCAGATTTTGCTAATCTCTAGAAAATCTATATCAGTCTAATCAGAGGATTGGGAGGCTCCTTGCTGTATCAAAAATATACTGCTCCATTAAGTCAATCTTTCATACTGGCTTATAAGTCTTTGGAGATTTCCAATTTGTCAAAGGAAGGGATTGGGTTTTTTCCCTGTCCATCTAGTTAAGTTTTTCTAATGATGAATCTTTGAGAAAAAAAGGAAAAGAAAGAAGGAAGAAAAGAAAATGAGTAGACAAAAAGTGATGATCATTAAAAAAGCCTGCATTGACCAAAGTTTAGCTCATGAGTGCCCAAAATCCCAAGTATTTGCATGAAGATCAGAAAAGAATAAGGAAACTGCTATCATGGACAAACTCTTGACTCGTCCTCTTACACTGTATGAGACTCTCTCCATTTCCAGGCTCCTCTTGGCCTGTTTCTCCCTGCACTGCCATCTCTCACAGACTGGTATCCAGCTTCCAGTTCCCTCTGGCCGGTGGGGACAGCCCCGTGCCCACTTGGGACTGCTCCAAATGAGCCCTTTCATTCCTTCCTGCAAAGCGTTCCTCAAGCACTGGAGGGACTCCCTGTAAACAAAAGAAATCCATTCCACTATCAGTTTTCAAATCCCTCCCTTAAAGCTCCCTTCTGCTCCAGCAACTATGGAACGCTTGACGTTGACCAGGCAGGTTATGGCCCCAAGCTGTGGGAGGGAGCACATGGCAGACCAGCGAAGAGAGACACAGGTTTGAAAAACAGCAGAGGATGGGGATCGTCTCTTCCTCTTCAGTGTCCACCACCATCTCCCCAAAGGGCACAGCCCACAGGAACAATTCCTAGACCACCAAACTACATTCAAAATGAACCAGATTAGCAAAAACAGACTGAACTTGGTCACGTGGATTGAGCCAGATTTGGGATTGCTCACATGAGCCACTGTCCTCCTCTGCAGTGGGATCAGCAGCTCCAGCAGAGATGCAGGATCAGAACCTGGGCCAGGCTGTGAGCAGGAATCTCTGCTGCAGCACAGCTGAACAAGGAGAGCAGCTGCTCACAGCTCCAGGCAGCCTGGAGGCCAAGGATGCAGTACCAGCTCTGGGGGAAACACAGACACAGAGCATGTGCCACTATTGGAGAAAGGCTCTGGGACAAAAGGAGGTGCACCCGTGCTCAAACAGAGGAACTCACACTGGCTTTTCTTGCCACATTTGGTGACTGGCTCTCTTCTGGGGAGCAGCCAAAAACAACTCAGGGTTTTCCTGCTCTAGACATTATCCGAATTAGGCGGTATCATTCCACTTCCAGGGAAATTGCAAGGATTGGAGGGCAGTAGATAAAAGACTGGGACTGGCAGAGGAGAAGGGAAAAGCAGTAAAGAAATTATTTTCCATAAGGTATATTAATGCCTGAGACAAATGAATGTTTAGATTGTAGAATATTTTAAGGTATTTCCAGATTTTCACTATTGTTTTCTGTATTATTTTTAAGCATAATCCTGCACAGCAAACTGGAACTTCACTTTACACTCCTTTTTTTTTTTTTTTTTTATCTAAATGTTAGTTTATTTCTGCTCCTAAAATAACATCTATCATGTGTACTTAATACTAACACAAATCTCTTTGGACTCACCTGGTAACATGCTTGTAAAGCACGAAGAAAAATGGAAATCTGATCTAGGATTGTCTGATTGAATGTGAGCACAGAAAATAAAAGAATGACAATACAATAGTGGAGCATCATGCTCAGGCACAACCTTGGCTGGTCTGCCTTGAGTTTACTTCTCATACCTTCAGACTCTTCTAAACAGAATTTCAACCTCAAAGTGCTTCAAAAGTCAGTGTTGGTCAAGAATTACTAAAGTCCTGTGAAAACCAACAGAAGATTCCCCAGCTTTGTTATCAGGTCAAGTCCTCAAAGGACAAACAAGGGAAAACCAACCCAGGCTGTACAGCTGAAGGGACAGCGAGCATCACGGCGCAGAACTGAAATACTGCCAACCACAGAGAGTGAAATATTAGCCTCTCAAACACCTCTTGATAACCAAATCCATTGAAATCAAAATGATTAAAGTCCACCTGGTGGATTTACAGGGCTTTGTGCTGATATGAGACCATTCACTCACGAGAGGCAGCCTTTTGACATGATTCAGCTGACTGCCCTTGGCATTTGACACACACCTAAGGAGTCTAAGTGGTTACTGCTATTAGCAAAGAGTTGAAAAAAGATACTTGTCACATTAGGTCAGCTATCTCTTAACTTCATCCTGTGAAATGTCACCAGTACCCCCGGGTTCTCATTCCTTATCAGTCTTCGAGATATACGTAGTTATTGTTCTAAAGCAGCAAGAAACAGAGACAGAGAAACAAAGGAAAGTGTGAGTTATTTATTGTCTCTTCCATAAATGACAAAGCAGTTCTTGAGCCTTTAAGAAAAGGACAGACCTGAGTGCTTTGTGCATTATGTTTTTATAGGGATTTTTACCCATGGCAGTTCCTGTCCTGCAGCAAAATCCCTGTTCAGTCTCTGCAAACAGGGAGCTCAAGTGGGGCTGGCACTGAGACCAAGGGAACAAGATCCACAGACCTGAACCAGTGCAAATGTGCTTAAACAGGTACAGGGGACACCTTTGCCATTGTCCCCTTAGTGGCAAAAGGGGCATTTGTCAGGCACAAGGAGCGAGCTGGGTGTAGGAAACATTGCTGGGCTGGTGTTGTGCTTCGTACAGACACAAACCAGTACTCTGGAAACAGCAACAAGGCTGCCCTGACTCTGTTTCCCCAGCTATTCTGACCAAATTCAATTTTTTTGAGCCTGTGGAGAATTTATCAACACAGGTTATACACAGCATAGGCCACACTTTCAAATAGTGTTACTTTGGTCTGCCAATTCAGAGCCAAGGTGTTCAGCTCCCGGCAGCACCAAACTCTGAGGGAGAGTTACATCCCATGTGCTGAACCCTCACCAGAATAGTCACTACAGCAGTGGTTATCCAGCTGTTCTGTGTAAGACACTGATATCCTGCTCACAGGTGTGGCTACACTCAGAGGACATTTTGGGAATTATGTATGATTTTAAGATATTTCAGAATCTCCCTTTCCTACTTCATTTAAGGCCTGGAAAATCTAAAGCCTTGGAGTCCTGCCTTCCTGTAGGCTGAGCCTCTAAATTGCAATGGGAGAAGGATGGAAGCGTGCAAAAAGGAAAGAAATACGGAGAAGGGAGATATAGGTGAGGGTCTTTCATAATATCTCAGCTGGACAAGTTAGTGTTTGACAGCTTGAATTTATGTGAACATTAACAGAATTGATAAGTCAGGGTCTTGCTGACCTTCGTACTATTCCAGAAGTAATATTTTCACTAAGGTGAATTATTTCTGGACATTTCTCCAATGTACTGAATACAAACATTTTTTTTCTGTCATTGAAGTGAGCACAGATCCTTGTTGCTCTTCTCTATTGAATGGGAACGACATATTCTTACTGCAGCCAAGGTCATCTAAATTCTTGTCCCTTGGCAGGGATTCACATTTTTCCTCTAAAGGCTTTAACAAACAGATCTTGCTTGTCTCTCCTTAAACAGGTTGCACCTACTCCACAGAGCTCAGCCAGCAAAGCCAGGCTTCCCAAAGTGTAGTCCTGCCAGCAGGAACCTTGACTTTCTGATAAAACTCCTCTTTCTCTGGTTTACTCTGTTGTTTTCCATATGAAGCACAGCTTTGGTGTCACGATTTATCAGCACTCCCGACCAGCTAAAGCATTCCAAACACAAATCAGTGTTCTTGGGCTGTGAAGGAGTTGCTGAAGCAGGGCAATAAAAGGGAGGGAGTTGGAACCAGGATTTCCTGAGGCACAGACTACCTCTTTTGCTTTGGAATATTTCTGTGATTAAATGTCATTTGTCATCAGTATGCCTGGCAGCTGGAAAGCACATAGGACTGAGACCCCAAGGGAAATAAGTGTCTTTTCCTTTCTGGGAGAGGGACACAGTCTTGGCCTGACCACACTCCAGTGACTGACAATAAAAGCTCACGACATCCAGGAAACCCCAGGGAACGCAGCTTTCCGTGGTGTGAATGAGCACAGCTCCCTGGGTGTGGAGTGACACTGATTTACAGCAATCAAGGATGTGGGCAGCTAAATTCATTTCATGAACCACAAAACACATTGTATGTAATCAGCTCAATCTATAACAACAAAACCTGTATGCTCAAGAAAATTGCTTGATGATACCGCAGATATATACATTTACACAAGCTAATTAAGAGTTACTGAACATATCTTTAATTACTGGCAATACTCTGAATGGCCCATGGCCCACAAATGTATCTCCATCATAATCACTCTCAACCCTTCTCCTCTTCAAAGTGTATCTTAATTGTTTGCTAATTAATCTTTAAGCTTTTGTACCACACAGCAAGTTTAGCCTTCTATAAACACTGAATACACAGTTCTGGAGAAGAAAAGGAGAGGATGATGTGTTAGAGAATTTACTACACTCGCTGAAAGACTCACTGCTTGGCATTTCTTTTCGTTAACTTTTGTAGAATCCTGAGAGTCAACAGAGACCTGTCTTGGTTCTGTGAACCAGATAAACATCTTGATTTACAGTCAGGTTCTAGGCAGCACTTTAACATGATACCTACAGCGGCAGTCATTGTCTGCCTTGTTAGATTGCACTTCAGCCTCATGCATCACCAAATCTTCTGTCTACTCAAAATAAATTGTACTGAAGTTCTCTTTCTTGAGCAGTCTTAAAACTCTACTTGCTTGTATGACAAGCAGTGAGATCTTTACTGCAGACATTAATAGGAAATGGAGTAAGTCTTTCATTTGAAAGGTAACAATAGGTAACATCACAGGGCACATCCTTGTTTAGGCTAAGGCAGAAACAGCTGCAACTGTTAAGGCTGACCATTTCCAAGTTCTACCTTGGCTTCTGGCTGAATTTTTCAGAGATAACACCAAGTCATTTTGGTAAATAAGGATAGAGCATGGGCTGCCAGGTCAAATAACTCTGTCATGGTCACGGTCGGAAATAACTCAAAACTGTGCAAAGAAAGTGATGCTCTTTCTGGGGAAATTTCAGTGTGGCTGAGTCACAAAGCACAATTACAGTTTGAAATTAAATTTTAGTGTGTCTAAGTCACACCCAGCATATACCCCATCTTAAGTCAACATTTGAGAGGGCAACATCAGCAATTGAAGTTAGGAAGTGCTGGGATTCATGTCATTTGGGCAAGTTCTGCTCAACTGCATTGACAGTTTCACTAGGATGCATTTTATGAGAAAGGTCACCCACTTCCCTGACCCCACGCTGCTGCACTAGGTACAGGCAAAAGGAGGGTTCACATTTTTCTCCCTCATTCTGAGATTAGACACAAAAATCCTTTCTTCTACATGAAACTCAGTAAATTTTAGGAGAAAGAAGTCAGAGTCCTCACTGTCCTTGTCTTCATTGGAGACAGAAACAAGGCAAAAGGACTGAAATCACATCAGCCAGAACAAACTCTGGGCATTGCAGGAGTTACCCTACACAAATAAAGCCACACAGTTATGCAGTGACTAATAGAGTGGGGCTTTATGAGACAAAAAAAAAGAAAAAAAGACTAATTCTGACAGAAGGGAGAATTTTACTTCTATGAAAAGGACTTTTCAAGGGCATTCAGCTGCTTGGGCAGGTACGTGTCTCCACGCAGGCACGTACACAAGAAAAGAGAAGGGAAAGATTTCAAACCCAAGTGGAGCTTTGGGACTATATTGTGTTTATGTGCTGCTAAAGCTGATGATGTGCCAGTATGAACCAGCTCATCAGATGGGCACAGGCTCTCTCTGTTCTTTCCTAGGAAGGTGGCAGATAAAAGACAAGGCATTCAAGTAGCTGACAGGGTAACCTGTAAGTGCCTGTCCTGAGCAATCTACTTGTCAGCTTTCCTGGCTAAGAGAGGAGACGTGTGCCACAGCTGTCAGCTTTGTGTCATCTTTCCTCTCTGCTTTTCATCGTCCTTCATCCCATGAATGGAGGTTTTATTTGACTTTCTTTTTTCGGCCCAGCTCGCAGGAGCTCCTTTGTCCCACTGCGTTAATGGATCTTGCGAGTGTGCAAATCCAGGAATGGTAAATGAGGAACAGGACCAAAGGCATAAGGAAACCATCACCATCATCATCATCCAACAAGCACACTGAGGCCTGGAGGTGGAAATGCTCAGGCTACCCTGGAGCTGAGTGAACCCAGAGCCTGCCCTTTGGGCCACTACAACACGCTGGCAGCCATCCACAAGCACTGCATAAAGGACAGAGCTTTCATTTTTTCCCTGTGAGGGATTCCACAAACACTTCATCACCAGGATAAATGCCTGTGAACACAGGGAATTTCAAAGCTGCTTTTCTCTAACAGTGCATCGATACTATCACAAATGAAAGTAGCTTCCAAGTCTGACCAGGAAAATCCCTGCACCTGATCCATTTCCATACTTCTTCCCTGGCAGAAGCTGTCCCAGCCAGGCACTCCCTGCTGTTGGAGATGCATACGGGTACAATGAGCACTTAAATATCCACCTTCCTGTGGAGATAAAGGGCTCACTCCTCAACACTCTTCTCCTCCACCACAATTATCTAACCGAAGGTGTAGGGATGGATTACAAAAGTCTGGCTTTGAATAGAACCATCCATCTAAAACAATATTCATGTCTTTAGGCAAATCTCCTCGATTCCTCAGAATTGCCAGGACACACACAGCAAGGAGACTGTGGAGCTCCTGTGCAAATTTAGAAGAGCCACAAAGGATCAAAGCAGAACTAGAGACTGGCAAGAGCACAGATTCAATTTTAGGAAAATAGCATAGCCATAAGGAAAGACATGAGAGGATTGTAAGACATGAGAGGAGAAGGAGCATCTTCAGAAGTATAACTTGGGAAGCATGGCACATCGGGAAAAACAAAGCATCAGCAGCTGGCACTACAGCTCCGATAAGGGGCCAGGGTATTGCAGGCAGATGCATTTTATTGTCAAACAGATTCTAATGAAGTGTCTCAATTTAAGAATGTCAACAATATTCTACTTTGATCAAGAATATTTCATCATTCCTGGATCAAAGGGGTTTTTGTCTGACCTTTTTATTCCCTTTCCTTTCAGAGATATAAACCATCAGATTTAAAGGTATATGAACTTTGTCTCTCAGCTCTGACTAGGAACTAAAAAGACCTAATGGTAAAAGTGGCCCTCCTGAGCACCGGGGTGGACCTGGTGACACACAGACACTGCTCCCAACTGGCATTAGTCATTGACTCTGTGAAAGTAAACGTCAAAGTAAATACTGAGATGCCACTCTGAAGGAAAATTCCAATTTCTGCTTATCTCTCCTGCTGGTTTCTGGGAGGCAGAAGGTAAAAACTCATTAATGTCCCCTCTCCTTTTCAGATACCCACTTGCTAGGTGACATTCACTTCAGTGTTCTGGTATTAAACAAGGAATTCTGAGCCTGTTCTGCTTTCAAATACGGACAAACTGCCAGAAGAGAAAAAGAAGAACTGAGTGAAAGAAAGCATTTGCAGTACCTTCAGAAAGACAAGCGTTCAGGTGGCGAGCAGCTCTGTGTTTTCAAGAGTTACTTGTCAAAGATGCAAGTTCCTGCATGCTTAGCTCCTGGGCTTTTTTAACCTATCCATTAGAGAGATGAATTTTTAGATAACTACATGACATTTGCTGGGTTCATCCTGGTCATTCTGCCTGGGTGTTCCAGCCCTCCTCTCAGCCTGTCCCGGGATGTGCTGCTGCTGCTGCGTCCAGATCAGCTCTGCCGGCTTTGTCACAGTGACCAGCTCAATGAGCATCGCTCTTGGTGCTTTCCAGATAGCACTGCAGCCGTAACTGCCATGGGAAAAGTTTGGAAATAACAAGGAAATGAAGCAAAACCAGCATTTTGCCTATCTTAGATATAATTATGATTCCCACCTGCAAAACTTATTCTGCCTGATCATGCATCCAATCAGGGAAGTTAGGCACAGTCTGACCAGCAGATCCTGAAGGTATTTATAGTCCCTGGAATACCCTATGGAACTGACTGTCAGAGATTCATGCAGTTTCTTGGAGCAAGTCTGTTATCAGGCAGGTAAAGAAACTCCTGAGTACTCACATTTTCTAAACTTTCTTTCTATGGGAGAAATGTTTGTGAGACCCTGCACCAAGGGTTATTTTGGTTCTGGCTGGAGAGAAAGATTTCCAACCAAATGAAAAGCATATTGCAGTAGAGGGTGTTTTTTACAGATAAAATACCGCTTGACAAAGTATAAAATATTGCTTTCATTTATCAGAGTAAGAAAATTCAAAATCAAGAGAAAATTAAGCTGGAATATTACAACTTCACACCTTTTAAGATACCTGCTCAATGTTCTAAACAATGAAGGCCATAGTTAGCTCATAACTGATAAATACAAAACATTCTTAAAAGACAATATAATCCTACTTAATACATCATTACTTGGCAAGAAAACAAACAAATGCAGTGGGTTTTATCACAGCACTCGCACTTGATCAAGAGCACAATAATGTCATTCAAATCAACACCATAACTAGAAAGTAATTGCTGTGTAATCAGACATCAAACAGACAAAATCACCCTGGGTGTTTCTAACAAAATCACTTGGTGTCAGTTAAATTCTACTCCCTTTGGATGGTTTACCCACAAAGTGACAGAACTGAGACCTCCTGAAGCCCCTTCCTAATTCCTTCCCAACAGTAAGAGGGGAGATGCAGAAAAGCAGCATCAGAGAGCTCTGAGCCAGGAACTGACATAGGTGCATGGGATGATGGACCACAGTACATCCGTGCTGCCTGCTCCAGTACCTGAAATTCAGGCAAACACCATTCCCAATCTTTACTTCTGGACCCACACCCCAGATTTTAGCGACTGGCAGATGGCAGCACCAGACTGAGAGGCAGAAAAGAGGAGGTAATGCCAGGAAAAAAAGATCTGAGCCTTTTCACAACTGGATGAGGGATATTCTCCTGCATTCACAGGATGGAAGCTCAGGCCTCCTCAACACTGTGCCCTCAGTGCAAGCAAGATTTTATATACATGGTATGAAAAAGCTTTACCACTCCCAGCCTGGAAGGCCTTTTCTCAGTTTCCATCAGGCTGCTCTGAAAGGCAGGAATCCCTGGAGGTGCCAGTAGGAACTCCAATTGATTGTTACACACAAAGGGACAGTCCTATGTGGAAATTCTTTTGTACTGTGCATCAAATAGTCGTGTAATAATTGTATCATTTTCTCTGAAAAGCCTCAAAGCAAACGATTTCAAAGGCAGGAAGAAGCAAATACCTGGAGCTCTCTAATTACAGACTCTGAGATATGCACAGCAAAGTATTAAAATAAATGATATAGATGAACTATCAGAGAAGAGAGTGGGGCTGATAAGCCATATTTAGTATACTAACCCTGACTGTTTGTTTTGCATTCTTTGAGCCTTTTAAGATGACAGGTTCTGATCAACTGCTTCCCTTAGAGGTTGGCAGCTTTCCTGCTCTAGCAGTTAATTTCTGTTTGATGTTCTCAACTTTGTGTCAATGTACAAACTACTGTTAAGATATATAGCAGCGATTAAAATAATTCATCCATCTGGTTATAATTAAAGACCTAGTTAAACATAATGACAACTTGATGTAGCAAAGCCAGCTCTCATCTTTTAAAAGCCTGTGTACATTCAGAAACTAATGCTGTAAATGGGTGACAGACTACTGCAATGTGGCCATTAAATTCTGGGGAATTAATTAAACTTGTTTCATAAAAAAAAGTCTTAATGACATTTACTGGCAAGACAAGTAAGGCAGAAATTGCAAGTATCCGTGATTGCTCCCTATGGAATCTCACTGCTTCCAGAAGGCCTCAGCAGACCCTCCAAGCACCACAGCAGACACTGGATTGAGGCAAAAGGGGGTTATGAATTTGCTCTCCCATAAGGGTTGTAACTGCAAATTTAAGTCTCTGCTGGCTGGTCCCCAGCATAAACACAGGGAGGGTACAAACACAACCCTGACTCTTTGGGCATCAGGAACAGTGAGTGAGCTTTGTGAATGGGAAACACTTGTGAAGATCAGAAAACGAATCAGAACCATGGAGACATAAAGATTCATTAATCCTGTGAAATAAAGCAAAGACATCCCCCACAAGCTGGAAGAGCTTCCACTTCATGGCTTTGCCTGCTAGAACGGGAAAGGTGTCCAGAATATTGTATGTTGTGGCATAAAAATCTCAGGGACTTCCAGCACCTTATGTCAGATCCAGGATTTTCATTGTCTTGAACAAGACCAAGATCAGCTTCAGAAGCTGAACTATATAAATACCTGATGTAAACTTTGCACTGTTTGAATCTATCCAAGTGTCTTGCAAAAACTTCCAAAGAAGTAGAAAATTGTAATGACTTCATTTGGGTCCAAAGAAGCATTACCCTGACCTGAAGGGATTACTTTATTTCAATATCGAAGTGTTTTAAAGAGACAATTGTGAAACACAGCCCCCCCTTGAATTGTTAGATTTCAAGATCTATCTGATTTGAATGATGAGGGGGTTTTTTTAAATAGAGGAATAATTTTGCAAAAGTGATATATATTTATGAAACTATTATCATAACTACATCTGTTTGTTTGTTTTTTTTTTTTTTTTCTGATGAAATCTGTCACTCAAGCAAGAGGCTGGGGATATTTTTCAGGTTTTGGCAGTCACAAAGAGATTCTTGCCTGTTTCCATTACTCCCTTTTCAATGAACTCTGCAACTACGAAACAGAGCAGAGTCCACAGAAAACCAAGGCAGCAGAAGAATATAAACAAGATCTTTCTTATCTTTGCAATGTTATCTGAACAGGTGTGTGCAGTGAATCCTCCCCTGATTCCCACCTTCCATTCCCATTCCAGGTGTAAAACAAGACATTGCTGAAAATTTCATTGATTTAAAGCTTTTTCCTCTTTTTAGTTCCTTGCAACTAAAAATGAGAAATTCACACATAAAGCTCAACTTCCAGCCTGTGCCTTGACTTTGTGCACTTTGAATATTCTGAATTATATTCCTCATTGATGAATCCAAAACACCTACTTGATAAAGCCACCATGCAGAGTGGAAATGGTGATATTTCTGCATCACAACAATAAGCTGCTGAATTTACTCTTCAACTGAATTTACTCGGCTGGCTTTAAACTTTTTTGCCAGCTGATTTTATTTTAGGGCAAGACTCTCAAGTAAGTCTGAGGTTTGAGTTTGGGGTGTTTGCTTTGCTTTACTCGCATATTTTAGCTCTTTTCTCTTTGACCAGTGGACTGTGAACAACCTGTCTTTTGACTTTTTCTTCATTAATAAATGTTGACGTTTTCTTACTAGAAGGACCTTTTGCAACTCATAGCAAGGTGTGTGTGGTACTACACAACAAAACTGGCAAACTCCAATCCTTTCCTCACTCAAATTCCCCCTGTGGATCCACACCACAATGACAGTTTTCTGCAGTGCACATGCCTCTGATTCTGTCTGGTCCAGGTCCAGAAGTAGTGAAACAAAGGCAGCTGTTAACAGTTCCAATTGGCCAAGGGAAAACCCAGAGAATAAGAAATCTCCTGAGAAGACCCAGAGCCATGAGATTTGCAGTCAGATAGCCAGCCCAACTCTCAGTGACCTCTCTGAGAGAACTGAAAACGTCTGGCCGCTTGTCAAAACTGAACATCCAACCCCGCTGCTGAAGGAAACCCATAGTAAGAGATAGCCAAAGCAATATCAAAGGCACAAAATCCATGAGATACAAGTAATGGAGTTGTTTTGGGAATAGCCTTTTCTGCACTGCACGCTCTGTACTGTTTCATAATTATATGCAGACACACCAGTTCCTGTTCTGCCCTAATCAGGATAACACAATCCTTACTGCCTTGAACACGCAACCTCGGCATGCCCTTTCGGACATCTCCTGATGGGCTAAAACTGAGCCAAAATGTCAATATAGTACAGGAGAGACCAAAGGGAGATTTGCCAATATTCAGACAGAGCAGCTCTTCCATCAATCACACTCTTGCCTCACTTTACACTATAGTCACATCCTTCACCCCCTCAAATTATTTGTACTATTAGACACGAGCAAGGCTATCAAAATTTAATAGTTAACTCTTCCAGACCAGTGGTTCATAGTCTTTACTGGGTATAACCATTCCTAGCAGCATTTTAATCAGGGGGCCAACATATCCAGCCCCTGGCAACCACAGAGCAGGTGGATATGGGATCTAGAGTGAAGCAATAGCATGGACAGCAGACCTGCATTCAGAGGACCCTCCAAACCTTACTTTCAGCCATGAACACAAATGGGAACCTGACTTTTTTTCAGCTGTTCCAGGACCAGCTGGCTTTAATTTATCTCGCTATTCAAAAATGAACCACTTGGATTTGTAATTTTTAGTCCAAACAAAAGGCTCTATATTTTGGGGCCAGCGTGGAAGAAATACGGGAAATCTGCCTCACCCTCAGCTACTGCAGATTTGACCAGCACAAAAGTCAGGAATAAGGTTCAGCAGGAATTGGGGCACCTCAGAGAAGCAGCAAGGACAGAATCCTCTGTAGTAGCCACTCATTTCCTGGATGAGATGGTTCACCATAGGTTTCCATGGCAAATCTTTCTCCACAGTTCTTTTTCCTATTTCTCAGAGTCCAGCACTATCCTGCTTCAGATCAGCTGCTATCTAAATTATTTTCCTGAGTTAATCTTAGATTATTGCCTGGGACAACAAAGCAGTTGGAATAATTTGATTTTTATTACAGCCAATTGAAACCAGTCACCAGGATTTATCAAATCTGAAAGGAACAGATATTTTTCAGTCTTGCTGTAACTAAGTAGGACAGGACAACTAAGTAAGTGCCAGGACAATGTGGAAATGTATGCCATGCTCCAAGAAGTCAACTGAAGATGGAGACAGCATGACCAGACACTGCCAAGCAGCCAGGCTGACCCTTCAGCGACATTGGACAGACCTGTGGCCCCTCTCAGCACCCCCGACCAAAAAGCCCTTGCACCTCCGAGGTGCCCCAGGATGTGCACACCAGCACCCAGAGGATTCATGTCCCACCCTTCCTCAAGGTGACAGCAGGGAAATGCCAGCTGAAGGAATTCACCAACACCTCCACCAGACCCTGCCGCCAAGGGAAATTCAGCTGGACTTTTACCCTAACACCCTTCCTTTACACAATTCCTATCTCTTTCTTCACAGGCTCTCCTCATCAAAATCTCCTTGGCACAACCCAAGCTAGTCTTCCATCAGCAGGGCAGAAAGAGCTGAGTGTGGAGGCAATTTGTTCCTCGGAGCATACATCATCCTCCAGTCAACGCGTGCATCTGGCCGGGCTTCCTTGGACTGCTTTACAGAGCAGTGGACGCTGTCCAGAGCGCTCTGCTCAGTGTCCCTGACAAGATGGCCATCAAAGACTGGGTTAGGGGTCAGTCACCCAAAGCCATTAGCACTCCAAAGTGATTGATTATCATCATGTGTGGTCTCAATCAAGAGCCGGTAATGAGCTGCATTCATTAATCCCATTTATATGTTTGTATAGTCCAGTCTTGAATTTCAGAGAATAAAAAGGCTTCATACTGAGATCGGCACATGGCACTACCTGGCAAGGAGAAGGAGGGCACAGAGGGGATAAAGGATTTGCATATAATTCTATATTTTGGGAATTACAGCCCAGGTATTTCTAAATGCCAAGCAGAGTGGCTCCACAGCATGGCCTGCACACCTCCCAGCAGCACCAAGACATAGGCTTGTCTTCAATGGCTCTGTGCTATAATTTCATCTGTACTTACTTCTTTGATGTTTTCCTTGCACTTTTTAAACAACTTTTCATGAACACAGCTCTATCCAGCGTTACACCCACTCCAAGTTTCTGTTCCTGTTTAGACCATTATGGGTTCTCTGCTACTTTGTGTTTGATAACCCCTTATTTTCTTCTTATCACTTCCATCAAATACCTCATGTTTTGAATATGCCCCCAGCAACCTTTGGCTGTCCTGTCTTCCTCAAGCCATTCCCCTGTGACAACCTTCAGCAGAGAGCCCCAGCAGAGAGCTCTGCTGAGCCCTACATATGAGCCCATGGGTTCTTTTCCCTACCATTAAAGCCATGTTTCCCTGCCTCCACTCCCCAAATAATCCCTAAAGGAATTATAAAAAGAAAGGGTGAAATTCTGTCTCTGTTGAAGCCAATGGGAATGTTGCCACTGACTTTAACAAGGCTGGGACTGACCTCAGCACTCGGAGCCCCAGCACAAGGCTCTATGTTTCACACAGGATTGGGGGCGTTTTCAGCTTCACCACTTCTGAAAATCCTCCAGAATGTCAGTGAGGACACCTTCAACTCATTTAACTCTGTCAGAAGACTTTCATATTGATAAACTCACTGACCAGAATAGCAGAAACATGCCAGAACACAAATCCCTTGCAACATACATTAAATTTGAACCAGCTCACCCTTAAGTAGAAACCACTTATTTTAAAAGATGTCAGAAACTGCACTCACCTTAGACAGCTCAAGGAATCAGCTAATTGCGTGTTTGGATGTCCAGAAGCTGTCACCACTTCTCCCACAACTTCAGTAGACGACGTAAAGAATAAAGTTCTTTCAAAAAATTAAGAGGGGTTTGTTGGTTTTTTTCAGGAGGGTACTACTTGGTTAAAAATAGATTTGAATAATAAATGCCTGTAAGTGTTCCCAGGCCCCTTTTTTGTAGAAATGCTTTTAGCATTTTGTGTGGGGAAAAAACATGTACCAGTGAGAGGTAATGATATTTATCCACTCTAATGCAAAAATTAGCAAATATTTTAAAGGTGACAAGCACATAACTGTGTAAGCAATCCAAAAACTTTGCAATTATGCACTGAAACCTAAACTAAACAAGGTAAAGGTGACACTGACTGCAGAGTAAACTTAAACACTTTTTTTTTTCCTTTGCAAACCCCTAAAGCCCAGTGCACAGGCTCACCTTCCATGTGATGCCACACATTGCTGGTGCTCTCGGCTGCAATGCCCTGCTGGAAATAATCTGGTGGGGTAGGCAAATTCCACAGCCAGCACTTAATATCCTTATTTCACACCCATAATCCACAACAAGGAATTCTTTATTTCTTCAAAGGAAAGACCACCTCTACTGAACACTCCTTGACTGGCAGCAGAAAGCCAGGAGAAGCCTGGGTCATGCCTGCAGGCTCAGGCAGAGAGGTCTTATTCCCAGAGTTTCTCATAGGACAGGAAAGATACTGGAAAGATGCAAAGTTGTAGAGTAAAACTATTGATGGGAAATAAAATGAGACAGTAGGGAAGAGTTTGTGTTTTGCTCCACAGGGACACAATGACAAAGGACACAGAACTGGTCTCCTGAGGAGTTTTTTCCATTGGAATTTAGTGATTCAGGAAGTCACTCAGTACCAGGTTTTATAGACCAAACTACCTCTTTCTACGGATACACAGGGATAATTGGTCATTCTTTAAGAAAAAAACCCAACAAGCAACCAGCAGGTGTCAATGCTGACAAGCAGCTGTTGCCTCCAAACCCATCTTCTCAATGAAAAAGATAAAAACCAAGAGCTGAACTCAGCCTTGGTGTTCATGAGAGACCAAACAGCGCAGAGTGAACACGGCAGTCCCAGGTGTAACACCAGGCCACCCGTGGCTCTGTGACTTCAGACAAGCTCTCTTTTCTTCCCTCTTGCTTCTCCTGGGTTAAGCTGTACAAACCAGCAGCAGGACTAGCCTGGCTCTCTGGCCACAGCTCTCTAAGCTCAGTGTTAGAGGCAGTTTCTGGGGAAACAGTGCTGAAGCTGTGCTGGTACTGCTGAAAGAAGGTTTTGCCTATGTCTTGTCTGACCACCTCAGTTCCATGAAAGAGTTTAATAGGCACATGTGAGTATACAAATAAACAAGCATTTCTAAGCATACATCCTTATTTAATTAACTCAGAGGGACTAAAGGAACTGTACCCTCCCCCTCAGCTCACACAGAAGCTGCTGATTACAGTATAAATACTGAGCAGAACCCGTGACTCCAGAGCTGTGCACCTTCTGTCTGCTGGTGACCTTCCATCACTTGGGATTGGATTTGCAAGGCCTCAGGTTACAGTTTTATGCAGATTAGAATAAAATTTACTCTGCCTTTTAGCATTTAAGAGCTGTGATGGCTTAGTGCTTCATTTGTTGGCAAGACAGCAAACAAAGAGAAGGACAAAAATTCATAGACAAACCTTCTTCAGAAATAGGGGGAAAAGGTGTTACTAGAACCTCATACAGACCAAAGGTCTCAGCAGCAGCACTACTACAGCAGTTTAATGGGTGAGTCCAGGTAAGAATTCACACTCACTGGCTCATGTCTGGAAAAGTATCCATCACATTCACAGCCTAAGTACAATCCTTAAAAACTCACATGGAGAGGCTGAAGGAGCTCCCAATCACTTGGGAGAAGAGCACTTTTCTCAGTCCCATCACTGAGTTTGGGGTTCATACAGCTGGTTTACGTTTTAAAGAATCTCAGCTGGCACTTACAGCAGTGGAGAACCTCAGTAATACAGCACTCAGGGGTCATGGGGAAGCTTCAGCACAGGAAGGTCCAGATCTCCTGTCTGGTTATTTTCTGTTCCTCTCATCTTTCTCCACTCCCTACAACGTGCTCTTCAGCAATCAGTCAATAGTTTTGGTAGTGGAAAGAGAGACCAGCTTCTAAATTCAAAGAAATTTCAGCAAAGAACACCAGAAAAAAAAAATCAATTCTCCAGCTCTGTAGTGTCAATGTTACCCTAAACCCACCAGTCTGCAGTTGAAAGGAACCTAATTAATTACAGAGGCGACTGAAGGGAAGCTTCTTCGCTGTTACAAACTAATTTGGGTGGGTGTATACTAAAACTTCAATGTTAATCAGCAGCTATTTTCCTGAAAGTAATCTTTCAGCCATCTTCCTTTGCTGTGCCTTTGTTCCCATCACAAAGCAGGCTCAAGGCACAAGACCTGAATTCTCTCTCATCAAACCAAGCCAGATGTGCTCCAGCTGGGTCCGCAGCACATCCACAGGGAAACCCCATGTCCCAGGGCTGGGACAAGTGTGCTACAACTTAAACACCAGACAATCGTCAGGGCAAGAGCCTCCTCCTGGTGTAAATTTACACAGTGACTTTTAGAAGCCAAAGTCTTGAGATTCTTTCTAATGTTCCATCCCTGGAAATGTTCAAGGCCAGTTTGAATGGAGCTCTGAGCAGCCTGGTCTGGTGAGAGGTGTCCCTGCCCACAACAGGGCAGGAGGAACTGGATGATGTTTAAAGTCCCTTCTGACCCAAACCACTCTGATTCCACGATTTAGGTTTTTCTTCTTTAAAAGAGTCTTGTAACTGGCTCTGCTGGTGTCCAGCTAAGACAATCTGTGCAAACCTATATTCTGCAAAGCTGAGAAGATGGAAATTTATAAATATCATTCTGTTGATACACATTCATCTATCTCATCTTCTAAAAAAAATGAGTCAGGAATCTTCCATTTCTGAAAGCTCAGAGATACAAGGAAATGAAACTTTAATGAAGATCCTGAGTTGCAGATCTTATAAAGGGGTTCCTATAATTTATATTGCTGTTCATCAAGGTTCAAAGAATTCCAGCTGGACATGGGGTGGAAATGAGTCTTATTTCATTTCCAGAATTCACAGACTCTACAAAATTTATAATGCTGCAATTAAAAACCAAAAAGAAAAACATTTTGGTTGATAATAAAATTATACAAAAGGGCAAGGCTTCCTAGTTAAACACTGATCTTCCAAGTCCTGACTAAAAGATGTTGGAAATTTGTGACATACAGAAATTCTAGATAGACACTAGTGATTTGGAAGCAATTTTCATTCCCTAATGGAATTAATTTTTGTTTAAAATATTCACAAAACAACATTTCCTATGAAAATTAAATACTTACATAAAATATTTAGTGTCTGTAAAAACATGGAAGCATGTTACTTTTTTTGTTCTTTCTTATTTTTCCAAATCCTGTCTAATAACTGTTGCTGATTGTATCTTTTCTGGGTTTCTTTTTCAGATTTTTCTTACTTTGTTTAGGGAGTTTTTTGTTGTCTTTTTAAAAGTTTTCTAGACTTTCTTTCATCCTTTGCAACTTTTTAACACCCTTGTTCTATTGCACCCAGGATCAATAAAGGATAAAGAAGTAGAACAAAAATATCAGAAGCCCAAAAGATTAACATCTCTATTTTTAATGAAAAAGCAAGAAAAGTGATGTTTATGATCTAGTAAGAAAGTTGTCTTTCATCAGGAACATTTTCAATGGGAGATGTGAACAAGATACACGGCCAACATTTAAATTTATCTAACTTTATCGAGCTAGTTTTGTCTAACTTTAGTCAACATAATGCTTAACATATGAGAAGAAAATCATTTGTACAAGAATTATTGCTATCACTGGAATTAAATTAGAGCTACTACTACTACTACTACTACTACTAATAATAATAATAATAATGCTTGTTTATATAAGATGTTTCCACAGACTTTTCTACCAGTTAAATATTCCACAGGCTTAAAAAACGTAGTACTAAATGAAGCTTTTTCTACACTTTGATGATACATATCACTGAAGAAACATCTAAACTGAATTACTAAGAATTTGGAGAAGAAAGTTGTAGCAGGGCATTGACCTCCTATGAAAACAGCAAAGTAAAACATAAGGATCGTGTTTACTCTGTATGAGTTTCCTGTCGACACTGTTTATTATTGAGCAATAAACACACTTGGATTGTAGAGATATATCTTTAGAAGAGGTATTAAGAATCAAACAGTTTCTGTAAATCTTCTGAGTGGTATTAACATTCAGATTTAAACAAGGTTCCACACATAACACGCATTTGATCATTTAACAGGTCCATGTCCAAAATATTTCTGGCTGCAGATGTCCAGTTAGTATCTGATTCTTCCACTTTGCTTGGCCAAAATGCTGAGATTTAGTCTTATTTTAACTAAACATATCCTAAGTTATTTTTATATGTGTCTCTTGGGCCTCAATTTCACTGAGGCAAGTTTCTGCTGTGGTGATGGGCTGTAAATGTTCCTTTCTTCCATTTCCCCTCATTGATCCCACTTTGTGGCATATCTGATAAAAATGCTGAGGACACCCTCACTCCCTGATGCAAAACACAAACAAAAGGGACATGAAGAAAAGTCCCCCCCCACCCCAAATCACTGTCCCAGTACCAGCTGGAGTCCTGAGGGTGATTTACAGCACCAGGCTGGTGACACTGAGCTAGATAGAACTTTCCTTCTTCAGCACAAAGTAAGCACAGTTTCCCCAAAACCTTCACCATTAGCACCAGCACAAATGCATAATGTCCCAGAGGCTGGAGCAGGGATGATCTAAGGAGTATTTCTCCAGGTTACCCATTCTAACTGCTTAGGGTCACTCTAAAACCAAAATGTTTCTGTTTGTTTGTCAAAAAGTAAACTTGGGAGAAAATGCATTTCAGACTGAAAGAAATGTTTCATTATGTTCACAAATGGCATGTGGGTTTTTTCTACTTGAGGGCACTTCTTTACTGTTAGAATTTTATTTTTTAATTAAGTTTTATTGAACCTGATTTTGGAATCTCATTTCAAAACAAAGCCTAAATCTTTCATGTAAAATGCACTGAAGTGCAGCTCTCACTTCATTCGTTTTTTCCAGGGTGCGAAAGATGGGCTGAAATTGTTTGCCAAGTTTGACTGCAAACAGTTTCAGTTGAACTGAGTCTGATTTTTCAGCAAATAAACCAGAAGAGTGACTGTTTCATCCATCTGTGACAATAATATTGGGAATTCCACCATTAACTTTTTGTCAATGGCTGGTTAAACGTAACACGTGAAGATGTGAGGGACAGGGCCCTGCTCTGTCGAAGGCCTTGGTAGTGTGGATGGGTGTTAATGAGAGGCCTAAATGCTAATTAACCCCTCCATGGTGGTGTGTTTGTGCTTATCCCCATAACATGAGCCCCAGCCCGAGGCTGGGCAGCCCGTCCCTGCCCAGCTCTGATTTCCATCCATAGGGAGCCTGGCTCTGGGTCCCACTGTCCGTGACAACTCATGGTTACAGTGCCCAGATAGCCCAGAAGTGGCCCTTCAAAGCAGCTACACATGTAAGAATAGTATCCAGCAAGTGTGTGAATACAGCCAACCTTCTCCCACTCCTCAGAAAGTCAATGTCCAGAGCAAACCCCTCCTCTGACTTGTCAACACACGCTGCCTCACCGCTTGGCCTTTTGAGATTCCAGGCCAGATGGAAGGTGATGGGAATTGAACTTCGGCTCTCAAGAGCACCTGGCTTTGTTATCTCTAAGGGCCCAGGAAGATTTCAGGCACTATCAGTCCATGCCATGTCCTGACACTTGACTCACAAAGTGGCACTGGTGTTGGCTTTCCTCCAGGCTACAGATAGCAACTGTCAGCAGTGAGGTGAAAATGAATGGGAGTGCAACAGAAGCAGAGATCCTACAGCTTCTTTTGGGAAAACACAACATCCTAGATTGCTGAGGAGTTTTCTGTCTTCTGACTCTCTCTGAAGATCAAGATCTTTGCTACAGAGAGTCCGGGAGGTTGAGTTCACACAGTCTTTTTTAGTGCATTGTCTCAATCTCTGCAGTGGCCACAGGGAAATACTAAAAAAACCTGATGGATTTTAGAACAAGATTCAGGGTGGATCCCAGAAAGACAGCTATGACACAGATTCCAAGCATCACTGAAAGCAGGGAAGTTTCTCATTTCCTCCAGGCAATTTGCCTCTTCTCCCAGAAGATAAATATATTATTATGTACAGATCTATTCTGTATTTCCTATTTGGAATGAAAAGCCCATAGCCCCAGACAATACCCCAAGTCACAAACCCCAATTTCATTTGAACGCACTTCAGCCAGAAGTTGGAGCCTGATGATAATAGCATGACATCTATCTGGGAACAGATATCAGACTGCAAAACTGATCTTCTCCCACTGTTGAGCCATGCCTGTGTTACGTGCATAAGACAGATGCAGGAATGCCCTAGGAAGGAGGCAGAGACTGCTTTCAATGAGAAACCAGATAACGGTGAAGAAAGCAGCTGCTTTAGAGAAACTGGGGTGCTTCTAAAGCATTCAGAACTGTGGAGGCATTTAGTGTTTGCTCTTTTATCAGTGCAGCTGCAAGTGATAATTCAACCTCCAAGCGGTCTGTGCTTTTGTTCTGTTTGAATTGAAAAATGCCCAAACAAAAATCCCTGCATTGTATCAGGATTATATGCTTGAAAAGAACTGAACAAATTGCATTTAGAATGATCAAAATGATCCATTTTCCTTACCGTGTTGCTGGTAGACAAAGGTTGGTGTTTGAAAATCAAATTTTACCACTATCAGTGTTACTGCCTGATGTGAGTGCAGTGATGTAGCTTTATCAGGCAAATTCCAAGACAGATTTACCCAAAAGACAATTATCTTTATTATCCTCCTCTTGCAAACAGCAGTTGCCAGTCACACACTGACACTTCACTAGACATCCTAAGCATCTTTATCATCTCAATATCCCAAAATAGAATGCCTTCTGTATACTGATGTCTCCACAAGACTACACTTGCAAATGCTATTTCTCCTGTAGAAAAAACCCATAAAATAATAATAACCACTCTTCCAAAATACTGCACCATGAATGTTGCTTCTCTCACAGCCTCATTTCTTGAAACCTCACAGTGTCTTACAAGAGCAGCCAGTGAGGTAAGAAACAGCTTCATGTTTGAGACACAGGATAAATTCCAGCTTCTTGTATATTTAGGAACCTCATTCCCAGTAAAAATGGAGTCTTTATCCTGGTTTGAATTAAGTCTCACCTTTTCTGAACGAGGTACCCCTGTGTCTGCAGACAAGAGCTCTGCTGCTGCAGGAATCTCCAGCACATGAGGTTGTGGCTGTACCCCGAGGTGCAGCGATCTGAGCTCACTGCCTCCCCTCAACAAAACAGCACTGCCAGTGTTAGGGACCTGTATTTAGACAGATATCTGAATCCCTGGAGAGACTCAGCAGGAAAAACATACCAGCAGATGTGCCTACTGGATGCTCCCCATTTCCCAAACAACTATTTCCCCCAACAGAAATGTTGATTTAAACCATTCATGGTAACGTGAGTGCAGGATAAGGTTATGTGATTCTTGGAGCCACCACGTCAGGTCATGAATGATGCAGTAATGAAAAGAAAATTCCATGCTCATTGCACAGCAAATAAAGACAGGATTGTGAAACCTGCCATGCTCTGCTCAGTGTGAGCACAGATTTGCAGAAGAGCCCAGCACAGAGGATGGAGACTTTTGAACATCATCTCACAGCCATTGCTCTAAAATTTCTGAGAGCTGAGCACTGTGAAAAGTTTATTATGAATGCAAGATCTGATATTTATACCCCTGGTCCAAAATCCAGGCACATTACCTGTCCATGGAAACTGATGTCCCCTTAAATTCTGCTGTGCAAACCATCCATGTCCTGGGCCAGAAACTATCAAATCCCGTTGGGAATTGCCCTGGGGTGTGATGAAATCCCTTTCCCACAGGCTGGCAAGATTTAATTCTCCAAACCTCTTCACAGAGACAAATCCAAAGAGGTTAAGAGAGAACCTCATCATAACCCCAGGTTTTCCCTGCTAAGCTACTGTACTAAAATCTCTCTGGTGAAAGAAACAGTGGCCCCAGAGGAACAAACAAGACTTTCTGAGACTCGGTTCCAGGTACTGCACATCCACAGTTTCCACTGACTTGCTTAGAACCAAAGGTGTCCAATGGCTCCAGAAATCATAATAAAGGGTCACCTTCTATGCAGAGTTCAGATTATTTAGATTCTGCAACTGCTCATATTACCATGTCAAGAGGGGTTTTTTTCAGGACATCATTATGTCCGATTTCCTAGGCTTTCAATGTTTTTCCTTGGAATAATCCCCTACAATGTGGGGTGGTTTTTTTCAATACACACACTAAACAAAGTTCTTATAGATTAAATGTATGTTTTTCTATAAACTTTCTAAAAAAACCCAAAAGCTTTCGGTTTCAATTTGGCCTTTAGAGAGGAGCAAAAGCTTTGGTTTATTTTTAAAAGTAGAGCAGTAGAAAGGATTTTTTTTTTTTTCCTGGCTTAACTGACCCCGGAGTTAAACCTTAGCCAAGCTGATAGTTGAGAAAGTAAACTAATTACCACATTATGTCCTGAGCCTGCCCTGCCCCACCATTACCACACTGCACCTTCTTTTCCACACTTCTCAAAATTTGTTTCAGTGAATCAGAGATGCTCCTGGACTGGAGCATCCAGTACCTTGGCATAGCAACCACCAGGAAAAGACAGCTCTGTGCAGTGGTTTTACAGCATTGACTATCTCTGCTAAACAGGCATTTTCATGACAAAAGTCAAGAAATAAATAACAATTTCAATAAGTTCCTGAAGCCTCTATTTAAAGTGCCTTAAGTTGTAAGTTCAAGGAAGGCAATGCCTTTGTGACAGCACAGCTGTCGATTAAAAAGATTCCCAGGGCCTCTTGGTTAGTCTGACTCTTGGTCTTTAGAATTATATGAATATAGGCTTAAGACCACCCAAATTCTTGTCCTTTTTTTTTTCATTTTGAGAGGGGAAGAGAAAGAGAACATGCACACAAGTGGGTAAAAGAGCCCATTACCCTCATGTTGGTCAACTGTAGTTTTACAGTAACAAAGATCTGACAGGCAGCACTGACCTGTGACAGCAGCTGTATTTACACTAGAGCCTAGCAGGGAAAGCACACTGGAGGGCATGGTACATACACTGCAGGATGCAGTGGCCTTTGGAGAGCTGCTTTAACCCACATGTGCAAAATTCAGCTACAGGAATTTAATTCCATGCCAAAGCACCACCAGGGGTAACTGACTTTTGTCTCTTGCTTAGTGAGTACGTGGCTGGTTTTGCATCTCACCTCTCTACCAGGAAGCATTCCCACAGTAGTAGGACATGATATTTGGAGAGCCAGAGACAATCCTGGTTATCTCCTATTTTATTAGGATCACTAGCATGACTCATGTGCTGAAGGAAACAGCATGACAGCAAACAAGCTAAGCAGCTTCTAGTCTGCAGGACAAGTTTAGAAAATAGGGGAAAATAAGAGTTTAAAAGCCCCACTTAATTTTAAAAAACCAATAAACCTAAACAAAATATAAACTATCTTTTCTCAGCAGAGAGGAAGGAGGTAGAAATATTTCAACCCCCACAGTTGAAACCTTATTGAAGCTAATCTCCCTAGGCTCCCTGGCAGTCCATGGAGAGAGGAGGGGAAGTTCCTCCAAGGATGAGGCAGAGCTGGTGCTCTGATGGAGTGGCTCTCCACTGATGGTACAGCACGGTAGGAACCCAAGTCAAGCCCCTGAGAGGCAGGAGCTGAGCCCCTCGTAGATCGGGGCTCAAAGCAATCCATTTGTACTGGGTCTCTTCAAACTGAAATTCCTTACACAGCCTTTGGACAACATTTCTTTGTTTTCTAATTGATTCAGGCTTTCTTAGGCTGATCTCTCAATACAGAGTTTAAACAAAGAGAAGCAGAATAAAATACTTGCTTTTTCAGCAGGAAAAAAAGTATAAAAAATCATGAACATTGCTTTGTCTTGGGCTGTAGTTTTCCTGTGCTGCTTCCATCTTTATTTATTGTGCTTCCTTCACACCACGAGTTCTTGGATAGCAAAGAAAACAGTCCATGTCATCAAGAACAAAGGTTGGCAGGAAAATCAAACTAAAAATGGCAATCACATATGCAGCAGTATAGGCAGCTAATATAATCCACTTTGTTGTTTATACCACTTCAGGTATCAAGTACCTCAGAGCCCTGTTATGCCAGCTCCCTGTGCATGGAAAGGAAACAGCCATCACCAACACACATGGGAAGCATAACTGGCCAGTATCTTCAGGTGCTGAAGCTTTAAGCATGTTCACATGTCCCATTAATTCCTTTATTACCAGCTGCTTTTACTCCCCTGCCAAAAGCAGGTGCTTTTATACTTCCCTGAATAACAGATGGACTATGGGGCTTGGGAATCAGGGCACAAGAGTCAAGATATGAGGGGCAGATGGGACAGGTTGGTGGAGAAGGCAGCAAGGAAGACAGCACAAAGTTCAAAGTCACAGGAAGATTTAAAAACTTGTCATGTAAGAGACTCCAGCAGACAGATCTCAGTAGCAGGAAATCCAAACCATGACGTGTTTGGACATAAGTTTTCAGCACGGGAAGTGTTCCAGTCTGCAGGACTTGAGCAAAGGCATTGGTGCAGGCAGCGCAAGAATGTGCTTGAACCTGGGTTCAAGTTTGTTCTCTGCCACAAGCAGAACGCGGCTCAGTCCCTGAGCCTGCGACTGCTTCAGCCTCACAGGAGCGCGACCACACTGAAACCAACCTCCTGTCCACAGGCTTGATTCAGTGAGGGCAGCATGGATGACCAGGAGGTGCTCAGGGCACCTCAGATGTAGCCAGCTATCCTCACAAGTCTCTGGGAAAAGGATAATTACTTTGAAACATCGCTAGAGCCTCTTCATCAATGTGTGAGTCTTTTGTTGCTTCTACCTGAGGCACTTCAGGCCAGGCCTGCGCCAAGTTCTCACGCGCAGTACAAAGGATGATACAGAATTATAGAATGGTTTGGGTTGGAAGGGACTTTAAGGATCATCTTGTTCCAACCTCCTGCCATGGGCACAAACACCTCCCACTAGACCAGGTTGCTCAAAGGCCCATCCTGCTTCATCTTCTGCATCATTCACCCTGAAGAACCCGGGGAAGTTTTTCACTCATTCAACAATACACTTGCCCTGATTTAGCTACTTGTATAACCAAACCTTGCACTTCTGGTAAAATAAAACAGAAATGCAGGTCAAAGTGGCAGTGATGACACATGAGCTCAAGGCCCCAGCCTGATTTCAGACACTGAATTTGCAAAATCCATCGATTCACAGCAGCCAATCCTCCCGCCTGAGCTCTCCTCATTTCTGAGGAGTTGAAGGGAGCAAGACAACTTCAGCTGACCAAAGGATCCTCTGGACAACAGGAACAGTCTCCCAGCAAGCCTCTCCCAGCCCCTTCACCTGGACAAACGGTGCCCACAAAGCTGTAACCCCAGGACAGGCAGGGAAACTGCTGCAGTTCAGTCACTGACATAGGTAGACCCACCACCCCTGCTGCCAGAAAGAACCTTTCAGGGACTCCTTTCCACAATATTGGGAATTCCTGCAAAACTCCCATTTCTGACGTGCTGCTCTTATGTGAAATATCCGCAGTGTTTGCAAAGAAGTGATTATGAATGACTAACCAGCCATGCATATATTTCAAGAGAACTTGGAAACAACCTTGTTATTTTTGGAAATACAGACACTTGTTCAGGGCAAGCTGGCAAGGAAGAGTTACTGTGGAAAGTTACCTAAAGAACAGAGAGTCTGTAGTGCCACCTACTGCTTTACTCCGGATTGTAACTTCAGATTTCAAAAAGCTTCAGAGAAAAAAGTGCCACCCGGGAGTAGACCCAAGCTCACCCAGACCTGGCAAAGACCCACACCAGATTCCTCATCAGAAGGGGTAAGAACACTGCCACAGAGAGATGTAAGAGCCAATCGTGCCCGGGAGCTTTCAGCCCAAAGCACGAAGCATGATGGCCCTTCAAAGACCACTAAATTTTAATTACAATCATCCTTAGTATTCTTCTTATGCATACAAGCAGCAAAGCTGATTTGGACCTAGTTCCTCCTCAACTTCACCACAGATCAGCAGCAGTAAGTTCCAAAGATACTCCAAAAGATATTGCAAAGGTACATTGTACGAAAGTGTGGTTCATTTCTTTTTTAAACATTTGAATTGGGTTTTTTCATAATTTAACCTTTTAATGTAACTATAAGCTTTCCTGCTACACAAGACAGAGCACAATTTCCTGGTCTCCGGTCTGTTGGTCAGTCAGTACGGTAAAAACCTTCACTAAGCTCACAAAATTTATAAAAGAAATAAGAAGAAATCCAGTCCATCCCTTCGTGCTTCTATTCAACTGCCCAGTCAAATATATGACTGTTCCCTGAGTACGTCTCAATTTTCCTTACCACAAATTCACAAAACATAGATGATTCCACAAGGAAAACAGATACTGCTTTTGGATTATGCGTTATAAACCAGAAAACAAAACATGCAAAAATACAAGGGGAAGGTTGCTTTTCTTCCCTAGCTACAGAGTATTAAAGAGCAGTAATTAGACTTTGCTACTCAGTACAACATAATATCAAAATCACCAAAGAGAACATATCCATTTATTCATAAATGTGGTCTGGATTATACAGGCATTGTAATGCTTGGTTGGATGTGTGTCTGGTCTGGTTTGCGTTTGGTTTGGAATCCATTCATTTAGTCCTTAATTTGCCATTAAGGAACTGATACAGCAAGTGTGCACATTAAACATTTAAATACGGGTGCCTGGAGGCACAGAGAGCTAAACAACTGCAAGTGGTTATCGCTGAAAGTTTAAACAAGTGATTTTCCTTCCTCTGCAAAGATGAGGTTAAAGGTTGGACCAGACGACCTCCAGAGATCCCCTCCAACCTAAACTCTTCTATCATTCGAGCACAGGCAAGTGCAGGAAGACACAGCCAAGAAGGAAGGACAGTGTAGAGTGTAATGCTCAGGAACACCACTTCCCATTTATACCACGACTGGACAAAGTTCCTACATGCAGCTCTTGGGACACTTCAGTCCACGTCTTCAGAAGGATTGAGAAGAGAAACTGCCCTGACATCAGCAGGACTTGAGCTCCTTCGTACCCAGGGTCTTGCACAAGGTTCCAAACTACAGACTTTTGAGAAAGCTCAGAGACCCCAAGCTCCCCACAGTCTCAGTGCCTTGAATTTAACAGTTCTCAGTCACCTGGAGCATAAAACAGCACAAATGACACAGTCCTGAGATGTCTGGAAAGCCTGTGACCACCACAGTACACTGGCCATTAAAGAGGGGCTAAAGCCACCAAAGAAGAGTTTAACAGCTGGCTTACCAAAAGTCAGCAGTTATGTTTCATTATGTTGTATCTCTATAAAACCTGACCTGAATCTCTCTTGTGCCAAATACCAAAGTCCTTCTACACAGACTAAAGGGATTTCATCCCATGGCTGATAAGTAGTTTCTCTATTTATCTTAGCTAAAAGAAATCCATCACAGATCTTAATAAACACTGAATACTGTCACACTACTCAGAGAAACATTTTTTGTAGAATATAGCAAAAGAAAAATATATCACATTTCATAGTCTGTTCTTCAAAAAAACTCCTATAATTTGGGCTGTCTAATAAAAAAAAAATAAGAACAAAAAAAAAGAGGAAAAGCCTATTTCAGCAGTGCCAAGTTTTTAACGTTGTCTCAAAGCAACGCAGCTTAGAACAGGGAGTGAAGAGTGTGGGATCTGTACAAGTAAAGATTTGGGACAAAATACGTGAACTGTAATGGAAGGAAGACAGCATAAATGAATGATCAGGAACATTTCCCCCAAGTACACAAAACCCCCATGGATTTACTGCCATGAGAGCAACGAAGTGCCACAAAGATGATCAAGGGACTGGAGCATCTCTCACTTGAGGAGAGACAAGGAAAACTCGGAATGTTCAGCCTAGGAAACAGAGTCCAGGAAAATCCTATCACCTGTTGGGAGAGCATGAAGAAGAGGGAGCCAGAGTCTACTTACTGGAGCCCAGTGACAGCACAAGAGGGAACAGGCACAAACCAAAACACAGGAAACTTCATTTGACCACGGGAAAAATACATTTTTTATAGTGAGAGTGGTCTAACACTAGGATAGGTTGTTCAAAGAGGTTGTGGACTGTCCATTCTCAAAACCAGAAATCCCAAACTTCTCAGCTTTCCTCAGTCCCTTTTAAAAATGCTGATAGAGATAAAATTCTACACCATTAGGTCATGTCAGCATCATTAAATTGCAATAAAAATCAACAAAAATGCAAAACCGCAGACCAGGCGTAATATACATTGAAGTATCAAGACTTTCTTCTACTTAAATTTTTTTCTACCTGATCCCTTAGTACATGTAAGAGAGATTTTAACAGGGGGATTCAGACTGACTAATTCCCAACTAAAATGCTGTTGCATTAACTGGACTTCTTCACCTCTTTCACTGGCAGGGACCGACACAAACAGATGTTGTGGACCAAAAAGCCTTACTTTTACCTCAATGTTTGAAGGTGAAGGAATAAGACAACTCTTTTTTGCTTCTTGCTAGTATTGAATGTAAGGGTTACAATTGGGTCTGAACAAATACAGATTTAAAGAATTTGAAAATACTGACATGAACTCCTCAGCTGAATTCCCTTTGTATCCTTCTTTCGTGCAAAATGCCTGAAATTCAGAGCAAAGCTTCCAGAATAGAAGATAAAATACATGTCCAACTGTCTTGTTCTTACACAGAAAGTAGATCTGCATCTATTTAAGGAATTGGCAGGATATATTAATTATGTCCCCAAGAACAAGGTTTGGCCAACTATATTTAGTGGCTCTGTAGAACTAAGCTTTCAATAAGTGCGCAGAATGGAGGCAGCAGTGTGCAGAGGCAGCAAGTGGCACTTAAAAAGCACAGCCTCGCTCCGCAGTCCTGAGCAAACAGCCATGGTTTCCGTGGTGGTTGTAAGGAATTTGCTTTGAATCTGCATTAAATAGCCAAATTTTCTACATCCTGTTTGATGCATTTCAAAAACATCTGTTTTGATTAACTTGAAATCAGTGCGGCACGTTAACATCTCAGAGGAAATTAGGTTCATTTAATGTGGATTTTAAGGTTGTGGTCCCCTTGCTCTGGTGATATCAGGAAGGGCTTTATATGTGGAGGTTTTGCTTCTGCCATGCCCAGTAATGGCGGTAGCCAAGCACTCTGAGCATGGAGCAGCATACCTGGAGCCAAGGTGTGCCTCCATTGACTTCCCTGGGTGGTGGGGAATAATTCAGGGGAGGAATTGAGCAGATGAGCATTAAATCCTGTGCCATTCACATCCTAAACGGAATCCTAAGGGGTGTGTTTCCCCTTGTCTGGTTTCCCCTACAAGGACAAAACAGCAGGAGCTGTTTTCACAAGCTTGTCTTGCTTTCAAGCACTGAAAGCAAGGGGTGAGTCAAGACAATTGTGAGGGAAAAGGAAATCAGTTGAAGCAACGTCCCACCATTTTTGTGGGTAAGAATCATTCCCAGACTAAAATAGCTTTTCACACATATCTGTTGGGATACAGCAAGCTGAAAGAGGGCTTTCTCCACAGAGAAGGTAATTTTCTTTTGGATACGGAAGAAAAAGCCAAAGCCAGCAGCACACCCATTTGAAAAGGCCACTCCAGTATTACAGGTGTAATTCAGCTGCCTCATGTTCCAACACTCCTGTATTAGCAGTCACCTCTGGTTTGATGAAAGCTCTCAGCTGGAAAAGAAACAAGGAAAAGAACAGCACAGGTACCTTGGGAATCTTCAAGTGGCATTCGCTATGGACATTGGGTTAGACAAACCTGCACAGGGGCACCAAAACACTAAAATCAAAATAGTACAGAACTACCAGGATTAGAATCTATGAGAACCTTTAGAAGGCTGCCACAGAAATATTTGAAATTACAGCATTAGGAGTACTGCTGGCACAGCTTGGAAAGGAGGATCCAAAGTAAATGCCTCAGGACATCTCCTTGTAGCTAAAGTCCATTTTGATCCCATGTTTTCTCAGAACACTCTCATTTTTATTCATTGGATGTTATCAGTCTCCTGCAGATTTTCAAAGCAGATTAAAAATACAAAATGATTTTAAATAAATTTTGGGTAACAAAGCTCTCTCAAACTGACTTGAAAATTCTGTCCTGTGCCCATTCAGCCTTCCAAGACAAGAACTGCTCCAATTGTGTATTTCTTTACAAAGGATCCAGCTCAGGACTGGGAGGTTGCAAATGTGGCTGCAGGAATAATGGCTGGTCCGAGTTCTCTGATGAGACTTAGCAGTTGGTGAAGTTTTCAGGCTTTGAGCTTCTTTCCATGGCAATCAGAGCAAGGCAATTTTGCAGACTTTAGTGTCATATTTCCCTGTTCCTTTCAAAAAACCATCTAGTTTTCAACACAGCTCTAATGATAACTTCACAAAATTCTGTGGTTTTGCTTTGTAGATCATTTAAGTATTTTCTCTCATGTTGCTCCACAGCTCTACTGTGTCAGCTCCAAATGAATCAAAGAAATCTCAGAGTAAAAGCTGCTTGAAACTGGTAATGCTCTTCTGGATTCTCAGTGGAACCACCAATTTTGCCTGATGAGGTTCACTCGAAAGACTTCATTGACTTAAGCAAATCTTTCAGCATGCATGGCACGAGTTTAAAGTTTCTAATGAACCATGAAACCAGGCAAGTTTCTAGGGCTTTTTGAGAATGCTTTCCCTAATTCCAGCTCCACATCACAATTTTGCCACCAACCTCACAATGCACAAGACCCGTGGGAGAGTTGTACAAGCTGCTGAGGAAAGCTGTGACAACCAGATTAGAATATCCAGCAGGCCCAGAGGGTCAGCAGTTATTCACCAGCTTGCAGGCCAGAGCTCCAGGGGCCAGTCAGAGAGCAAGGTAAGTGCTGTCCAGAGAAACACTGATCTCCTGCAACAAATAGGAGCTAGTTTGGTCCTCTCTTTTTAAACAGGGTTTCATTGTAAAATGTTTAATCAATACTTACAACAATGCGCTTGGATCCAGGATAAAACTTCTGGATACCAAGAGGGACTCCATTGCCATATATCCTCTGGAACACTCCTGAAGCAGCTTTTAAGGCTGCTGTTCTAATAAAGATTAAAAGCTACAGAAAACACTGGAGTTGCTGAAATCCAGGATCAGTGTTTTTCTCTGTCACAGTGTCCCTACACAAGTTAGAGCACAGAGAAAATATTCCCCTATTTTCTAAGCAACTGAGACTTCTTATCTCATGGACATCACGGAAAGATAGAAGCTCTAAAGATTTTCCAGTGTTTAGCTGTAGAAAGGATGGGAAACACAAAAACTTCATGGGCATTACCACGAAGGGGTAAAATTCAAAATGATTCTCACCAGTGCTGTCAAAACATACAATTGGCCACTGGCCAACGCAAGCATTTGGAGTGAAGGTGGAGCTTGACCAATTTGAAGCCAGCTTTGGATCATGCCTGTGCTCCCTCCTAGAGGGATGCTAAGCATGAGCACAGTTCATGCTGAAATCCAGAAAACACACCAGCATTTGGCAGCTCTCTCTGAGCATTGAAAACAATCATTTTTATTTCTAATTGCACTGAAAAATTCACATGTAGATTCTCCACAGCAAAGACTGGAGAAGCCTGTTCAGTAGCAGACCTGCTAAAGGTCTGATATTCAGTCACAACTGCCTGGAGTGCAAATACAAATTTGCTGCAGCTCTGAACAGTAACCACATTTATTCTTTTGGTTACAGAAGCACCAGAACTACCAAATTCCAGTTCCTTTTCACTAGTCAGCTCTGAACTGACCTTACACTTCCTTTTACTTCAGTTTAAACATTGTCATTTGCATTTTCTTGTTTCTCAAAATCATTCTGTATCTATATAACAAAAGATACCTGAAAGGGAGAAGCCTTGTGTACTTTTTAACATGGCAACTTTGAGGACAAAGATTAGAAACCTCTGGGTGACAGACTGGAGTCAATTAGACAAAATATTCCATGTGCATACTCTCCTCAAGGCAGCATCTGCAGCTAATGTGTAATGCAAACCATGTTAAGCAGCTCTGTCCAGCCTGATTTCTGTCCAGCTACCAAGGATTCTGACTGAATTTCACCAGACAGAAATGTGCAATTTTTCTGTCATTAGAGAGTACCAAGGGAAGTAGCACAACAAAATGCTTCCTGCTGCTGTTAAAGGCAGGAGGCTGTGATTTCAGCTCAGTCATCTGCTCTCACATTGAGTAATCCACAAATATTTGAGCTTTCTGGCAGCATAACACCCCCATCACCACAGTAGCAGAGTCTTTATCTCTAAATGTTCCAAGACATTTCCATGTTTGCCTTCTCAGGCTATTGATAGTAAACTGCTTAATAGGAGAGGGCATCTGTGATGCTTTTCCTGATTATCGACAGCATCTAGGAGGTTTAAACATGGCCTTTCCTGCTTCAGTTTTTGAAGGAGGTTAATTGAGATCAGATACTTAAAGCTGAACTTAATAGCAACAGAGTAAGTGCACAGTCCAGACTATGGAAAGAAAACATGTTAAAAAATGTTTGGAATACTTAAATATATCCAGATCAGCCACACATGATAACTTCAGAGCACTTATAAAGAGAAGGAAGGACACTGAGCCATTTCCGGTTATCTGTAGAGTGCTTGCTGAAAACACACATGGAACTTCAAGAGACCAGAAAGCTGATTTTCAAGAGATAGGGAAGAGTTTGGGAACATTTAGTTCAGTGTGTAGGCCTGAGTATAACCCCTGTGATACAAAAGAGAGACTAAGAAATACCTTGGATACGTGCAACAGAACAAACGAAAATGTCACCCTTTACAAGATACTGGCTTCAACAAAATCAGAAGATTTCCAGATTAGGGAGGGGGGAAAAGGAGATATGGTGCAGGATGCCAAACTGGGGGGTAGAGAGAAGTCAATTATTTATTCTCTTCCTTCCCCAAGGACAAGAGTGAAGGACTATATCTTAAAAGCAAAAGAAACTCAGTGGAGAGGTCAAAAAGATGTTTAAAAGTTGAGCAATAGTTACTTGAAGAGACTGGGAAATCACCTGCCACAGATTTCTAGACCCTGTCAGGGTGGTTTTGGCTAATTATTTACTTGATTACAGTTATGCCTTCCAGCCTCCAGCATCTCCTCTTGCTCCTCTCGTCCCTGACATCCATTTCTTTTCTCCTTGCCTCACAATCTCTTCCTTGCACCATTTCTTCCCCCAGCAATGGGGAAAAGAGACTTTAAAGAATTCTGCCCCAAGTGAGTGATGAATTAAGGCAGAATTAGTGTCACTAATAAGAATATTTTTCAGCCTTTATTAGACCAATGGCTATGGTGGCTTCTTATGCTATAGTTATAGAGTTGCCTCCATTGCAGCACAACTTAAAAACACACCTTGGCTGAGATTTTCTAGGCATGAGGTAGAATTCCTAAGGACATCAATTGCTCCTGCATAGAGCAATGTCCAAATTTTTCCAGTTTGGAAAAAATATTGTGTCAGTGGAGAAATAAGCTGTGGTCCTCTAGTTAAAGCCTGTATGACAATAATGCATGTGCAGAAGGCAGCAGAATTACGATGAACTGCTGGACTCTGGCATTTCAATCCTCTGAGAGCTTCATAACTTCAACATTGTGTTACCATCAGCTCTTTCCCTGGGATCTATTTTACAAGGAACTTACAAATGGCATGTGTAACAAATGCTATCTATTGCATTTTATTATTCATCTTTTTCCACGTATTGACATTTGAGATGTAACCAGGGACTCTGCACAGAGCATGTCTGGCAGGAGTGGTGTGCACTGATTAATGTCCCTTCGGTGCTGATATGAAACACATGGGTTCTATTAGCAAAGCAATGGATGAAATGATCCATTGGAAATTACTTACCTATTCCATGAACATGACTTACCAAAGTCAGGAATGTTCTAGAGATTAACTCTTACAAATGCATGTGAATTAAACCACTTCTTTCTGGGAAAAGGGGGAGCATTAGCAGCCATCCATAGGCTGCAAGGGGTCAACCCCAAAATCTATGAAAGAGCTTTGACAGTACAGGAGCAAAGTTATGTATTCAGACAAGAAAATGAAAACACAGGGCTGTTATTACTCCTGTTCACTTGGACAATTTGAAGTTATTTCTTCTTCAAGTTCAGGCTACAATTGAAAAAAGAATCCCTATGGAAGTCCTTAGATATGTGCTTAATTCTATTAAAATCAACATCCCACCAAAATTGTTGAAGTTAAGCATGTGCTTAAATATTTTTCTGAGTCTGAATCTGACCAGTGGGCACTTACTTGCCAGAGTTTTATTTTCTTTATTGATACAACATTAACTCAGAAATGCTGTGGACACATAAATATTAGCCAAAACTATTAACTTTTTCTGGATTTCTTGGCCTTTTAAAAAAATCTGGTCCAGCTAGGAGGCTGCCTTATCATTAAACTAACATATTAAATTTCTCTGACAGTAAAATCTATCTATAGACACACAGTAACAACAAATTAACCTCAATCTGACATGAATGAAAACAGTTTCTAAGTGGTTATAGTTCCTAGAACAGAATCTATATGCAATAAATATAATTATTTCACTGAAATTGTTAGCACATGTTTTTCTTTTGCAACAGACATGTTCGCTGTACCATCTTTGTTGTATTGATATGTTCTTTAGTAGCCCCTTCTGTGCCTTCATCCTTGATTTAAATTTATCATGACACATTTTTAAACAATAGCAGGAAACCTCACTTATGACTTTAATTATGAAATGGTGTTATAAAATTATATCCACATTTTACTTTTGGCAGTTGGCAATCCTCATTTAACATAAATAACCCTTCTTGGCCTCAGCAGTTCTCTTTGGTTGATTTCAATGCTTACTGTATGTAATTGATACAAAAACACAAGGTTTAGGAAGCAGTTATTGGAACTTGTTAAAAGAAGTAGTCAAGTTCATAAACGCACTCATTTTGCTATGTTACATGCCAAGAGAATTAATAATGGACGTTTGGGAATAGGGGAGAAATTCTGGCTTTTTAAAGAAAGACTGATGTAACTACAGTATTCCACTCCTATGTTAATTGTTTGGCTCACAGACCCACAGCTTTGTTTCTCTTCCACCCACAGCTGCTTCCAATAATTTTCTAAAAACTGACACATCCATACACACACATCCACGTTAGACACAGATGTCCAGTTTGAACAACACGTATGCATCAATACCCAAACAATCCTGCTCTTCTACATTAAAGGACCAGAGCAAATACGTTAACCTGGTGGTATAAATAAAAGGAAAAGACAATAACATCAGAAAAGGCTGTTCCAGAAGACTGGAATTTAGCAGTACTAGAGATGAAGCTACTTCAAGTCACTTCCCAAAGCAGTTCATATGAAGGGGCTGGTTTTCATCTGGAGATCCCTGAATTTGCACAAAGGCACCTTTGTCTGTCTTACCTTTGCACACTGACAGCGCTGGCACGTGCACATGCAGGAGTCACTTGCCTGCACAAGCAGTTAACGCCAGCACTGAATCCTCCAATGCACAGTGGTCACACAAGAGAAGGAAACGTCACCACACAGAGCATCAGTCACAGGATTAAAGTTAAACATGGGCTTAGAAGCCTTGGATGAAGTGGAAACAAAATCCAGCTCAATTCTCAACAGTGCTGGTCCATAGCCCTCGCTGAGCTGATGGTGCTACTAATTGTCCTTCCCTTCTCAAAACAAATCACTCAGGTTAAGTCCCATTCAAAGTTTTTCCTTCTGCCATTTTAAGGACCCAACTTCAAAAATTCTCTCTTATTAAAGCTAATTTACGAGAAAAAATTCAAAAACATTGAGAATGTTATTCTTAAACTTCCATTTGACTGGTTTATCTCATACCTCAATAAAAATCAGGCTAAGACACAAGAAGAAGACTTTGTTCTTTCTGCATCAGGATCCACCACCTCAGATCTTGAGGGATGTGTTCTATGGGTCAAGTCACACAACAGGACAAAGCCACAGCGTGGGACTGAGTTTGTGGATGGCTGGGGACCTGCGATGCCATAGATTGTCACTAACAAATTCCAGATGTCGATGGTTGGGAGCAGGGGCAGCTGGGGAATTCGAGGGAAAGCTGAGATGCTTAAAATGTACGTGCTGTCTGTAGGGAGATGGGAGGGCATAACAGGGCCAGAGGGGCCAGATGTATGAGCCTCACACACATAGAGAGTAGGCAGACCTGCAAGACAAAGCTAAATAAAATTATTAAGCAAATGAATGTTTAAATAGGGGTCACTACCTTGGGATAAAGCTTTAGGAACATGGAAAGGGCAAATACTTTCCCTGCCTCCCCTGCCATACCCACCCCAGCTGGTTTTATACATCCAAAAGCTGATGCGGCTGGTATTTGCTCAGTCACGGGTGTAAGCGCCCATCAGTCATGTATAAGCCAGTCTCTGTAACCAGGTAACAATGTGTCTCCTTATCCTTTCCCAGTGAACAGGGAGAACACACCAATTCCATCAAAAGAAATGTCTCTCATCTGTAACTTGCCACTTCCAATCGGTGCTGGAAGCAAGAGCCATCCTGTGCCTTTGGCCACTCATTAAACCACTCAGCCAGGAAAACTCAAGCACATTGGGATTTCACAAGCTTCTTGCATTCTCCCCTCTTCACCATGAAATGACCCAGTCTCTGTGACAAAATGAAGTTCATTAAGTAAATCAATCTTAGGAGTCTTAATTCTTCTCAATCGCTGAACTGTAACACCCATTTCAAACTCTCAAATCCTGTCCTACTGACTTTAACTGGGGCTCTGCCCAAGACAGAGGCGCCAGACCAGCCCTGCTACCTGTCCCAAAGATGTCCCAAAGCCAGTGGCTCCCACCCTAAAACCAGCACAACAGCTGCCAACTCTTTGGTTTCAGTAGTCCCGACTGCCTTTTTCTGCCTTGGCCATCACCAGGTTTGTGCAAGCGTTAAATCAAACCTGAAAAAACAGTGGTGGGGAACACACTGCTTTTTCCCTGAGGTTCAGTGGAGGAGGCCACACATATGAGCCTGGCTTTCTCTCTCCCACAGATGGTACAGTGTTGCTGAATAAATAGGAAGCTGACTACCCAGAAGTGGAAGAAATTACTTCAGAGGACGTTGAAGCTCTTGGGACTTTTACATTTCCTAATATAAATTTGGATTTTGCTGTTTTTATTGAAAAGGGGGTGTTCAGCCGAGGGGGCAGTACTTCCTCCTCACACCTCCTATTGCTGTATGCAATATTAATACCTTAACCTTATAATTAGGGATGGTCATATTTTGTGGAAGCTGAGGTTTTGCAGACTTCTTGAACTTCTGCAGGAGAGAATGAGAAAGGGAAGCTGCAAAGATGAAGCTCACCACATCTTTCCTTGTAAGCCTGTGACTTTCTTTATTCCTGTGAAAGGAGATTCACATGTTTTCTTTTTAGCCATCATATTTTTCCTGTTTAAAGACCTATCTCCAACACTCGGGTTCCATGTAAACAAAAAAAAACATCACAGTGGAGAAACTTGGGTTTCCTGACTCAACCAACAACTGCAATCAGAGCCCAAAGCCACATCCTCGGCTAATATAAATATGGTGTAACTGAAGCTGATAGAGCAAGGCCTGTCAAACACATCCCTGTCCTGCCATAATCCTTTTAAACAGAGCTGAGGCAGAATATCTTCCCTGACTCAGGAGGGAAGGAAATGGCATTGCTCTGTTTGCATGCCCGGGATAGGAGACCACAACGAGGAGTTTGCAGTGGCATCACGGCATTTTCATTCCAGTACTCAGCAGAAACAAAGCCATGGGTGATGGCAGGCATCAGAAGCTCTGAAGAAGAAGCAGGACAAATAGGATGTTCATTGGCTTATTACCTGAGAGGTGAAACCTCCCTGTTGGCTCAACAGTCTCAGAAGCCAAAAAACATTGCAACAGAGGTCAGTTTAAAACCTTCCCTCCCACCTTCATTTTAAAACTTAACAGCAAATTAAAGGATTTTCTACTAGAGTGAACATTAAAAGTATTTATAAAGCAGTAAATATTAGCTTTCACATTATTTTTATTCTGCAAATTATTTTGCAAAACTGAGGTGAAATTTCCGACAAAATTAAAAATTGTTAAATCTCTATTTTTACCCTCCAAGTGGGGAGGGGGGAGGATTTTTCGGGTTGGGTTGCTTGGTTTTGGCAAACAAGATATTTGCGCCCTTCAACAGTCCTCTAAGTTTTGGGATCCACCTCCTACAGAAGGCGCTTGACTGGATGTAAGCTCCCAGCTCTGAGTACAGCTATGGCACACAAACAAGGACTCCTTTCCAGGTTCAGCAACACCTCGGAGCACCGCCCTCTCTGTGCACGGCTTAAGGCTGTCCTGTGCCTGTGGGAACTCCCATTTCTTCTGTCGGCTTTTGTATTAAGTGGTTGATTCCCCAGCTCCCACCTCCACACCTGATATCAGGGAATGGCTGGACAAACACAGTTTTTTCCACTGAACTTCCTGCAGCGGCATCAGCCTCCTTAATTTCAAATTCTGAATGATGTTTTCTCATACTCCATGTGCAGGTAAAACTTTTACTAATAACAGTTCCATAATGTATCCCTAGATTTCAATTCCTCCTACTGATCACTTATCCAAAACACACAATCTATGCAGTACTAGTGCCAGCCAGCAGCACTTCCATGAGCAGTGCATTTCTGGCTGAAAACTGGCATGAAGAAAAGCTCTCTGCTTCCAAGACCTGGGTGATAGTGAAGTTGCAATTTGTGTTCTAACGTCTCACAAGGTTTCACCCCTCAACAAAAATAGGCTTTGTAAGTGTAACAAATTGTCCGAGTAGATCAAAAGTCTATAAAACACCAGGCTAGAGAGCCACAGCAAATACCAAAAGAGCCTCTTGGAGAAATTTATTGAACAACAACGTCCTCTGCTGGCAGGAACCAGACTCAACTTGTAACGCCGAGCTGCAGCACCTTCCCTGGGATTCTGGGACATCATCACCAGCAAGCATTGAACAATCTGAACAGGAAGCCAAGAACAGACCAAAATCCAGACTAAGACAAGATGCTTTTTTGGATGGTCTTATCTGGTTTACCAGTGTTAAGGACAGAAGCCAGGTGATATTTGATGCAAAAACCTCCGATGGCAAGAAATAAATTTGAATATGATTCGAAACTGGCCTGTATTACTCCAAGCCCCAGTGAATAGTGCAGCAGCATGCAAAAGGGATCCAAATTGTCCTCTCAACCTTACTGCTTGTCCTCATAGTGTTTCCATCATGTCAGTTGTCTTCCATCTATTTAGATTTTGAAAGTGTCAGAACAGTGAAGGCATCATTTGCCCATCTAGACTTTACCCCAAAAAAGGAACTGAGGTTTTTCAAGAGCACACAAATGACATGGGAGTCTGGGATTTATTTCCAAGTGTTGCACATGTACTAAAGAGTAGATTTTCAGAGTATTCCTGTTCCAGGAGACACAGGTGTCTCAGGAACTCTGGTAAAAACCTAACTCCTCTTTAAACACAGTGGAGTTGGGTTCTTCCACAGCCCTAAGTGCTGATTCTGAAGAACTTATGTTTCAATGACACTTTCCTGAATACCTGCTCTAATCCTCAACATAAAAATCAGTGTAGTTGAAGCCTAAGTTGAAGTCTGCTGCACCAGGTTGCTTCCAGAGACAGAGGAAAAAAAATCAGCCAAAGGTATGTTCATCATTTTCACTCTTGGCAGGCAGCTGTCTCAGTGTTCCTCAAATTCCATCTTTGCCTCGAAGTATTGCACAATCATAAAAAAGCCCAAATAGTATAAAAAAAAATAAGCACTGTTATAATTCTAGTTAGTTCTAAGATCTAACCTTAAACCTAAAAACACACAAGATGTGCTTTTCCCGTCACCAGAGTCTGACAGTTCTGTTGGAATTCAAAGGTAAACAAGAAATATCCAATATATTTAGAAAGGCTGAACAAAGTTTTGGGCCCAAATTCACTTTATGAGATCCCTTGAGTTTGAGGTTTTTTTCCCCTTTCCAAAAACACAAGCCAGTTTAAGGACGGCCGTTACCTCTCCCAGTAAACTTTGTTTCCTGGATACAGAATTATAGAATGGTTTGCGTTGGAAGGGACTTTGAAGGTCATCTCATTCTACCCCTGCCATGGCAAGAACACCTCCCACTAGACCAGCTTGCCCAAAGCTCCATCCAGCCTGGCTTTGAACACTTCCAGGGATGGGGAATGCAGTGTCTCACCACCCTCATAGAGAAGAACCTTTTTATAACAACCAGTCTAAACCTACTCTCAGTTTAATGCCATTACCCACTGTCCTGTCACTAAATGTCCTTGTAGATGATCTCTCTCCATGTTTCTTGTTGGCTCCCTTCAGATATTGGAAGGCCACAGTTAGGTCACCCCGAAGCTTTTCTCCCCTGGGCTGAACAACAACAAATACTTAAGTGCTTCCAATATTTAACATCCTTTAAGTACTGCAGCAACATCACCACTACAACAAGAGTTCTTCCAACTTTCTTTGGGAGTCAATAGAAGCTGCCAGTGGAAGAAACCTCCAATACCTGCAAAACAATTGCATTGGTGCTTATGGAAGCAGGAGCTGGGCTCGGGAAATGACGATTGGGAAACAGTGCAGTGGCTCAAAGCTGGCAGAATTTGACTGCCACAATGATGGTATTTTGACGAGGAATGGAGAAAAATGCACTGTAAGGTGTAATGAGAAAAGCGACCCTAATAAGTGAGCAAATTTCAGTGTAGGAAAACAGTGGAACTATTTCTAATGATCCTTTAGCTTAGTCACCAATTCTATTTATATGTTTTAAGGGACCGTAAATATTTTTATCGGCACTCAGGACACAAAGAGAGCTTTCCAGTTTCTATATAAAGAAGTCATTTTGGACAGATCAAAACAATAAAGGCACAGGACTCCTGGATGACAGATGCCAGGATGTTAGTAACCATAAATGGTTTTCAAATATGGCCCCATCACCATCCCCCACAGTAGCCCTTTCAAGTGGGAATTACAAATTGCTTACTTGGAGAGGAAATTTCAAACAGGCCACTTATCAAAAAGTGCCAAATAAACCTGTCATTGGGATAGAAGTTACAAACCATTCCTAAACTCTGCAGACATTTCCTGAGCCTGTGAACTCTGATCTTGGCTTCTCATAAACATGACATCAGCTCCCCAGTACTGCAGACACAAGACACATGACCCACCACTATGTTATCGCTTCCTCTGCAGTTTCTTCAGGATCTGCTCTAAAGCACAGCATCAATGGAAGACTTTCTGCTTATTTCAAAATTGGTTTTGGATCAGGTCCTTGAAGGGAGGGCAGAACAAGCGCAGCACGGAATCAACATGTGAGCTGCAAATATTATTGCAGGTATCCACTTAAAAGCAATCCTGAACCCAAGACCTTTGAGGAGTTTTCCAGGTATTGAGTTAGGGAGTGGGTTAAGACAAGACTCCTGTTGCTGCCAAAGACTTATTAACTGCTCACCTCTCCTCCAAGAAATATAACAGAGCCTTTAAAATCTCTGATTAAGCACCTATGTACTGGATGGCCACTGAATAACATCTCAAAACATGCTATGAATGATTGTAATACACCTGAAGATTTCAAACACTGTAATGACAATCACTTTAGTTTCCAGAGAAATTCTAGGAGATGATCTATGATTTATATTTGCTGTGTAGGCAGTTCCTTTGCAACTTAAGTTTTCGTTCAGAAATTAAACGTGGACAAATATATTTAAAATAAAAGTTCCCGTTTCTCTCTGTGCTGAAAACCTGACTAAGACCCTTGTCTGACACACCAGAAAAAACAGGCCATTGACTCAATCAGCCAAAATTCCAATAAACACAGAACTGTGGCTCTTGGGAAAGTAACTTTAAAAAACAGATTATCAAAATATAATCTTTGAAAGACATCTCCAAAAGCCACTAAGAATCTGCACAGATGGAAACTTATAGCAGTTGCAGATCTCAAAAGCTGTCCAGGGCTCAGGGAGCACAACTCCCATTTTTCCTTCCTGCATTTTCCCTCTTCCATCCTCTTCAGTTCAGAGCCTGCAATTCCTAAAACTAGGCAAGTCCTGCAGGTCTGTAGGGGTCAGAAAAGAGAGCTTCCTGCTCCAGAGTGTGACCTGACCACCAGCACCTCTAGTAAAGTTTAAAGCCATTGCCCATAAACAACATTATAGCACAGAAATGCTACAACATCCTCAAGTCACATTGGCCTTGGCACGTGGCTCATCTGCCACCTACAATGCAAGTGTTTCACTCCTGTCATGGCAGAGACACGAGGAGGAGCTCACTCCGGGAAATGGATACACAAGGAGGCACACTTGGGGCTATCACAGTCTAGCAGGTCCTTGGGAACCTGCAAAGCTCTAAGCTCCTCTGGGTCCTGCTGCAGGGAAGGGGAAACACCTCCTTGTTCCTGAAATGGACGGGAAATACTTGAGTTTCAGATTGGTGGATTTCACTCCAAGGACTTATCTTAGGAAGGGGATAAACAAAAATTAACAGAGGGCACAAGATCCCTGACCTGCATGTACTGACAATCAAAAGAAATTATCCAGTTTACATTATCTGATTATCTCATAGAATCATAGGATGGTTTCAGCTGGAAGGGACCTTAAAGATTATCTATTTCCAACTCCGTGTATGGGTAGAGACCCCTCCCACTAGAGGAGGCTGCATTTGCCCTCCTCATTTCAGAGCTGTTGAAGTTCATGGATCTCCCCACTACTAAGAAGGACCAGATACTCTGTATCAACATCACTGCTCCGCAGCACTTCAGCAGGAAAGCAAGGAGCAAACGATGAGCCCCAACTGCTGGAGAGGGAGGGAGCTGGAGTCGGGTCACGCTCTGACCAAGGGAGCCAAGTGATCTTTAATGACCAGGAAAAATCCAATGCTTTGGATTTAATGACTCATGGAGCATGCAGCACCTCCTACCACCATGCTGTGGCATTCATACCCAGGAGGAAGTGTGTCAGCTACTGAGTCACGCAACTCCGCAGCACTGGCTGTCGCCAACCCAAATACAAAATATGCCCAGCCCTGTTCAGTCCTGACATTACCGTAGCCCAGGGTTAAGCTCAGCTCCCAAGAGCTTTCTAAAATAAAAACCTTTCTGGTTATAAACAAAACACAATTTCCAAACCCAGGCTACTGGGGCCATGCATGGAAGCCCAGCAATTTCCCTGCACACACGTTCAGCCTTCCAACATCAAAGTGCCTGCAATCTAACCTGCTGAAGGTAAACCAATTTCCCACTTGGGATCAAACTTTAATATAGGAGTGGGACTTGTGTTTTTACACTACTGACCTACATTTGCAAATCCCTGGAGGTGATTTTGTCCAGCCTACAAAAAGGAGGGGCTATAAGACCAGCTATATTGAGTTGTTATGCAGTAGAAAGCACAGCTGCGCTGAACAAAACCGGCCTGTGACACGAGGAGCAAACAAAAGCCATGAAGTTTCACATAGGAAAAACTAATGTTTCTGCCAACAAAAGAAGAGACTTTTAATTAACTTGTTCTCATTGAGTGCAGAGATAATTAAATTACAGCAACAACCACATTAGTGTAATCAGTTTAGAAGAACCCACGTACAGAGACAAAGGATTTTTCAATATCCATCTGTGAAAAAAGAAGCTCCATTTAAACTGCTTTACTCTTTCCTGGTTAAAAGCATTCTTGTACTCTTTTTGGAGAAAACAAGACCCTGGCTCCAATCCAATTTAATCAAAACCTTGAAAGACTACCACAACTTTGGATCCAATTCTTCAGATATTTTGTATTTTTATTTCTTTCTTCTATTCATATAGTCACTCATGAATGTCACCATCCACTTCATCAAGATGTATCTCCCTTCCTTTCAGCTGCACAAAAAAGACTGACAATACAATTTGATTGCATCAAAGGCCTTAAATTTCAAATAAAAAACCAAAGAGACAAGTGAAATAACGAAACTAGACACAACTACTTTGCTAAAATGTTGGGATGAAATTTAACTTTTGGAGAGGTGCAGCTCATGACTTGAGATCTTCAAGGCTTGTTAATTGGGACTGACTACTTCAAAAGGGTAATTTGTAAGTGTGAGCAGGTATCCATTTCAAATCATAAGGGATCTGCAGTGTTTGAACTGCAGCATTCTTTAGCCAAAACAACAACCCACCTTTCCAGTGTCAGCCAAGGTAAAAGTCACTTGTGGTTTGATCCATGAAAATCCAGCAGGAGTCACACCAGGCCAAGCACAAAGGAACACCTTAAACAGGACCATTCATATCCAGAAGTTAAGCATCTGTGGAAGTGCTTTTCTGAAGTGATCCAGAATACAAAATCTTACCCTGCGAAACAAGGACACATCTTAAGAGGAATTCAGGCTAGGAAAAGAGAACCCAGTGGTGGGGTGCTCTTTGAGAGGTACCTGAACATGTTACAGGTGCTCAGAGCAGGGCTCCTCCCACAAAACCCCTGCACGCACCTGCCTGATAGACATGGTGAGACGTGACAGGAAGGAGGAGTCTTCCATGTGAAGTAAACTGGCTGAAATAGCACCAGCAAACCTGTAAAAGCCCAAATAGAGATTGGTACAACAGCCAACTCTTTTTGCCATTAACAAATTCCCCAAGAAAGAAAGCCCAAATGACATAGACCAAGCACTACGATATCCTCAAGCTCTCCTGCCATCTGTACAGTACAGCTACACTGGTTCTAATCCCAGAGACTTCTCCCAGCAATTTAAGGCCTCTGATGAGGATAGGTTTTGTACGAGTAACAAGAAATACCTTTTAAATATATAATGCTCCAGACAGACTTTAGTCAGGTGGGTTAAAAGTATATTTTTGTATATACCTAAAAGTTACAACTACAGAAGAAGCCATGTGGCTTCCACTACTCACTTTTCCTAAAAAAAAAACCCCAACTAACCAAACAAAAGAAACCCCATGTGTACATAAAAAAAATCAGGACCTGTTTTTTAATTAAATAACATTTCAATGGAAGATCTTTTCTTCCAAATATCATCTTTATACTGAAGAAAGCAGATTGCTCACATTATTTTGTGAGCATGCAATAACCAATGTTTATCAAATCCTGAACAACGCCAAGCACACCGTTTGTAGCAGAACCCTCCAGTGCTTGCTGGGCCCAAAAGAGCAGTAACCTGGGAGGAAATATTAATTGCACACCTTGATGCAGGGGCAGAAACAACACAATGGATCTCACTTCTATCAAATGGCAAGGGCTAGCAGGAAACTCAGGAAAAACAACCATTCCATAGAGTCCTACATAGGAAGAGTGTCCTCGGCCCTAGGAGTTAATTATGCAGATGTGTCTGTAACGTGGTTTTATTCCATACGTGCCTGTACCACCCCTTGTATCAGGTGGAGTGGCACACGTTGTCATCAGCTCAGACAGCCGAGGCCACCAGGTGTCCCCCGTGCTGCAGCTACACCGTTACAGCTCCGCTGGTCCCCGTTCCTGGGGCTGCAGTGGCATCTGCTGGTCACACACAGGCAGGGTTGTTACCAGCTTCCAGCGTTTCTCACGTGACAGAAGAGCTTCTCACGCTTCTTGCACAATTGTTTTCTCTCCGCTGCTGTTCCTTGTTGTTGTCATTTGTTATTGTTGATGTTGCGTTGCTTTGGAGATATGACAGCAACAGATGTTACAGCAGCCTGAGACCCGTGGAGATGTAAAACCTCAGAATGTGAAAGTATCCAGCCAACCTGTGGTTAGTCTGTACACCACCGGCAGCACAAGTCAGTGCTTTGGACGCCTGGGCTTCTGGGAAGGCCCACGAGGGCAATTACTTCCAGCCCCTGAATTGGGACATTTGGACCTCCCTTGGTATCTCCAAAGACCACATCTTGCCATGTTTTGATTTCTTTGGTCCTCAGACAGATCTGCATGAGTGAGCAACAGGATGTGATTCAGTCACAGGTAGACAGGAAAAAGGCTGAACTCAATGTGTGCAGTGTGTCAGGACAAGAGAGAAGTTTGCCATTAGGGAGTTTCTCTTTTATCAGTGCTCAGCTCTATCTGCAAAGCAACAATAAACATGGCCCAAGTTTGAAGAAATGAAGCTAAAGGATCATATTCAAGACTCACTTGGTCTTATACAGAAACCAGAGTTTTCTTCTGTCACAGCAAATAAAATAATGACTGGTCCTTCAGCAAGCACAGGCAAGAAACCCAACATTGGGTCAAGGCCAAAAAACACGAGATGAACTATTACAACAACCGCTGTTTTATGCATCTTCAGAGACTGCTTGTTTTTTAAAGAAATATTTAAAGCAGTACTACAAGTCTTGAAAACTTTTCCAGTTTTTAAAGACCTGCACTCTGATAAGACTTTTTTTCCTTAAATTAGTTTTTGAATAATCAAGAAAATATTTGCTAATGGGTTTGGAACATACCTGAATCCATATTGTCAGGTTTTCCTCACTGTTCTCAAAGTCAGCCCGACTTTCAGAGATGAAGCTCTGAGAAACATGAATTAATATGAGGCTAACAATAAAATTGTAAGAGTTGGTAATCCAGCCATACTCTGGAGAGGGGTGGGGGAGACAAAAAGAAAAAACAAGGAAAAAAACCTACCCTTAGGCACATGAATCTGCAACATGATTTTTCAGAGTGTTAATTACACTACCGCTTTCACAGGTCACACGCCTTGTGGGGAACTCCAGGTGCTGCTCTGCCCTCTGGAAAAGGCTGACACTGATTTCGGTGCAGGAATAGACATGGCGAAGTCTTATTTAAAGCTTTTATATTTAAAAGGCTGGGTTTAGTACTAAAAAAAAAATTAAAAAGAGACAAGTTGCATGTTTGGATGTAAAACCCAAGTTTAGCAACACAACATTTGCATTGCTTTCATCAGGCATTATTCATTCAGGAAAGTTGCACAACCCACTTTCACAGCAGCATCCCAAGTTTGCTAATGCAGTGTGTAATTCAGACAGTGCTGCCTTCTCCTCCACACCGAGTTGTAGGGAGCAGAGAAGAGCTCTTCCCTCAAGACCTAATCCAGCCCCACGTGTCTAATCCAGCCCCAAGACACACTTGTGTGGCCCACGCAGAGGGAGAATTGTTGCAGCAACAGCTCTGCTCTCTCCAGGGCTGTGGGCCGAAAGTCAGGAGATGGCAGGAGCAGCTCACAGTGCAGAGCTCCTTGGAAGCCAGCACAGATCCCACCTGCACCACAGAGTTCTGGTAATACTCAGGGCTGTGTTCCCAAACTCTGCCCTGAGGCAGCAGTACTCGGCTCCCACCAGCCTGACCCAGGGCTGACGGCTCTGAAAGATCTTCCAACCTGGAATGGGGGACACCTGAACAACTCTGTTTCTACCACCTGTGGCTCAGAAACAGCTGATTTACTACAGAACCACTCTGCAATCTCTAGTCATTCTGCGTTTTCTGGGAACAGAGGGAGGCCACTTTTACCCTGAGAGGTTCCACCCTGCCCCCCATTTAAGCTCCAGACTCCTCAGAGCAAAAGACTATCTTTAGTTCATCTGCATAGACACAGAACTTTCAGTTTCGTTTAGGTCTTGTAAGTACAGCTGTAATATTTAAAGCACCTAAAAAGGATGAAGAATGACTTACAGTAGTATTAATATGAACAATTTTAAACTGAAGAGGTCAAACAAAGGTGAGTCTATTTATCATAAAAGCTCCCATCCAAATAGCCTCAATCCAGCTTCAGATAATATCTCAGAGTGTCACTCCAACTGAGAAACAGTATCCTAAAGAAAATAGTTATAATAACAGCATGTAATCAGACAATTATTTTGAACCCAGCCTTTCTCATTCCTGTTTTGGAAAGGATGGTACCAAGTCCTATGTTTGCCTTTGAGACTCTTTCTTCTCTTGGTCCTACAGCTCAGAGCACGATTGCAAGACATCCCCATCAGACATGACATAGTACCTTGGGATCTACAAGAAACACAGCACAACAGGAGTGCAGATTCAACCAATCGGCCACCATTTGATATAATGCTGGATCTTGTAGCCTTTCACTTTTATGTACACAGTAAGGCATAACATCTTAACCCATAACTTTTACAACCTCACAGCAGGTGTTTGAGCTCTAAGGGTGGAGAAGGAAAATATATTTCCTCTTATTAGCCATGTAGATACATATTTAAGAGCAAAACTTTCAAGATTAGCTTGGTATCACCTTCTTGCAGCCCTGACTTGCAGAAGCACAGAAGAGGTGGCCCTTTTCTGAAACACCAAGAATTTCTGAAAGTCTTACACCACATAACACATTTGACAACCAAACCACACTTGTTTTATAAGCCTAAAAGACAGTCTAAATCACCTTTTTTTGCTCTATTTTTCAACCACCAGACTGAAGGAAGGTAGAAATGATGAAAGGCAGAATGAGTTCATCCTTGGTCATGAAAAAACAGTTCTACTTGCAACTAAAGCTTTGCAAAGCTTGATTGCTTAGCTGAAAGCAGCATGAGAGAGGTCTGTGTCATCAGTCAGCTGTCTGGGGAACATGCACACTGTTGTCGTCCTTTCCGGGCAGTTCTCTCCTTGGTCTGGTCAACAAGATCCCTCCCTCTCACCCTTCTTAGTTCCTCATAGGGAAGGGGGTTTTTGTAGCACTGTTAAATGACTCACCCTTTGCACCAGGCAGATGAATGTCTCACTGGGAGGTGCTTTTCAAGCATGAGACATCCAGCGACAGAAAGCAAACTTTTAAAACCCCCAGAAGTCCCAATACCCAGAGGGTGGGAACACAGAGACACCCTTTGTGAACTTGACTCATTATGGGTCAGCACTGTCAGTTCTGTACCGAGGGACACCTTGACATATCAGTGTCAGATCCCAGCCCAGATCTGCAACAGCAGCTTCAACTCTCCTAAACCAAGAGATTGAAGGAGTTGTTATTTTTCCTCTCAATGCAAGTACCACTTACAGGACTTTGATTTTTCTCTTACAGGAGCTGAATTTTTCTACAGCTTCAGATATTTCGACCATGGCTGCTGGTGTCACCAACCGGCAATGCAGCCAAGGAATACCAAAAGATAAAGTATTGTCCCTTCTCATCCGTGGACATTTATCAGAGAGCAGATTTTCAACATGAAGGCCTGCAGAGGCCCTGTGGTAGAGATCAGCTTTTCTCTCTCTTCAGCTTTGTCAGTACTGCCTGGTGCTCATGCCTGCATTGATTAATTTCTTTCTCAGTAATTGGAGGGATACAAGGACAGACATATTACTTCTTCACCTGCAGCAAGTGAAAAATATTTGTATTTAGCACCACAAAAATCATCAGCCTGCCTAGTGCGGATTTCAGAAATCATATCACAAAATAACACAAATTCTCCATGGGGAGAAAGGGCACCACTCTTTTACATCTCCCCTCTTTGGTTTGAATGCCATTACATGAAGAAAGGTCTCCACTGACCAACTATAGGATATGAGAACACAACGCTGACATTCTTTCCTCAGCTTTAGTCTTCACCTGGACTCTAAGCCCAGATGCTCAGCACAGCAACAGTAGCTTCATCAAGGCTTTAGTAAATTCACAAGTGCCAAGTACTTGCAGGGGCATCTGAATATTTTAGAAACTTCTTTTTGTAACTTTTGCTACACTGAGAACTCACCAGCTGTCCTCCAAACTCTTGGCACTCTCACAAGTAGTTACTTGGAAAAGCTCAAGTCTCTAAAGAGACTTCAGGGAAATGCAGCACTTGCAACAAGTTACTGCTGTTCCCCATCTGCCCATGGTTCTGTTCTAGATCTGCTTTTTGACACACTCTGAAAAAGCCCGAGTGGGAAACATTGCTTCTGGAGCAGGAAGAAGTATTACAGCTATTGCTGTAATGGAGGATGCAAAGAGAATCTAAGTAAGGTAAGTTGGAGAGGAAAGAGAATTCTGAAAACAGATGCATCCACAAACTGAGTTACTCCACATGGACTCAGGCAAGGACCAAACACCCACTCAGCCTGAGCTTAACTAGAATGCCTGAAATTAGACCCAGCTGGATCTGGCTGGAGTGATTAAAGGCCTCTGTGTGCCCTCAGGTGACAGGAAGCCCTGGAAGTCTTCATGAGTCCTCAAGTTCTTGCCTCCAAGGATGTCTGATATGACAAGTGCATGCACAGACAATCTAAAGAGATGAGCATGATCAGAGCAGCTCAGGGACTGAGCCTAGGGGAGCAAATATCCTGTGATATTTATCTGTGGTTTGACAACTTCACAGCTGTTCTCATGAAAGTAACTATTTGTTGCCCACAGTGTGTCAAAGATTCATCCTTTGTATCTTTGCAGTCTTTTTTCCAGGATATGACTTTAATCTGAAATAATTTTTTCCTTTATTCTCTTTTCTGTCATTGGTTTGGTTTTTCCACTGTGGTTTACCTTGTCACTGCAAGCAAGTCAAAAGTTTGAGGCAATAAACACTTTCTGCAAAAATCTGGCTCATGGAGCAGCATGTGCCTGCTCTCGATTGAATCCTGTCGATTCAATCCACTTTTATTCTGTGCCTTTTCTAACATATCCCCACCTCACAAACACACCTTTCTGTTCTTTGCAATTGCACCCTCGGAACTGATTTTCTCCGGGTAGCCTCAAACTTTTAAAAAACAGCACTTGAAGCAGCTCGATGGCGTGGGGTCACCGATAAGGTGTTGTCCCTGAGCGGGATGCGGGCGGGTGACCCTGAGCAGCCTCCGGGACGGACAGCGTCGCGCTCCGCTTTCTCCCACTGCGAGCGGGGAGGAGGGAAGGGGTAGGGAGGAAGGGCCGCCTTCCCCGGTGGTGCCGCTCCTCCCCTCGCTGCCTCTCAGAGGCCAGGTGGCGGCAAAGGGCGCGGGAGGCGCGGGGAGCGCTGCCGGCGGAGACGGCAGGTGAGGAGCGCGGGGCGCCTCTTGGGAGCGCAGGGCCATGCAGAAGCGACCCCGGCCCGGCCCGGGACACCCGCGGGCGGCTCTGCGCTGCCCCTCGGCACCTGCGGCTGGGCCGGGGCAGGAATGCCCGACAGCCCGGGGTTCTTTCTTTCTGTTACAACCCTTTCGCTGCGGTTCTGCGCGCTCCGGGCCCCCGCGGGCGCCTCCTTCTCGGGGCCGCGGCTGCCCGGCACTTCCTCAAAGGCGGGAGCTGCCTTGGGCGCTGCTCCCCGGGCCCTCCAGGCACCCTCCGAGCAGCGTTAGGCACCACCTGCCCGAGGGATACTAAGGAAAGCATCGTTTCACCCCTCTTGACCTTAACCCAGGGTCGGTAGCAGGTTTCTCTAGCACGATGCACATCCTTCTCCATTCCCACCCAGCGTATGAAGTTTGGGGCTCTAAGAGCTAAAATCTGCGGAGAGCTCGATCGGTAGCGGCATTGCTGCTTTTCAACAGCTGGACTGGCCAAAATGCTCTGTAGAAATCCCGAGTAGAGACAGCAGTAGCCTAAGGACAGGTTTCTGGCCTGTTTGATCCACCCGTGCCAGGCCTTGCAGCTGAGCCCACGTGCAGCCCAGGAGCTGGGGCGCGTTCCTGAGCAGATCCAGGCTTGACCTGAAGGCTGTAGGATGTGGAGCCCTGATAGTTTGGGTTTGGTTGGTGTTTAATACTGGGGGTTTGTTGTCCTCATTGCTTTGCTTGCCCCGTTTTGAAGACCAGGCTTTGTCTGTGCTGCGGTCTCTGGTTCACAAGTGTTTGTGTTGCCTTATGTTCAAACTGAAACACGGTTTGAATAGGAAGTAGGGAAGTGAGCGGCTTTAGGGAATGATGGAGTGCCAGGAATAGTGCACTGAGGCCATGGTTTTCCAAGCCAGAGCGAGTGAAAGAAAGGGCTTCACCCACCCCTTGGGCTGCTCATTTTCACCCATGTCAGCACAGGCATTTGTGTGCAGAATTAGATTGGGAAGTGAAAGCAAATTTTAAAAGACACCCAAAAAAATCCAGATCAGCTCCTAAATGTTTTCGCTGGCCCAAGAGGGCAAAAAAGACTGCTGCTTTTCTGTAACAAGATTTATAGTGGAACAAGGGTGAGTAAAAGTAGAGTTCATCTGCCAGACTGCACTCCTGTGCTCCTGAAATAAAATCACATAGTTCTCATCCTTTGGCCATGGATTATTTTTGAAGTCATTTACTGATGCTTAGGAGCATGACTAGGAGCATTTTGACTTTTCTAAAGTCAGGAGTTTTGTTTTACTGTGGATACCTTGCAACAACAGCTGTTCTGTTCACTTGGTACTGCAGTTGTGCTGAAAGCCTCACCTCCCATCTTGGGAGCTGGGTCTTGGATGCTTTGGGAGAGTCACAGCCCTTCCCCTCCATGGGTACCCCCTGGTCTAACACATAGCTAAGCTTGTAAATCCATGTGGCACACAGCAGCACAAATTCAAAATCCTTTATCCCAGAGGCAGGAAAGCCAGTGTTTCCCAGTGTCCAACACAATGCCTTTATTTACCAAGGCAAGCCAAGCAAACTTCTTGGATAAGTATCAACCCCTGTTGGTTTTGTAACTGTTTGGTGAGAAGGTGTAGGCTGGCACATGCAAGAACCCAATTAACAATAGTGCTTGCTCTGTAGTGTAAATTGACCTCTTGGAATCATATGGTTATGAAGTTGCAGTTTTCTGACTTAGGATTCTCTGTGTGTCTCCGTAATTTTGGAACTTCAGGGCGGACTCCCAGCCCCATCCCAGTGAAACTCATTGGTAAGGTGATCTCCCCCTAAAAGGATGGTTTGGAGATTATTCATATATAATGTAATTTGTTTAAGGGGAAATCCATCTAATTTCAACACATACACTTTCATTGCCTTTATGTTTGGAATCACTTTTCCTTATTAGTCGACTTTGTCATTACCACCTCATTTCTATTATCCCTTTGATGACAAATTTTGTATCAATGGGGTTGACACCAGGTTTTAAATTACTAAATACTTGTTTTTAAAAAGATCTACAACAGCCTGTGACGTTGTTATATCCCTGCTGGCTTAGTTATTTTTTATGTTAGAAGCAGTCTGTGTAGGGCACTTTCAGCAGTCTGTGACCTGGGTTCTTATGTATTGCTGAATGTTTGCAAGAAATGGAATTCATCCACTTTAGTGCCTAAGCCTCAACTGCAAAGGCTTTTTTCAAGACAGAGAGCTGATATGGTACCTTCTCTCATGGTTAAATATCACAAATCCTGCCTGCAGCATCAGTTACCTTACACCTACAAGCTCTCTCTTCAGCAGAATTCAGCTGATGATAACCAAAGCTTCTATTTGGAGCATCTTCTCTCGTTTGACTTGGCATGATTACTGTTCACCTGTCCTGGCAGGAGCCCGGTGGGATCTCAGAAAACTCACTCTGCTGAGAAGGACACGTGCCGACATCCCTGTGCAAGTCAGCAGGAACTGCAGATCTGTGCCTGGATAATGCTGGCAGAGAGCCACTAAAGTTATTTGTCTCCCCTTGTATCTACCCAAATAGGTAAAACTACCCTTTGGATTTGGTCCCATGGGAGCAAGCTGGCAGAACTGCAAGTGTAAACTTTGATTTGCAGTGAAAATTACAGCTCTAAGTGTACAAGTCAACAAAATGCCTTTGTTCACTGGACAAATTGCCAAAGCAGATCCCATCCCCAACTGCAGACTCTACAGTGTCCAGGCTGGCAGATTAGCACTGTGTGGTGGGAAAACCTGGGTAAAACTGAGCTATCTCTACCCATCTGGAGGTATCTGGGTTGGGGGCATGGCAAAATCAAAATAAAATCAAAAAATCCCACATGCCTATCTTGCAAGAGCAATCACAAGAGCAGAGTCTAGTTCAGAGGTAACAAGATAACACCTCTGAAGTTCCAGCCAAGACCGCTGTGAAGTCTTGGCAGCATGCAATAATGTTGGGACTATGGAGAAATGCATTTGTTTCAGAGAGTGGAGGAAAAACATTGTGTTTGTTTGGCTGATTTGCTTTCGCAGAGATTACACAGACCTTTCCCAAGATGGTTTCTTCAAGTGAATATGGGTCTCACACCTGGGAGCTCTCGCTGACAGTTGATCATCAACACGAAAATGTAGAAAAGGAATTTTCACTACAGGTCACAGGGAACCTTCATGTTGGAGGACTGATGCTGAAATTAGTAGAGCAAATCAGTGAGTAAACCTGTTTCATTTACACGGTATTATTAAGTAACACGTGCAGCTTTCCATCTACAAAGAAAAGCTTCTGCGTGTTTGGAAAATGCATTGCCTCATTTCTGTGTCACGGCACAGAGGGTGGACGTGCTCAGACTCAGGATTTTGTGGTCAGAACCCCTCCCTGTGTTCCACCCTCTGTGGCTAAAGCCCCTGTGTTACCATAGTACCAACAAAACTTTGGGTTTGCCCTTTAGTTAGATGAAAATAATTAAGCCAGGCTAACGATTCAACTCCCTTTCCAGAAAGATGCTATAGGTGGGTAGTTTGGGGGACAGTAGAGGTAGGTGATACCCTGTTTATCCACCTGTAGCAGTCAGGGAGACAGGTTTAGTTGTTAAAAGGCATTTCAGAAGTTACTATTTCCTGTGCTATTGTGGCATTTGAGCCATGTTATCCACTGCATACATCCAGTAGGGAAGAGCTGTGAAAAGCCAAGGCTGGCCGAGTCAAAGTTAAGAAATGAAAGTAAAATACCATGTGTACAGTCACAGCAAGTGAGTACAGGAAGAAAATCTATGATCACTTCTGTCACTCTGTCTGCACACTTGCACACACAGTTCAGCTGGAAACTGATGGTAGCCAGTTTCCACTTGGTCAGAAGGCTAATTTTTCACAGCATTTTTTAAACTAATACTCAACTGGTGTGAAGAGTTTTCTATTTAAATATTTAAAGCAAATCTGTAACTAATTTGTGTCAGCAGCTCTCTTGAGACACAGTTCTTACCAGAGGACTCCAAAATAGGACAGGGCTCTGCTGTGTTATGCTCGTGCTGAGGAATAGCCTCTGCCTGGTGGAGCCGATGAGGAACGAGGAATGATGCAAAGACTGGAACAGCTTGACCAAGATCACACGGAAGCTTTACCTGCTACTACACCTTGACATCTGAGAAGTCATCTAATCTTGGAATTCCCATGGAACTGAGAGCATGTACTGCTACTTAGCTGTGTATAACCAGGCCTCCAATGGGCTCAAAGCTGGTTCTTAACACTCTTGAGATGAGCTGCTCAGTGCTGCTCCCAGGAGGCTGTCAAGAGCTTGTGCCCATCTGGGTGCACACGAGATTTTGTGTGAGGATTTTCAGCTTGCACTGCCAAATTGTGAAATGAGTAGCCTTGTTGTCAGTCCCTATCCCAGCGCAATCCCAACAGCTTTGGACCATGTATAGCACCAGATTCAGGAGATACTCTTTCCCAATGGATATCCTCAAGATTCAGTCAGTGCCACAATCAGCACCGAGGTTAGCTCTTCAGGGAAAACAAAGTTAGTTCCCAGTGACTGCCACAAGAATTCAACAAATGGGGTCTAGGTCTCAGGACCTGTAGTTGCTGCTTTAATCTAAAAAAATATTCCAGTTTGCAGAGACCTGTTTCCAAACCAAGTTTTGTGCATATTTGCTCCATAGTTTGTAAATAATCATTTTGTATTTTCCTAGAAATAGCACAGGATTGGTCAGACTATGCTTTTTGGTGGGAGCAAAAAAAGTGTTGGCTTCTGAAAACCCACTGGACACTGGATAAATGCGGGGTGCAGGCAGATGCTAAGCTGATTTTTACTACCCAGCACAAAATGCTGCGGCTTCGCTTGCCAAGCATGAAGACTGTGAGACTGAAAGTCAGCTTCTCTTCAATGGTGTTCAGAGCTGTCAGTGACATCTGCAAAACGCTCAGTAAGTAAAGCTAAAAACTCCTCTGGCAACCAAGTAGGAGCATTTTATTGGGTGACTTTGTTTTTATGCAAAGTCCTTCCTCATAAAACTGTTTAGCTCCGAGAGAAATTTGAGACAGATTTTTTGGGGTTTTAGTATGAAGTGCATGTCAGTGGTTCTCAGTCTCTGTGATAATTGATGCATTGTCAGAAATGTCCCAAAAGCTGCAGGAGTACTGGATAACCAAAGTTAGCAGATTTGTAGGAATCCTTGTCCTCCTGGAGCAGGACTTGGTCCTGATTATTCTATGCCATTGGCTAAGAGTTTGAGATTATCAGTGTCTTACACCAGCCTTCACCACAGGCAATTTTACTGGTGTCAACTGATTTATCACTTATTTTCACTAACATTAATGATTCTGCTGTGCCTAATTGTTATATGTGTTCACTTCAGAAGTAGCTTATTTTAAATGTTCAAACTTTTATATGCCCAGATCTGTTCAGGTCAGAGCATACCTAACAGCCCCAGCCCAGCCCATGAGGGTCTCACAGCACTGAGTTCCCCAAGTCCCTGCTCTTTCCAATAACGGAGCATTTCCAAGTAGAAGTTTTGGAGCATGCCAGATGTGTCCCTGCAATCAATGGGAATCAGTTGAGTCTGCAAGCAGTCTTCAAAATCCCTTTGGTTTAGTGTAAAATAGGGATTAAATTCTTCATTTTAATTTAGATCTTCAAAGCTTAGCCCATTATCACACTCCTCTTCAGAAGGAATTTATTGCCTCATATTGATCCTCTTTCAATTTCATCTCCTAGCAGTGGATTGTGAATGGTGTAGTGTCTTTATTATACCTAACAGCCCTAATAGCATGATGCCATAATTGTTCAACTGGCATTTGGCCAAATTAAATATTCCTACCTATATTTTCCTTCCAGACTGAGTCAGTACAGGAACACTGTAACTTTGAATGAGTGAGTACTGTCAAAAATGTCTTTGCTTACCCCAGAGTAAAAGGGTTTTTCAGAAATGAAGTGCCAGGTTTGTGACTGAGAACACTTGTCTGAATCAGTAATGCATTAGGGAACAATGGGATTCAAGACAGTATGTTGTATGAGAAATACAGTGAATAATAAAAGGCATGGATTTCAATTACAGTGGCTCTTGCTTGCTTATAATTCAGATATTTCATTGATGTTATTATGCTCATAGGTGACTGCACAGCTATCAGGGAGAAAGAGCCTTTCCCTGGTATTCTAAATGCAGTTACACTTCCTACAAAAGTAGATTTAAATCCTGTCCAAACTCACTCTCATAGCCTTGTTATAGAATTAGTGGACTTTCCATAGCTACTACTTTCAGCCTGCTAAAAATAAAGTTCAGATTGCAACATGAAGCTTCCTGCAATGCTATTACCAGCCATGGGTGCTCTTTTGGATGTAATCATCTTGCTTCACTTCCCAAACTGCCACTGTAGATATCAGACGGTCAGAGGAACTCTCTTTGTTGAAACAATCAGAAGGCACGCTCAAAAAGAAAAAGAAAAAAGACAAGAACAGCAAAGAACTAGTTACAGAAGATATCTTAGACCTGTGCAACTCTCCAGTGAGTTCTGGATTACCAGGTAATGAAAAATCAATATGTTTTTATCCTTCTGACTGGAAGTCAAAAAGAGGAAGAAATTCTTTGTTACGCAATTGAACCCAGGGAGCCCAGTTTCATGTAGGATAGTGTTAGAGACACAAGGGCCTGAAATCAGTGGCTTCAAGAAATCTCCAATACATCAATATTTTCCTGTTGTCTCTATAAATGTTTTCCTATCCATTGACATGAGAAAGGCCATACTAGAAAACAGGTTGTGGCACAGAGGATGTGCTACTGCCCTTTGAAAATGTGGGATCGCGCTTAAAACACGAATGAAATTTGGCAGCCTGCAAGGCAAATGAGGAATAAAGGCTTAAAAGCATGTGTTTCCCATTTCTAACACAATTGAGTTATCTCTCAGAGCAAGAAGGAGCATTTCTGTCCCTTAGGTCACCTCACCTGTGAAAGGACAAGGCCAGCTGGAAATAGCAGAGATAAGAGGCTGTCCTGAAAGAAAAGGGTCAGTTTTTCAAGTGGTAGACAGGATCATTTCTTGTGGGAGTAACACTATGCTCTTAACTTGCAGCCAATCCAGGTTTATACAGTAAAACCATGACACCCATTTATGATCCTGTCAGTGGGTCACCAGCTTCTTCCACAATTACTTGGTTCAGTGACGGTTCCTTGACTGAGCAGAGCTGCAGCATCCTGGCCCTCAGTCATCCCAACTGCTCTCCAGAGACGCTGGCAGAGATGTACCAGCCACGGACTTTGGCTGACAAAGCCAAACTTAACGCAGGGTAAGGTGCCTCTCCTGAGATCCTTTTGTTTTGAAATGATCAGGGATGTCATTGTGCAGGCTCTGGACTGAAGTCTGTTGTTAGATGAAGCAAATCCAGTTGAGCACAGTGGGCATAGCTAAAGGACAATTTGGATGGCAAACTCCAAGGGCTTTAAACAGATGTGGATAAATTCAATAATTTTGCATTAGAAATAGTTGACTCACTGAGTTCTGCACAAATTCTGTACATTGCTTATTGTGCATGCACAGAGAATTTAGAGCACTCGGGACTTTGTGGTGTGTGTGTGAGAGGATTGTCTCTCTTGCATTAAATATGGATTGTCATTCTTAGATCTGGGAGCATTTATCAGAGACTTAGATGTTTTCATTAGGTTTCACTAGATTACAGAAATAGCTGGAATTATAAACCAGCAAATACTGACATCAAAAGTGGGAGTTCAAAATACCACAGGAATATTTGCATCCTTTCTTAAATGAAATTCCCACTTCTGGAGATGAAGAAGAAAGAATCTTATTGGCATCAATCATCTCACAACTAGTTACTGCTTAGTTTCTGGCATCTAGTCCTGATGTTTTGAATAGTGCTGGAGAAAAAAAAAAATTAAGAAGATCATAGGAATTGTGTTTATTCATTGGAAGCTGGAAATCTATACAAACACTCCACCTTCTTGAGTTACATGAATTTTCTCTGGACTTGCAGGAATTAGAGCTGTTTGTTCCCACTTTTGTTTCACAATTGCACTGCTGCTCTGCAGGTGTGATGGTTTTTCCTGTCCAGATGAATCTGTGGCTTGTTTTCTTCCACAGCTGGCTGGATTCATCTCGATCACTTATGGAACAAGGCGTTCAGGAGGAAGATCAACTTCTTCTACGCTTTAAATATTACACTTTCTTTGATTTGAATCCAAAAGTAAGAGCTTTGTTTTTATTGCTATTCATTGTTTGCCTGCTTTCATGTACAGGGCCTCTACAGTAATATCGAATGTATATAGCTGTATATAGGGTTTTAGCTAGGATTTGTAACAAGCCCTTCAAAGATCAAATCCAGCTTCTTCCCCTCAGCTATGGCTGCACTTTTACCCTCTGGACACTGAATCACTATTTCTCTTGTGAAATAAGATCTTAAATATAAAGAAGGGATCTGAAGAGCACCAGAAACAATATCCATATTTCCAGAAGGACTGGTTTACTTAGTGTCTCTTTTAATAAGAGAAATTAAGGAGAAAACTAGACTAGCAGTATCCTAAATGATATAATGAGTCCTGGTTTTGAAATTGGACTTAAAAATGAGATTTGTGTTGCACTACCCTCACTGAATTTCACAGCTTTTCTGGGCTGAAGCCCTCAGAAGCAATGAGGGCACTTTCCAGTTTATCTGCTATGGTTTCGGGTGAAATTCCACCCCCGCTAAAATCCAAGTACATGTCTCAACTTCAGCAGCCCAAACATTTTCCCTTCTTTGCCCCAGCCAGCCCCGAAGGCACAGGATGAAACAATCCAAAATAGCTTCAGGCAACCTAATACCTCACCTCTGCTGGGAGAGGTCACACTCCAAAGTTTACTCTCACATCACCTACATTTCACCACCTCTGGGGCTTGAATATTTCTGTGAGTCACTTCAGTTTACTAACCAAGTAGATAAGAAGAAATAATAAATAGCCAAAAAACAGATAGTGAATTAAAGCAGATCTGGCAAATGTCAAGCCAGTGCAAACACAGAACCAGAAGTGAAAAAGCCAAGAGCAGAAGAGAGGAAATGAGGAACCAGAGTTCCGCAGGTCACATTCAAGTCAGCCATGTCACGTGTCAGTGTGGTTTCATATCATGGTTACACCAGTCCAAGGCCTCCTGCCTCAAAAGGGGATGTCAGAGTCTCACCTTCTGCCTCAGCCAGAAGCTCCTGGTTCATTTGCTGTTGGCTCAGCAAGCCCTGAGACTGTGCACACACTCACAAGAGCTGGTACAAGACAAGAAGCAGAACAAGGCAGACGTGGGAGGAGGAAGGAAACAACAATTGTGGTTCAGCCCAGCGTTAGATCAGCTGGTTGTGAGTCTGCACCTTGGAGGCCACTAATGTCCAGTGTTTTCTCTCTCCTACAGTACGATGCAGTGAGAATCAACCAAATATATGAACAAGCCCGCTGGGCCATCCTGTTGGAGGAAATTGACTGCACTGAGGAAGAAATGCTCATCTTTGCTGCGTTACAGGCACGTACTTGAGCCAAGTTGCAAAACCTGTTCCCTCAAGAGGCAGGCACAGGTTAGGACAAGACTAGGACAGAAGCCAGGCCAAGAGCTCTGCTTGGATTTGGGGGTCTGCTCTTTGGATGAGAAACAATCAGCAGCATCCATCATCAGCTAAACCAACCTAACTCAGTAGCAGCAGTTAACACCATATTCAAACAATTGAACCGTTTACCCACATTATCTGCACCTGGAATGTAATTTTGATATCAGTATTAGTATGAAGTTTTGCTTCCCTTGCCAGCTACCATCCTCTCACATCTTCTTCCTGAAAATTTCTGTAATGCACACGTTCCCAACAGGCAGAAAAAAAGCTACAGCGCAATGTGAAGATAGGGACACTATGGAGTTCATGGAAATTTAACATGACTGAGCACAGCTTAGTCTCTGACTATAGGTAATAAGACACAAACCCTTATTGTTAATAAATTCCTTCCTTTTAAATATAAGTGGAGCTGCCAGAAATTCACAGCTTGTCACTGCAGAACACCAGAGAACCTTGCTTCCAAATTTCCACCTGGTAGGAATGGCAGGACTAGGGATCCAAGTGTAGCCCTGAGTCAGCCTCCCAGAACAGGGACAATTATTCAGTGAAGGAATACAAACACTGATAATTAAAACAGAGAAATCAGCCTTTGCACTGGAGTCACAGTGGACATGGCTGTTCCCTTGGGAAAAACCCTTGGTTCCTGCAGAACTTCATGCAGTTGTCCAAGACCTAGGAGACCAAATGATCTGTTTTCAAACACTGTGATGGTGTGTTGCTAATTGATATACTGACTATTGGATATTGATGTTTTATTTTAGTACCATGTAAGCAAGTTATCATTATCATCAGAGACACAAGATTCCACCTGTGAATCAGAAGTAGATGAAGTAGAAGCCGCCCTTTCCAATCTGGAAGTGACACTGGAAGGTGGAAACAAAAGTAACATTTTGGTATGTCCTTTGGGATCCCAGAATTCCTCTTGCTGTGGCAAATCTATTGAGTCTGATGAGCCTTTCTGGTTCTGCATTTTTTTAATAGTCGATTACAGAGTGCCTTGTACTAAAATTATTCCTAATTATTCCTGATAGGAGGACATCACAGACATCCCGAAACTTGCTGATAATCTCAAGCTAATCAGGTGAGTTGTTAAAATTAATGATAAAACATACAAAACAAAAAGCTTAACCTTGCAAGAGATCTCTTGAGTTTTTCATTCTAATCTAACAGTAGATCTGACAGTTATAAATTGACAAATACCCCAGATAGCTCTAACCAGCCTAATATTCTCTTCCAGTTTTTCTCTTCCTGCTTCTGACAAAGTTTCTTGGCAAATCTTTCCAGCTCCTGGGATGCTGGGTAGCTGTACTTGTACTTATTAAAAGACCCTGCACTTTGTATTTCCCACTTCTCGTCAGTCATCATCTCTAAACAAAAGAGCCTAGTTTTTCTTTTCAATCACATTTACTTTTTTTGCCAACAAAAAACTAGAAAAAACTTGCAGTTCTCCCTGAGCAGAATTTCTGAAAGTAACCCCAGGGAATGTATTTTTTAAACAAAAGAAATGACCAAATTACCCCTTTCTAACCAAACACAGAGTCTGTTTTTTCTAATATCAAAATGAGTTTCTGTGATCCCTTTATAATATCTTGATTTACGGGTGATTTAAATGATTGTGGAGACCTCAAGTCTGTAATGCTTTTTATCACAAAACAGTCATTGTGTTTTAGAAAGATAAAGTGTTCTGTTGTACAAATATTTATCAGATTCATTCCGTTGACAGATGGTATTTTTAATCTGGGAACTGAAAACTGCACCTGAAAAATTTTAACTGTTGCTAACTGCTAACAATTGTTAATTATTAATTTCCAATTTGGAATTTTATTTGACATTGTTATTATTAAGGTGGCTTAGGATGAAAGGGTATTTAAGCTTTAACAATGGTTTTTTTGTTTTTCCCCAGCAGTAGAGCAGTTTGCTTTTATAAGCATTCAGCTTATAAAGGTTATTTTTCATCATGAAAAGGTTCCTGTATAAATGATACATCACTTACCAAACCTAAGGCGTTGTGGAATCCAGGGAGGGTGTTAAACTTTTCTTTAAAGGAATACCACTTTGTGACTATAATTATTTGATTAATTGTAAACCTGAATGCAAAGCTGTGCATGTCCTACTGCTGACTATTCATATGGTGAACTTTCATTCCTATTTATTCACAGTATGCACCACAGTAACACACCAGTAAATGCTGCTTTCATGTGGAGACAGTATTGTGGAGAATTTCAGCAACTTTTCAGAGGATAGAAGAATAATTTTGTCTGTCTAAACAAAATTATAGTCCCTTATTTTTGAAGAATGTCACTGTATTGGAAAACTAAAAGCCAAATTATTTGGTAGGTTTGAAAATCCAAGTTTTTTTAATTTAAACCAAAAAAATGCCATTTTCTGGAAAGGATTCTAAACTAGAACTTTTAGAAAGGGTCTGAGAAGGCAAGAGCATATATAATACATCACTGTTTCCCAGCTAGTTCTATATCCTTTGTACCATCATCTTAGATTTAAAGGGAAATTCTGGAATTTTTTTTCTTCTTTTTCACTTCATTGATGACCTTTATCACTAGTTGTGAAGTATTTCTCTACTCAAACAGTGCTAATATCTCTGGTTTTCTCTCCTGTGGGGCTACAAAGCTTCTATAAATTTAGTGAAGGAACAGAATTTTGTAGTGTTGGATATTATTCAAATGAATCCAAAAAAGATGGTCTCTTCTTCCTTACAGTGAATACAAGTTGGTTTTATGAGTGCAAATATTCAAGATAAGGAGCTATGAAGAACTGATGCCAATTCTAGTGCACATTAACAAATCCGGGGGTTACGTTTGTGTTACTGAGTTACTGGAAAAAAGAGAATTAGTCTGTTAGAAGGGAACAGCTTTGATTAGGAATGGAAGAAAAAAAAAAGAGAAAAAATCGTAGATGGGATTCAGCTAAAATCTGGAGTAAAAACCACATCCATACATGGGATAACCTGGTTTGGATCCAGGCATTTCCCACCCCATCACTAACACAGGTGTGAGAAACCCAACCAAAGCCATGGGTATGACCTTGCATTTCAGAGGCACTGCAATATTTGTGAGCAGATTAGCAATTTGTATGCGTTGATATAAACAAATGGAATTTTTTTTTTCTTGTAGGCCCAAGAAGCTGGCACTCAAAGCTATCAAGACATATTGGTTTGTCTTCAGAGACACTTCAATATCTTATTTTAAAACCAAGGAATCTGCACAGGGAGAACCTATTGAGAAACTAAACCTAAAAGGTAGGAAATTTCCATTCTTTCCTTTTTCTGTTGCATTTGTGAACTGAATAAAACAAGAAATCCCTGCTAGACTCAGGAAGGCAAGCACAGCAGCATTTGGTCTGGGAGCTTTTTCAGTTCCTGAGACTCACAAGAAGGCAGATTGCACCTGCCAGAAGATGCCTGAACAGAAAGGATTCAACAGTTTAACCCAAGATGGGATTATCAGAGTCTGATTTGTGAAATGCCCTGTACTGCTGAACTCTTAAAGATGAGTTGGGTAGAGAATGTGACTTGCGGGATGCTTTATTTCCAAATACTTTCACTCTACGTCAAATGGGAGTGTTCCCCTCTGTCCCTGGCATACACACACTGGCAGCAGAGGATTATGGATGATGTCATGGGCAGGAATGCCAGAGGCTGTCCGTGCATTCTGCTGTGCAGGGACAGCTCCAGGACCTTCTCTGGGCCTTGTTTGTGTCGTGCATGGGGGATTCCCACGGCTACAAGCAGCTGCTGGCGGAGGAGCCCCGGGTGTGCACACAGAAACACTGGCACCCTGTATAGCCTCCATCTACATCTACTCCTGCAGGGACATCCTTTGTTCAGCATCAGGGAACCAGTGGTGCCCAGGATTCATCCTAGAAGAAACCTTTGAAATAGAAGATTGACCCCTGTGAACAAATGGCTCTGCATCCCAATCTGCATGTCCTCAGTAGGTCAGAGAAGGCATGGGAAAAACAGCCAGGGTGGCTGGAACCTCACCGAGTAGCCTCTCTCACCAGTTCCTCTCCATTTTAAGTGCTGAGTGTTTCCTAAGATCAGGCTGAGGTTTTGGGAGCACTCACATCCTTTCACCTCCGCATTGACTCACGTGCTTCCTGAGCTCAGAGCATTCATCACCCTGGCAAGCCAGACCAGGCAGTGAGCTGGAACAAAAACCTTTCATTAGGGCCTAAGCTTCAAAAGTCTTGGCCTTTGATCTCAAAGGAAAACAACCATGAAGTACTGTTCCTTAGTATTAAAGCAGTAATTAAAGTTACTGATATAGCAATGAAATAAATTAATTTCCTTCTGATTCTCTGTGATCTAGGATGTGAAGTTGTACCAGATGTAAATGTTGCAGCGAAGAAGTTTGGAATCAAATTACTAATTCCTGTTGCTGATGGCATGAATGAAGTATATTTAAGATGTGATAACGTGAGTAATAAGACAAGGGAAAGTTTGGATGCCAGATTTATGGCAGATTGTCCTGTTCTAGAATTTGTATAGGAAAATGAGGATGCTGCAGAGAGTTTATTATCTATATCTTTAGAAAATTTAAGAATGATGTGGTGGCCTAACAAATACATAATGGTTACGGGTACAAAAGAACAATAATCTTTTGTTTATCATCAGTTGCCAAGTTAAGCTGGTAGAAAGAAAACCAGAACAAACTAAAAAAAAAAAAAAAAAGAAAAAGCTACAGTATTTTGTTCCAATGTTTTCAGAGGACTGAGGTGTTTGGATTTTGTTTTCTTTTTTCTTAGTTAGAAGTCTCCCCATTCAGATGAGGAGAGCATAATAAGGATCTTAGATTTGTTTTCAATTTATTGAAACATATCGGATCAAACTGTGTAAAGATGTTCATTAGGTGAAAACTACTCATGCAATAAAATTTCCAAGCAAATCTTTTTAAAAGTACTGGATTTCTTTGGAAATTTAAAACCTAGGTGTAGGTGGACCTAGTTCAATCAGGAGGGAAGAACAGCATCAACCAATGGATTGTCTTGCAGGAGGATCAGTACGCTCGGTGGATGGCTGCTTGTGTTTTAGCCTCCAAAGGCAGAACGATGGCCGACAGCTCCTACCAGCCTGAGGTCCAAAAGATCCTTTCATTCCTACAGATGAAGAACTGGACCATGTGTTCCCAGGCTTCCTCTGAGCCAGAGACTGTAGATATGAAACCTGAATGCTTCGTCTCACCACGCTATACCAAAAAATTCAAGTCCAAGCAGGTATCCTGAGCATGGCTCGATGGCTGGATGTGGGCAATTCCAGTGGTTGCTTAGGGATGAGGCTGGATCAAAGCAGCATTTGGGAGCCATGCAGTACAATCATCTTGCAATAATCATTTGTCCCTTTGCAAGAGGCCTTTTCTTTAAACAGAACACAAGCAAAGGTGTTTTTGCACCTCCTCCAAGTACCTCTCCTACATCCAAACCCTGGCTTCAGGGGGTGCTCTGCTCCTGATAACTGTCCCTGAAAGTCTCTTCAGAGTAAGAAAGGAAGGGTTTTAAGGGCTGAAAGCTACTGTTTGCGTCTGAAACAACAGGGTCTTCCTGTCCTCTTGGCATGGGTGTCTTTCCTTCCCCTCCACCTAATTCCTTGCCCACTACTTTTGCTGTGCAAGAGCTCAGCCTGCCCATCCTGAGGATGGTCTCTAGAGCCAGGGCAGTGCTGCACAAAGCCAGACTTGAGACCTTGCTGTCCATTCTGCCCTCAGCACTCGGGATCTGTCCCCAAGTGCCCTCTGTGCTGCATCTGCACAAACAGTGACGACGAAGAGTCTGAACACGGCATCAGACCTCATGATTTCTGATTTAGTGAAAGCAACAGGATTTTTGTTCTCCAGTCAGCTGAAAACTTTCTCTTCCTGCATTTCCCAGCTGACTGCTCGTATTCTGGAAGCTCACCAAAATGTATCCCAGATGTCCCTAGTGGAGGCCAAGCTGCGTTTCATCCAAGCATGGCAGTCCCTCCCCGAGTTTGGCCTATCCTACTACATTGTAAGGTAATCACACTCTCACTCGTGGCAAGCTGTTATAATGTTTATGCTCAGTGATTTGCAGGAAGTTCTTTGTCTCTCTGCTCTGGAAACATTCTCTATTTTTTCCCCCACAGACTTTTTTTAGCTCCAATGATTTCCATACTGCTGGTTTTTTTCTATAGGAGTAGCACCCAGTAGCTCCATTCCTGGAATGAGACTCTATATTACATCCACCTTGGCATAGACCTGTTGGGTTTAGCCTGAAGTAACCTCTCACTAGAATTAAACCCTTACTGTCATAAACTCTTCAAAATGTAAGAAATGCACATCTCATTGGTGTGCTCAGGTTTGCAGGATGTGTTCACTCTGACCCTTGCTCACTGCAACATGATAAAATGCTAATTTCTTTTGCATTTCATTAAGAAAACAGGAAATAATCCCTTTCTTAGGTTAATCCAGAAGAGCAGTGAGCACAAGAAGCTGTTGTGTTCACAGCAGCTTTCTTGGACACAGCAGGGTTCTGAACTGCAGTCTTTTCTCTTGACAAAGCACCAATAAGCTGAAAAGTACGGATACAACCATACTTGGAGGCACCTTCCTTAATTTGTGCTTAGCGCACCTTCCAGGGCTAGCCAGGAATCATCTGTGGTATAAACTGAACCAGCTGGGAACCACTCTCTGGCACAGAAGCCAGCTGGCATAGAGCAGCCCACATCTGCACTATTAAACTCTAACTTCCCAAAATCCAGTAGTCTCATGTGAACTATAAGATTGTGTTGGTCCTTGGGTGTTCCAGCTTCTAAACTGTACCTGGGAGTCATTTGAGAGAGCACTGCTTGTTTGGAGCCAGAATTCTGCCTGAACTCAGTGCCCAGAAATGCTCCCTGATCCTGTTGAGTTTACCAACACAGCTACAGATTTTTTGCCACATCTGTCACCACCAATCCTATTAAAAACACAATCAAACCCAACACCTAAACTGCATTTTGTCGTGGTGAATTGCTATAAACTGCTGGGCATCTCAGTGGGGCATTAAGTAAAGCACAAATTGTGTCCAGGTCACACTTCTTCCCTAAGGTCCAGATGCATCTAAGGACAGAAGGTTCGCAAACAGGATCAAAAATACTGAAGGTACTCACAGCAGACTGATGAGATTTCTTCAGCTTTCAGCATGAACGTAGAGGAAGGTAGTTTCTTTACCAGAGTAATCTTTTCCTAGCTATTCCCAACTCAAAAATTTGTGTCTCCCAAAGGTTCTGATACTTTTGTATTTATTTTTCATCTCTAATCAGAAGAAAGCTGAAATGTTAAAATGCCTCAGTAATTTTGTAATGTGATTTGTATTCAGAAACATGTATATATCAGGTGTTTTGATTATATAATTTAGGTTAATAGAGGTTAATATAACTAGAAGAACATGTTTCAACACTAGAGAAATGAAGCAACAAAAGTTACTGTTGGCATTTTTTCCAGTAAAAATATAATCAAGTTCATGCATTTAGGAAAAGCAGTATTTTTTTTAGCAGGAAACACTGAATTGGAAAGATTTCAGCCAGATCCACCTGCCTGATTATTTTCCATCTTACACCACGGCTCACCAGCCTACACTTTTTCTTTATAAAAAATCCTGTTCTAAGGATGGGTCCAAGCTCTCCTCAATGCCAGGCTGTTGTGTTTTTTCCCATGTTTTTTGCACTTCCAGAGGAGAGCAGCTGAAATAATTCTCTACATGAAATCATTGCAAAGCAGATCTGCTCAAAGGTTTTGGGGTTTTTTTCAGGTTTAAAGGAAGCAAAAAGGATGATGTGCTTGGGGTATCCTATAACAGGCTGATACGGATAGATATGGCCACAGGAGATCCTATCACAACATGGAGGTTCTCCAACATGAAGCAGTGGAACGTGAACTGGGAAATCCGCCAGGTAAACCTGGAACAGCTCTGCATTCAGTCCTTTCATTTCACACACTGGAGGATGCTTTCAGACAATATTTTCAGACCTCAGGGAAAGATTGTGAACGTGTTGTGACATGTTATTAAATAAGCTGCCTGCAGTTTTTCTTAGTCAAAAATCGGAAATGAAAAAATCACCACTTTCAAAGGTTCCTACCATGCTTATTCTTTACAAGTTGCTCTTGATTTTGATGGGATGAAATACAGAGACTCCAAAGGGAATTCCAACATGTTGTGTTTACTGCTCTGTCAGTAAAAATCTCACTTTAGCTCTCTGTATAGTTTAGCTCATGCATCATCCTCTGCATTGTGGTGATTCAGTCTCTATCACAGACTGAGGTTACAGGAACACAGTTTGTTTTTCAAATCCCAAACTGAGAGTGCAAGACCTGCAACTCTGTGTCAATATGTGCTCCCTGATTTGGGGTTTCAAAGCCTAAAGCCAGCTCTATAAATTGTAGATTTCTGGGGTGGAACTGCTGTGACCTAATGTAAATGGAAGCAGGCTGTAAACTGTTCCTGGAGTTTTCCACATCCATCTGCCGGATCCAGGAGAGATCAGATACACTCCCTATTGCTCTCCTGCAGTACTCCCTCTGCCAGAGCCTGTAATTTTGAGTCAGGTTGCTGGGTTTACTTTAAATCCTTCTCAAAAAAAGGCAGAATCCACAGTGATCAGCTAAGCTCAGTTTGCTGCATTTTAGAGCTAACAATAGCTGGAAAGCTAAAACTGGGACCCCAAAGGCAGATTAAAGGTCAGCAATAACAGTGGACAGATTAAATATTATTCATTAGGCAAAGAGTCAGGAAGGCCATTCCTGCTCTTCCCAGTGTTCAGTTCAGATGCCATTGGAAAAAAAGAGCTAAAAGATGTTGTTGCCTGCCTGAACAAGCAAAAACATTTCACCACAAGAGGGCCCTGACAGAGCAGCAAATTCAGAAACAAGCAGCCAAACACCCTCAGCATCCAGCAGACCCAGAACTCTTGGCCAGCAGAGGCAGGTACTGCTTTACCACAGTATTTGTGACCCAGCTGTGCTCTTACACTTCTCTTTCTTCCCAGCTTATCTCTGTGGCTGATTTTGCCATATCTGTTCTCCCTAGGTTGCCATCGAGTTTGACCAGAATGTGTCCATCGCTTTCACGTGTCTGAGTGCAGACTGCAAAATCATCCATGAGTACATTGGGGGCTACATCTTCTTGTCAACACGTTCCAAAGACCACAATGACACGCTGGATGAAGAACTCTTCCATAAATTAACTGGAGGTCAGGAATGAGATGAAGTAAACTCTTTTCCCTCTGCCTGCTTCTTCTTATAGCTAAGACTACCAGAGATTAAAAAAAATCTCTGGTTGTTAATGGCTGGCTACTAATTGTTGTACATGTCAATTAACCTTGTACTATGACTGGAACTGTTGACAGTTTTTGTTAACTACTGAAGCTAAGGTCACTGGATGCAATATGGCAACTCCATCATCGAATACTTGAGAAAAGATAATCATCGTTGTTTTTCTTTTGTACAGCTCAATGTTTTTAAATAAACTGCTCATTTTTTAGTCCAGTAATTTTAATTGCAGCAATCTGTTTAAGCATCCAAGACATGTAACTTGAGGATATAGTAGCAAATTTTCTTCACTGTTACAGCCATGCAACTTCCACTGTTAAACTGGCCATTGTTAAAGAGCCCAGCATTTATCAGAACTAAAGCTGAATAAATACATATTTTAAAGCTCCATGGCTTGTCTAACACTTGCCCTGAGAACACAAAACATTCCAAAGTCCTGCAGACTAAGCTATCGAAACTCCTGTAGTGATTACTCAGTTGTTAAAAAATGCTCATATCCACCTTCATCCATTTAAGCAGCTCCCTGAACGCCAGAGAAGCTGCAGAGCATTTCTCTTGGCAAAACTGGATGCAAAATGTTCATCTTTTTAGGAACATTGTCACTTACCTGGTTGAAAAATGTGCTTTAGGAACTACCTAAAATTATTAAAGAGGCCTCTGAGTGTGAGCGTTTCTATTTTCTGTCCCTGTTTCTGTGTTTTACTGTGACACCTCATTGAACTAAGCTGTTGATGTGTGAGGGTCTGAAATGCCTATAGAAAGGATCTTATGTGTGTGCTGCACAATGCAAGGAGTGATGCTCAGAGGGCGGATCCCCTCTGCTCTGGAGGCAGGCTGAGAGGGATGGTGGAGCTCAGCCTGGAGAAGAGAAAGCTCCAGGGACACCTTAGAGCCCCTGGAAGGCCTTTGACAAGGGCACACAGTGACAGGACAAGGGGGAATGGCTTCACACTGACAGAGGGCAGGGCTGGATTGGTTATTAGGGAGAAATTCTTCCCTGTGAGGGTTGTGAAGCCCTGGTATGGGCTGCCCAGAGAAACTGTGGATGCCTCTGGGGAAGCAGATCTGTAGCCATCAGCTCTGCCTGCTGGAAGGTGCCATACACATCCACCAAGGTGAATGAAATTTGATTCTCTCCTGCAATGCAGAATGATCAGTAAAGCAAGGACAGAATTCATAAAACTACTGGACAAACCAAAATTGGATTCATGTATCTAAAGAAATACAATGGCAGGTGTTGTTATATCACCAAGAGATGCTGCAGAAATCACTACATAAATTCATAAACATCACTGGAAACAGCCCAGATTTTCATGCCAGGTCCTCTGCTTTTCCCCAGGCACTGTCAGAGATTTCAGTGGAATCAGTCCTAATTGTGCCAGGTTAAACAAAATACAGCTTTACATTTTGCAAAAAAAAAAAAAAAAAAGA
>VZRN01000631.1:2716479-2741766 GCA_013397935.1 Dasyornis broadbenti
GACATGAGAACAAGCCAAAGTGACTTACAAAGGGGAAATCTCTGCCTGCTGCTAGCAGATATTTCAGAAAAACTTGTGAACGAGGGCTGCTGCCTGCCCTGGGAAACCTTCACGAGTACCTGGGCAGCTGCCTGAGATGTAGCAAATAGCAGAAATATTTTAGATTATGAGAGTTTGCAGCTAGGCAAAGAGCTGGGAAGATACAATACCTGCCACAAAAACTTGGCATTCAAAAAAGCAGAAATAAAGCTGGAAAATAAAAATAACAAAAGCTCATTTGCCAAGGGTGCTCTGCTTCTTGCAACAGGTTCTGTGTATCACTCAGAAATCAAGCGCTTCTGGGCAAACAAACCTCCACCTCCCTTCCACCTTCACTGAAATTAGCTGCCGTTTTCCCAGTCTGACAGTCTGCTCCTCGCAGTCTCCAAAATGAAGTCAGTAAGGATGAACTCATTAAAATTAAGGCAGTTTTTGGCTCACCCGGTTACTTGGAGCGGTTTTTTTTTTCAAGATATTAAAGCAGTAAGATAACCAATAACCCTAAAATAAGCAATGAAAATTCACTGTCTGTAAATACTGAGCTAAGGGCAATAAACACAACACAAGTATTTCATAGCCCAGGGCAAAGCCAGGCCAGCTCCCTGCTCCTCGGCTCCCCAAAGAGGAGCGCTGCAGCCAGCAGGTCTGCAAAGCCGGAGGGAAGGGAGGGTTTCCATCGGCCTGGCTGGAGCTGGACTTTCCTCCTCTTATACCAAATTCCTCAGGTTTTTTCAACCTGCTCCACTTTGCCTTTTGAACCACAGAGAGTGCAGAGCTCTGCAGGTACCTGCGGGTGCGCACGTGCCGGGCCAGACTGCCCTGCTCATTCTGCCCCACCAGGGTTAATGTTGGGATTAACCCCTCATTTAGGAAACCATTTGTCTTGCCCTAGAGCCATTCCACAGGGGAACAACTTGTGCACCTCACCCAGCCTCCAAGGTAACCGCAATGGCTCCAGAGATTTCTACTGGAAGCCCCTATCTTGTTCTGTGGATGTTCTGGGGTTTTTCAAGGCTCCCTCCCCACGCACAGAATGAACCACACGCTCAATAGATAACGTCTGCTTAATGCGGACATGCAGACTCAAGGTTTTGCGGTAAGCAAGACCTTTATCTGCACTTTAGCACCGACGTTTACGGGTCTGTGCTGCCTTCATGTCAGGGATCTGTTTTGTTGTCCCGATAAAGGAAAAGCACTGACTACTGCTCTCCTTGGAAATTTTAAAAATTAGTTTTCTTACAGTAGCATCAGAACAACCACTCTTTTGCTTTGGAACAATCTCCATCAACTCGTCCCTTTCTGGGATCGTTTCCCTGACTTTATTGTCTGCTCTCGACCTAATTACTATTTGAATTGTGGGAATGCTGAAAAACTCAGCTCAGGGCAGGTCCCTCAGTGAGAGATGGTTTATGTTGTCAGTTTTACTTGTCCAGTAAAGGATGAGAAAAGTAGCAAGAAGGGAATTCTCCGAAGCCATGTGGTACACAGATGCAGAACAGAGAACTCAACCCACGCACAGCGGGACCAGGAGAGGCCTCCCAAGGCTGTCACACGGGGAGTGAGCTGCCCCACGCCCTTTCCATAGGCAGAGAGAATTCCTCTCTGCGGGAGGAGCAGGTGAGGGTTTCACTTTTGACATATTCTAAGGGCCTCCTTAGAAAAGTAATTTGTACTGCGTGAACTTTTTCCAGGCTTTACTCCCAAGAGCGAGAGTCCGAGAGAGAAATTTAAACACTTGAAGCCCCTCATTGGCGCCTAAAGAGAGACCAAAGCTCATGTCAGCAGGCAGAGCCTCAGCTTTACATCATCCTGACCTGCCAACAAAGAAACACAACAATTCCTCTCCCTCCCCCCGTCAGTGGAAGACGTGAGAGCTAGGACTATTGACACTGATCTTTTCCCTTTACCCCCCTCTGCTTAGACAAAGATAGACAGGAGCAGCCCTGCCTGAATGTTGGGAAATAAGAGCCCTCCCACCCACCTCCCGCTACGGCCAAGGGAGCAGGGAAAGCTGCCTGGAGCCGCCCCCTCTCAAAGCTGGATGCGGGGGAGCGAGCCTGGAACAAACCTCGCCTGAGCTTGTGGGCAGAGCCGGGAGCAGGGAAACCTGGGAACAGAAAAGAGGCTTTTCACGCCGCCGGCTGAGTCACCCCAAGTGTATAAAATCAAGGCCAGGCAGTCGGAGCCACTCCGAGCGGAGGCACGAGGCATCAGAACTTTTGGACAGGTACGTGCAAGCGGATGCGGTTTAGAGGCAAGGATTAAGATTAAATCTAAAACTGGAATACAGCAGTCCAATTCCTCCCATCCTCTCCCTGCCATGTGCTGCGGAGCAGGGGACTCAGCGGCTCCGCTGACCGGGAAGCCCTGAGGCTGCTTGGCTCTTGCACAGTTCCATGTGACAAAAAAGGACACAGGCAACCAAAACACATCATTTTGGTGGTCCGGTGTACACTATTTCGCTGGTGCCTACTTCAAACCTGGGATGGCAGCAAAGGATAACAGTCTTAGCAGGACCTGGCATCATTCAGGGAACAGCAAGCAGCAATTAAACTTTGGAATAAGTCTGAGATACTTCATAATACATGGAGCTTCAGTCACCGCCCTACACTGTAATATGTTTTTGGACAAGGAATGATCATTTTGATGCCAGGCAGCGCAAAAGACAGCTCAATAAGAAAAGCACTATGTTGGGTCTGGGTTGAATTCTTTTCTCTGACACAGATTACCTGTGGGGACTTCGTACAAGTCTTTTAGGACTTTTTTTTTGACAAAGACCAAAGCTGGGGTGGGAGGAGGAGGGAGCACAGAGAGAGCTGTAACACTAAATAACTTGTTTCTTGGCGCACTGGCCTTTGGGGCCCTGATCCAGGAGCATACTCAGTTTCTGACCACTTCCACTGAAATGTGGCTCGGGAGCTGCATTTTCAGTGTATCCTTTCCCAGCAGTTGGGCTGTGCAGCCTGTCTGTGGCTCTCATTTACAGCAGGGCCCAGCACTGCCACTGCCTAGCAGGCAGACTGTGGGGCACTGCCAGCTGCTCAGGAGCCCCGGAGTGCCTGCAGGGTGCCCACTGTGACTGCCCTCAGAACGGAGCACAGCTGCCCTGGCAGAGCCCTCACAAGACCCGGGGTTTTGCTGTTCCACCTTATGCTAAGGGAAGCAAAGTCCTTCCTAACACAGGAAAGGCACTTCTACTTGCCCACTCCTTCGCAACTCAGCCCACTTTGGGCAGCCCTCCTCTGTCCTTGGATCTTTTCGTTTGCTTTGCACAACCTCACAAAAACAGTCCCTTGCCTTGGGTACGCTTGCCCCTGTTGTTGAGGTATCACCCCATTGGAAAACTCTTCGCACTGGGCTGGCCAAACTGGACTCTATGCAGCAGGACAACCTGCTGGCACTGAGGGTCCTGGTGTGGGATACGACTTGGTTTACGCTTCCTTCAGGAAAAACTGTAGGCACACATAGACTAAGACTGCATGACAGTTCTGTCCCCAGTGATTCATGTTTACTTAGGCTTAATTACAAAAGAGCTATTAATTATCACTATCATTTCTGGATAGAATAGGAAGGGCTTATAAAATGTTATACTTTTATATACTTTGTAGATGCCTGGAGGGATTTTAATTTAGCTCTAAATGTTGATGTTTTGTTTTTCCCTCCCTGAAACAAAACTGAAACAGATCTTGCAATTTGCAAGCACCTCGGAGAACGATGTTGTCACCCTTGCTCATCCTCTCTCTGCTGGTGAGGACCATAGCATATGGCCCAGTGAGCAGAGCAGCATCCAGGGATGTCATCACCTTTTTCCAGCTGGCTCAGGAAGACACCTGGGAGAATGTTAATCTCACCAGCATGTCCTGTGAGGATCGGAAGAACAGGACCTGGATCACCCTGCAGCTGACCAACAGCAGCCTGACAGCTTTCCCCGTCTGCCTTCCAGAGGCCCTGGAGACCTTGGATCTCAGCAACAACCTCCTGGAAGAAGTGAATGGCACAGAGATTGCAAACCTCCCACGCCTGCGCGTCCTCTCCCTGAGGCGCAACCATCTCTGGTCAGTGAGGTGGGGAGCTGAAGCCCTCAGCAGTCTCCTCAAGCTGGACTTGAGCTTTAATAAGCTGTCGTCTGTGCCATCCTGCCACAGCTCCTCCCTGCCTAACCTGAGGTGGTTGTCCTTAGCTGGAAATCCACTGATTGAAATCCAGCCACTGGCTTTTTCCTGCTACCCTCAGCTGCAGGTCTTGAACCTCTCTGCAACGCTGCTCGGGCAGGATGACAGCAGAGGAATTAGGGAGTCTGCTTTTGCTGTCAGCACAGATCCCAGTGAGGCCATGAACAGGCCTGGAAACTCCATCAATGTGCTTGATCTGAGCGGGACCTTTCTTGAGAAAAGTAAGTTTCTGGGTTTCCCACTGTAAACACGGGGCTTGGTCAGGCTGGCGGAGCAGAAGCCTTGCTGGGACAATGGCTCCCATCCTAGCTGAGCCTGGAGTGCAGGGGGAACACCTCACACTGAAAGCTGCAAACAGCTGGCCCAAGCATGTGAGGCACTCTCATGCAAACCAGCCTCCCAAAGGAAGGGCAGAGACCAAACATCACAAGACAGGACTATTTGTCCCAGTGTAGTCACCCACCTCAATCCTAATTCCACTGTCTGCTACTCAAAGTCATCCCCCTGTCAGCCCTGGGACTAGTTTTGGGACATGCAGGAGGAAATTAGTTTCTCTTTCCAGACAGGCTGTTGAAATCTTTCTTTGTCCCCGCAGCTACAGCTCTGTAGCGCTGCACTGAAGTAACACAGAAAGAAGCTTTTTGTGCTATCCGCAGCCGGCCAAATACTTCCACAGAGCGGGGACACAATCCTTGCCCTGAGCATTCACAGGAGGTTTTTTCCCTTTTGCCCACTTCCCCTGCCAGCCTCAGTTTATAACTGAGGTGCTGAGGGACACAGATGTGAGATGCCTTGCCCAGCTGCTCTCAGCCTGGGGCAGAGCCAGCCTTGGGGGCTCCTCAAGCTAGAGGTTTCACTTCAACTCACATTTAACAAATGTATCACCAAATTTCCTCCATTAATTTGCCTAATCCCTCTTGTGGTAGTGAGTTACCCTACTGAGTCGTGGGATGGAAAGGCCCTTTTTGTACAAGACCTATTCTTTCAGTTTCATGCCTCTTGGCTGTTTTTCCTGTGCTAGGAGAAATAAGTGATTTTCCTTTATTGTACCAGTCAGAACCTTGTAGACTTCTCTAATTTCCACCACTTTTCTGAGCAGAGAATTCCTTGTTCATTTAGTCTCACCCAACAAGAAAGCTATTCCATATCTCTTATCAGCTTTATTGTCCTTTTTTCCCCTTCTCTTCCTCTGCCCTATGACAGCCTGACCTGCAGGGAATATTACAAAAGTGCAGCTGCATGACAGTTTATACACTGGTGTATTGATTTTTGTTCTATTCTTATCCCACAGAGAATAGCTGCAGAAGGTGACAAATATATTTTATCTATGAATTCTAATCCTTTTTCTATGCAGAAATCCACAGGAATGCTCTCTTTAGGCAACAGGTGTAAATATTTTTCTGTTTCAGTTCAACCAGAGTGGGCCAGAGACTTGCCCAACCTCACATTGCTTTATCTGACAAAGATGCCACGGTTAAGAAGCCTCGATGGTGACTTCAAGTCTCTGCCTGGTCTCCGAGAACTGCACTGTCAGGACTCCCATTCCCTGGGTTTCGTGCAGACAGAGATGTTTGACAGTGCTCCTCATCTGAGCTATCTCTCATTTGAGAAGTGAGTTGTTTTCTTTTTTGTCCTTCCTCATGTAACACTGCCTTTGCCTCACAGCACCGTAGTGCCTGGGAGCTGATCTGAACAGTTTGCTTGTTATCAGATTTGGGAAGGAGGCGTGAGCTCGCTGTCTCACACTCTTGGATATGCCCTGTAAAACCTGTGATCTGGCCTGATAGACCTGATACAGCCCAAAAGGGCAGCATGGGACTCATAGCACAAATAATTGTTTGCTTGCGGTTGTATCCATTGTGCTCCCATTCCTCTGCCTTATCTCCCTGTCCAATGGATGAATTCCCCCAGCACTGTTTAGATCGGCACAGATCCACTGAATCCCACATGTGAGACAGACCAGGCTTCCAATACCTGCAGTGGCAATATCCCATCAGAGGAGAAGCAGGTCACTGAGGATTTCCTGCTCTGCAAAGGGTGAATGCAGACAGTTTCCTAAAATCTGCATCTTGGAAGCAGACAAAAATCCTGTCCCTTCCACTTTTAGTGTGACAGATTAATGTAGTTCCTTGTTCAGCCTTAGTAAAAGCAATGTTTTAGTCCTTATTCTAGAGGTAACACCTCTTGGTATGTCACACACGTGAAATACTGAGAGAGACAAAAAGTCTGGAAGTGATTTGTCAAAATAAGAGCAGTTGAAGTGCACATAGAGCAGCCAGCATAAAGGAAAAGAACTGGAGAGCACTTTAAAAGATTTTTATAATACCAACCCAGATTATAAGCATATGAGAAAACAAACACTGAAGCACTGGCTGTGCCTAGAAACCAGTTTCAGGAAAATAAACTGATTTAAAGCAAAAAACCTCTATGGATTCCATCCCCAGTTGATTGCCCTACTAAATTTATACAGTACTTTCCAACACTTGCAGAAATACCAGTTCAAAGTGCTAAAAATCATGCCCAAAATTAAAGGAGTAGCAGTTAAAGTCCTAGACAAAAGAGTATCTTCTGAGTGTGCAGGGTGCAGGATGGTGGGTTTAATGACTAGTTACTGCTGAGGTAATGGGGAATATTGCTTTGTGCCTTACACACTGGGATACTAAGTACACTGCAGTCCTTGAAATGCTCAGTGTTTTCTATTTATTGCATTTTTCATCGTGTAGCTGTAACCTGAGTTCCTTTAATCCTTGGAACACCAATTCATCGGATGGCATCACCATCAACTTGTACGGGAATCCTCTGCTGTGCAATTGCCAGCTCTCCTGGCTGCTGTCCAAGCCCAAGAAAGTTGTTCTACAAAAGTAAGTGAGCTCAAGGAGATAAAGCAATGCTCTTCAGACCAGCTTCAATATGTAAGCTGTTTGAGGATGAGACATTCAACACCATCTAAGTTATTCAAATTTCTTATGTGTTCTTCCCTTCCACAAGAGGTAGAAATGCAAAATAATATCCCTTTCAGGGACAAAGCATAAAGTGTTATTAGCTGTGGATTCCATTTTAAGGTGAGAATATTTTCTTTCTGCTTTCGACCGTATTTCACTATTGGCTGAAGATAGAAAATGAGCAGTCTTGATGTGCCAGGACTGGGAGCGGAAACTGGAAAACTTTGGAAGATCTTTAACAAAGTATTTCCTACTTACGTGCCAGCCTCAAAGCTGATGTCACCACCGGCAGTCAACAAAACCCCTTGTAAATAGCACCATTTCTCACCTATTGTTTTCATGCTCTCCTACAGTTTTACAGACTAATTACAATAAATTGTAGTTAAAAGAAATATTTGCATATAAATGATCTCTCTTCCTTTTGAAAAGCCACCAAGAAGATTTGTCATCAAATCTCTCAGGCAAGCAGGGAAGTTGGTTGTTGAAATTAGATAGTTTGTCATCGGGATGGGCTTAGCAGTTGCATTCTTTACCAAAACTTCAATGTCTGAGTAAATAAAGAATTCGAGCTTAGTCATTTAAAAGTCCCTGTCAGCCCACCTCCAGCTGCCTAAACCAGCTGGATTAAGCATCCTAGGAATCCTGTTACATGTCTCTGCATGCGTTATGCTGTTACTGTGGCATTAAAGTCTGACCCTTTAAGACAAGTTGCCTTGAATCTCGATGCCCTTTGCTAAGGTTCACAGCCATTGCACCAAAGGATGCTTCCCCTCGGGCAAAAGATATCCCTGCACCTTACAAAATCAAAAAGCCAGTTCCAGCTAAATTCCTCAGTTGGTGCTGTGGAAAGCTGCCTGGACAATTGCTAAGACAACCTAGCTTCGGTCTAGGTTTCACAGTCTCACTAATATAAAGATTGTTTTTTGACAGCAGGTTGCCAATTCCAATCCAAGCAGCCTACAGAGACCTGTAATGTTCTCATGGATCTTGAATATTCTGTTTTCCCTCCACAGGGCTCAGAAGACCATTTGCACATCCCAGGAAGATTCAGGCAGACCTTCAACACCTTTTTCACTGCTGGAGCTTTACGATAAATGCCAGTCTGAGAGCAATGTTACACTGCCCAATTCAAACACAGCCTCTCCTGATCATGATGCTTTCAATTTCACCAGTTACGATGCCACTGCTGTAGTAACAAGAGACTCGGCTCTGCTGACCAAAGACACTCACAGCAGCTCCCTAATCCAGAGGGATGTAGTGAGCACAGCAGCCTCCAACTCAGCACTAACCAAAGACGCCTATACCAGCTCCCTAATCCAGAAGAATGCAATGAGCACAGCAGCATCCAACCCAAAACTAACCAAAGACATTTACACCAGCTCCCTAATCCACAGAAATGTAATGAGCATGGCAGCCTACAACACAACGGAGCCAATGCTAACAAAGGCCAACAGTCCCTCCCACGAAGAGGAGTCAGTTGCTGAATCCACAAGCAATCCCCCTTCCTTTGCATTTGTAACCTCCTTCCCGGTTTTTCTCAAAGAGCTCTTTGCTCAGTCCTCAGATCACAGCTCCACAAGTCAAACTGGAACAGAACAGCTACAGAGAGGGCACAGAACAACCGATGCGACACTTCCCCTGGAAATGCCTTTCAATCAGACCACCAGTGATTATTCCCCTGGAGCAACAGGAGTCCCCCACGCCACTGACCATCACATTCACTCCTTTGCCACCCATGCCATGGAAGGTGCCCCCCAAACAAGCCCTCCACAGCTGAACTCCACAAGGAGCAGTGCTCAGTCAGAGTCTGCACCCACCACACCATCACCACATTATGGTGATGACTACGATTACGATGAACAACCACCAAAGAAGCCCCCAGTGCAACTGGCCCATGTTGCCTGTGACTACAATCCTTGCAGGCACCTGCAGAAGCCATGCAGTGAGCTCCAGAATGTATCCCAATGTTCATGTCCTGGCACGTCGGGGGAAGATGAGATTCCAGACCCACCCAGGCTCAGAGAGGTGACTGAAATCACAGACAGCTCTGCACAGATACGCTGGTGCGCCCCGTATTCAGTTGTTCACACCTATGAGCTGATGCTTCATGCCCAAGACAATGAGGACAGGCAGTTTGTCATGGACAACATTTATCCCACAGCCAGGCAGTACACTCTGTATAACCTGCTACCGTACACCACTTACCAAATCTGTGTGACTGCTTCCAACAAAGCAGGGTCAAGCCAGAAAACAGGCCAGGAAATTCCAGGTAATTCGTGCACCAGATTTAAAACAAAACCTAGCTACACGTATGTCTTTGCTGCTCTGTCTGCAGCAAGTGGGCTCTTTCTCATCACCACAATTATTTTGTCTGTATGTTTGTGTAAGGCATGTAAAAAGCCTCAGAGTGAGCAGTATGGTACACACTTAGTCTCCTACAAGAACCCAGCATTTGATTATCCCTTAAAACTACAAACCACTAATTAGCTCTGGGTTATTGTTCTACACATTCAAAGCTCACTGTCTCCATCACCTTGGTGTGTTTTTGTGACACTCTGAAAATGTCCTTCAGCAAAACTATGAACCATCAGATTTCATAACCCTGATGTTTCTAGGGGAGAGAAAACCACCAAAAAAAAGAGAAAAACTAATAATGAAGGTAGTCAACCAGAAAAGTCTTTGGACTCCTGTTCCAGTGCTAAGCAGCAACAAGCCTGGACACTAACCTTGAAAAGCTGTTTTTATAATCACCTACAAATAGAGTAGCATAAATTTCACACAGTGAGAGGCTACCTGGCCAGCTGTCTGCCTCCAGTATCTCTCATGAACACAGTCGGATGAGAGCTGTAATCCAAGGTGTTTTTAGCTGAGCAAGACACACTCTGCTTTTATTCACAGATCAAAGTTGGGGGTTCCATTTTTTAAAGGTACTATCCAAAAAGAAGATAGAGCTGAAAGGAGTGAGTGGGCTCAGTGACAAAGTGCTGTGCACATCTAAGTCCATTAAGTTACTCCAGTGGATGCAGGTGATCAACCCAACTTCAGGAAAAAGAAACATGAAATTTAATTGTAATAACAGATTGTGCAGGATCTGTGGGACGGGGGTAATTGCTTTGTTCTGACTTCTAATGATGTTGTCCATAACTGAGTCTCCGAAGTGCTTCCCCAATACCAGCTCACAGGCAGTGGGGGGGGTTTGCAGTGCAGCAATGACCCACAGAAGTGGGATGGGGAGTATGTTAATCAGAGAGGATATTCCCGTCCCAATCATCCGTCCCATCTACAGATTTAGCAGCTGAAGATTTACCTCATACAGAGGCAAAAAGCCAAGTAATGAAACAAATTAATGCGTGTGTTGCTGAGACTTGAAAAACCCAAATCCCCTCCACTAGCAGCAGACAGTTCTGCAGACATCTTTCAAATGAACTCTTGGGTGCCAATTCCTGTACAATAATAGTAAGAGATGCTGACAATCCCAGCTTTGAGCTTGCCATTAAAATTCAAAGAGATGTTTGTGTAAGGGCAGGAAGTTGTCCTGATCTGGTATTTCCCCATAGGTTTTGGTTCTAGGAGCTGCCTGTCCCTGCTGCTGTACCCTGCTGTACAGACACAGTGCATAAAACCCCCAGAACTGAGGGGAAGGTGCTGCACAGGGTAAAAGAATCTATGATCCTTTCTTTTGGGGTTTTAATGCTTTCAGTATTAACAGAAATAAAAGCTACAGTGCTGTGTTCCTGGTTTTTTTTAAAGACATGGATCTTGGTGCTGTCTTTACCATCTACCATATTTAGCCTCAGAAATTAACTCCTTGTGTTGTTTTGGAACAAACTTTCAACATGTAGTAAAGAAATGCTTTTATTATGGTAAATTCGTGTTCTCTGATGTCCTAAGAACTTTCAAGTTGTATGTGGCAGAAGGAGGCTTGTGCCTTTCTCACCACTGTGGGCTTGCAGTTCACTTCCTTCGCTAGGAGTTTGTCCTTTCCCCAGCACTGCACTGGGAATGTCTATCACTGGACAGATACAGATTCCTGCCATGTCTGTCCTGAGCCCCATGACGCAAACTCAGAATAGAAATGAAATGCAAATGGAGAAGACAGAATGGTGTCACTTTTCACTTTAAAAAACGCTTGTTTTCACATTCTGGTAGTTCAGACTTTTCTCTATTTGGACCTAGGTTTTTATACTTGTTTCTGACGTGATTTTCCCTGCATTTTCAGGAGCGTTTAGTGAACAGGTACAGATGATTCTCATTTAAAGTAAGCAAATGGGTCAAAAACTTATTATCTCAAACTGGGGCAAAGATCATATACATTCCCTTGTGTTTGTACAACACAGCTGTAAGAGACCTTGACTGGGATGTTTTGTTTTAACAGAAACAGAAATTAAGTGCAGCAAAATAAGGGATTTGTGAATACCAATTTATATTGTCTTGAAGATTAGCTCCAGAGGAAGGCAGAAAGAAAAGACACTGCAACTGAAAATAAAGATTAATCTAACTTAAATATGAGTTAGTCCAGAGCAAGAGGACATCATTTAAAATGAGATTTTGAGAGGACACATCTCACTACCCTGTACCACAGTGCAGCTCATCATCACTGAACTAGAAGGTTTATCACAATTGATTTCTCCAATCAGTTCTCACTCCAGCCTCTCCTGAATTTCACAGCCAAGGCAACACATTAGAGCCTCCCATTCTTTAAAAGTACCCTTTCTGGGAGCCACACAAATGTACCAGTCCTGCTCCCTCAACCCCGACTCGTTCCAACTTAAAGTAACCCTCAATAGCCCAGTTTCATCTGGGATGAAGAACCACCATGAACCACGGATGGCCCAGGAGCAGTGCCTTTCTCTTGCCTGATCACACTCAACCCCTCCAAAAATATGAGATTTAGCAGCAGGATTAAAAGTATGGGATTTGCATTTATCGACACTGTGAGAAGTATCAGTGCTTCGAATGCAGGGGGTTTTTTTCATACTACCACTTTGTATTTTCAGTGAAATTAATTTTAGTAATGATCAGCTTGACTGTTTCCAGAGGAGGGAGCTCTCACAGCACTGCTCAGGACTGGGGCAGTGAGGGGAGCAAAGCAATGCGGGGGCAGAACAGAAACTTTCCCAATAAAGCCATGTTAGGAACCTGCCCAGCTTTGCTCCACCCGCTTGTTCTTCCCCCTCTTTCTGCTTGCATCCAACAGCAAATCCTGTTTGTACCTCCAGCTTCAAAGACATCAACCTTTGGCAGTGTGACTGGAATACCCAAACATTTCTGAAACAATTTTTAAGAGCTATCAAAAGCCAACATGTGAAATAAATATAACTAATACTTCACTTACTGTTTCGCAGTTCCACTTGATCTCTGAGAGGAAGATCACCTGGGGGAAGGGCAGAGAGCATCAAAATACAGTTTTTGAACAGCTTGTGTAGCTTTTTTCTGGCTTTTCTTTCTTGGAAGAAAGTCTTGTCATGTCCTTCTCCATTCACTTGTCAGTGTTTTTCTTCTTTCCAAAGAAACCCAAGTCCAAGCAAAGCAAGTCCACAGTAGCCAACAGTGCCTGTGGGTGCATCGCCTGGTTGTCATGGCAGAGGCGCATGATGCTCCATCTCTAACAGATCTTGAAAATCACTCACTGAGTGTCACAGAGTCTCCCAGCGAAACACTCTGGGAAATGGAGCTGATCCCATCCTATACAGGGAAAAAAAAAGCTCTTTAAGGGCCAGAACTCCCGCTGGCTCTGAGGGAACAGAGAGGGACACCTTGTTCTTGGTGCCACAAATGCCATTTAGAGGAGCAGTTCCTGAGAGCCTTGTAAGCAGGTGGGTGGGAAAGCCCAGAGCAGCAGGACAAGGTGCTTCAGCCTGATCCATCTCAGTGCCAGAAGGAATCCCACTTTTCAGAGTTGTCCCAGGCCAGAGGTGTGACAGGCATTAAACGAGCCAGCTGGGAGATGATGCAGCCCAAGGCAGGGAGCTCACACCACATGCGAGGCTCCCTCAGCCTCTTCATGGAAGGAAGCACAAGTTCAACCTCGATGCTCCCGCAGAAAGCACTGCTCTGGAGCAGCCATACTCCTCCCCAGGGATCTCTGGAACAACACATTGGTGTGGAGTTAGAAACGAGGAGCCTCTGAGGGCTCGGGATGGTGCTTGCCAAGAAGCCTCTGATTCGCTCCTTACCTGTGAAACACAGGGAGATATAGCACAGGTGAGGACATGTTTTGTGTTTGCGGAAACAGATTTTCATAAAAGAACATGTTTAAACTCCTGGTGCTTTTTCTTTTTATGAGCTCTCCAAAGGATGCAGAATTTGTTCTGAACAGAACAATCTGTTAATCCCAACCTCTCTAAAAAGCAATCAAGCAGCACAACAAATTAACACTGTTCTGAAATACATCCAGGAGGCAATGCCTCACTGCAAGGCTAGTGCTCTGCTGGCACCTAGAGGGAGAGGGGGGAATCATCTCCCCAGGTCCTCTCCCACGGGGAATACTCATTCTTTCAGCAAAGAGCTTCAGCCTGCACCCTGCAGACCAAGGGTCACTGACTTACTCTACCCGTGTGCTCCTGTGTGTTCTCACCTACTCCTGTGTGAAGGGAAAGAAGACAGAAGTGCTGAGAACTAACAGCAGCAACAATCCCAGTCCCACACACTTATTCAGCATCTTGTCTTTAATTCTTTTTGCCTCATCTGCCTCTAATTCTTTTTGTGGCATTATGACCAGGAATTTCTCTGCTAACTTGCCACTGATAAGGAAAAACATAATTTTTTTTTTTTTTTTGGTAAGAGCAAGGAGGGAATTACTGCCTGCAAAAATTGGAAAAATCAGTCTACAAGTGCAATAAGATTTTTTTTCCAATCTACTGTAAATTTTAGAAGCAGAGATCAGATTGCATTTGTTGCACTTAGAGAAAAATAAATAGCAATGATGCCTTAGCAGAACAAAATCACTATAAATAGAGTGGTTTTTCTTCCCTCCCAAACCACGGTGCAGCCCTGCATTTCGTGCTGCTACAGAACCCTCACACTTCAGTGCTGGGTGACATCACAAGTACACATAATAAGGTCATACTTGTACGGCACTGCGTGTATTTCCTCTTTTTTCCTAGATCCTTTGCTGAAATGACTGTGTGAGCAGCCTTTTCATTTGCTTGTCATGGATGTCAAATTAGATTTTTTAAAGGAACATAAGTGAGAAAAGACCCTCAGAAAATACTAACAAGGAATGGAGGGAGTGGGATGAAAGGGACAAAAAGTCTTCACTAAACATAGTCCAGAGCAGGAGCAAAACAAAGAAAATCAAAAGAAATCCAGTAAAAGAATCCCAAGAAAATCCATAAAACCCAGGATCCCTCATTCATTGTCTTCTCCAGGAGGTGGAAGCAGTGATGCAGCCATCCCAGTCATGCAGGGCTGGCAGCTGCTGCAGGGCTCAGCCTCAGGCACCACGAGCCAAAACTTCTGACAAACTCCAGATAGAAAAGGAAAAATACCTACTCTAGGTAGAGACTTTCTTCTTTGAAAAGCTAAAATCTACATGTTGTGCAAAAAACTTTGTGCTGGGCAGACATGAATATTGCATTTTTATTAAATGTTTAGAAGCTACTCGCTCTTATCAGAGCATGATTAAGTAATGGTACTTCATAACTTATCTAAGGCTATGAGGTGAAATGATGTCACCCTCTCTCTGGCAATCATTCCTCCTGCTGTCATCACTGCTGCCTTGAGGATTTTCCTTATCTTTAGGGAAAAGCAAAAAAGGACTAACATCCTTCTCAGGAACACTGTGCCAGCAACAAACATCCTAGAACTGAGCTCGGTGCACTGTAACTAAAAAATCTCACTTCTTAGTGCAGCTGCCTATTCACACAAAGCCAGAAAACGCAGAGTTTCTACCACATTTAGTCAAAATTAGGTCCAAGTTCCATTTGAAGGACAGAGTGCTAAGCATACAAATCTCTTTTTTTTTTTTTTTTTAAGAAAATAAGCTAAAAAAACCCATTACAACCCCAGGATCGTCTGTGGGGGTGTTTATTGTGGGATTTGTTATTGTCTCACTGCTTCTTGGAGATGCTGGAAAAGGTCAGAACAGCCAGAAATTATGATAAGAGGATAAGGAAAACAATACAATGTGCAGGGAACTCTGAATCTAAACTCAACTGTTAAGGCAAATCCAAAAGGCTTCAGAGGGTGCTGGCTTTAAACATGACCTAATGACACATTTGGTCCTTTGGGACCTTTGTCAGCCTTTATCCTGACAAGTCCTAAACCACAGTGCCTGCTCTGGGTCAGCCCCCATCCAATGCCACCCTCACAGCTGCAAGGATCTCAGATGAAATCAAACCATAGCCAGGGAGTTTCTGCTGGACACAGAACAAGGCAGATGAGGGTGAGAGGGGATAACAAAAGCCCCTTAAATCAGCCAGACAACTCATCTTAAGTCAGTGCAGACCTGAGGGCTGATGAAACCTTTCCTCTGCTCTGAAGCCCAGCCCCAGGGAAGGAACCCTGCCAGACCAAAATTGTTAGTAAGGAACCCACTGACCACAGCAGCTCTAAACTTAGCTCAGCAGCTTGCTATACACCAACTCAAAATCCAGGCTCCACCCAGCAATGGAACAAACCCTGACCTCAGATGATTCTTAGCGCTGGAGGAGCTGCCTTTGCCAAGCACAGAGCCATGTGTAACAAGATGGCTGTGACAGCACCAGGTCTAACCTTCATTTCCTTCAGAACCCTGGCTCCCGACTCCAGGGCAACAGTGAGCAGCATGTGGTAACTGCTGGTAACAATACACAATCTGTGTTTTCCTGGCAGGTCCTTTGTGCCACACCATGGCATAACCAAACCCAAAGCCCAGCTCAGCACCGGAGAAATTACATCTGCCATGGCCCAAGTTTACACAATACCCTTGGATGTAGCTATGCCACTGATTATACACATCCAGGAGAAACCAGGAACCTCCTGTGACACTTCAACAAACTCTGAATGATAACCTGAGGTAACAAGGTGACCAACCACAACCTAAACCTTCCTCAACAGCTCCTTTAAAAGCTTGGTTCTCTGTTGATTCCAGCTATACCATTGCATTAGTGTTAAATATCTGGGATTCGGTACTGTTGCCATCCTTGCTTGGTGTCATTTAAGAGCAGGGTCAGAGTTCCCAGTGATTTTGGTCATTTATGGTGTGTTTGGATAATTTTGAAGGTGATATAAATCCAGGTATATCCAGTAGTACTATTACTGGATAGTAATCCAGTACTATTACTATTTTTACCATCCAGTACCATTACTATTACAATCCATCTACTATTACTAGTAGACCTTTTCCCCATGTACGACCTAGGTGTGCATTTCTCTACCTTTCTACAAAAATTGTTTCCCTCTCTGCCTGCTAAAAATTAAATATAAAAAGGCAAAGACCGTCCACTTCCAAATCCTCTTCTCAGTTATCTGTTTCAAAAGTGCATAAATACAGCAAAAAAAAATAAAATCAAAAGGAACTGCTAAAACCGGTTGAAAGATGATAGAATCTTGTTTCCCCTATTTCTTTATTCTGACAACTGTCCAAATGCTGGATTTTCGTATCTCACCATACAAAGCTGTTGCTGACACAAGAAAATCACTCACCATGAGGATGTGTTTCACTTGTAACGAGCTCCTAATATAGGTGCAGGTGCTTAAAAATAGAAAACAACCTCAAGAGCTCCCATCCTCCACCTGTTTCTTACATCTAACATCAGCAGCACCTTGGTGGTGCAGGGATACATTTCTTGGATAATTTTCTCTACACAGGAGTACTTTAAACCCTGACTTTTCACACCCAGCCAAAGATATGCCATAAAAATTATAGGGTTTAGGTATTATGTGGGCATTTTCCTTTCAGTCAGAGCTCTTTTTTGAGCTGCTGTGTTTTACTGTGAACACAATACAAAATGAATTCACTTTGTGGATTCAAGCATGTGCTTTGCATCTAAACTACGTTACATTTGTATTCAGTTTAGGGTGAAGAAAATAATTCAAATAGCTATTCAAAAATGTGAAAAGAAAGAGCACAGAAGCTTCTTATAGTAATACAGTAGTTAAGATCATCCTAGGTATAAGCTATTTTTCCACTCTAACCTTATTTTTACTGGTGATAAAGCCTACCTTTATACAATGGTGATACAAGCTGAGTCTCTCAGACAATGGAAGTTCAGACTGTTACAAAAAGTATACCTCGAATCTCTTTTTTCTTGTAATTCAAGCCTGTGTAAATTTACCTGTGACAAATCTGCTGCTTAAAACCCTTTTTGGCAATGGATTCTGCAAAAAACCAAATGTTCAAAACCAACTGAGGACAGGTGGAATGACACAGCATGTACTGGGTTTAGCAGGGGAAAGCTGCAAGATGCCATACCGAGATTTATAAAACGGAAAGGCTGGGGCTGCCTGGCACTGGGTTAAACCATTCTTCCCTCAGTTCCCGGGTCCCTGAGGGATGAAGGCGGGATCCCCGGGCTGGGAGCCGCATCCCGCACCATCCTTCCCTCAGTCCCCGGGTCCCTGAGAGATGAAGGCGGGATCCCCGGGCTGGGAGCCGCATCCCGCACCATCCTTCCCTCAGTTCCCGGTTCCCTGAAGGATGAAGGCGGGATCCCCGAGCTTGAAACCCCATCCCTCTCTCAGCACTAAGAGCGGGATCCCTCAGCCGCGCCCTAGCGCCCCCCAGCGGCCGCTAGCACAGCGCGAGACGAGCCCGGCCCCGCCAGGCGGGAAAACTTCCCCTAGGCCCCCGAGAGAGCGCGCGGCTCCTTTATAGGCGTCCACCCCGTTCGCCGGCAGGCAGGCGGAAGGGGGTGTGTCGCCCGCTGGCTGAACAGCGCGCAGGCGCGCGCTGGGCAGTCCCGCGTGACGCGAGGCCGGAAGGCCCCGTTCTGGAAGCATCCCGGGCCCATCCCGGTTTGTCCCGCTCGGCCCGGCCATGCCCGAGAGCGCGCCCGGCAGAGCCCCCGGCGGGGCCGGCAACAAAGCCAAGGGCGCCTACCAGGACCGCGACAAGCCCGCCCAGATCCGCTTCAGCAACATTGCCGCCGGCAAAGGTGCGGCGGCCGCGGCGGGGCTGCCCCGGGGTCGGGGAGAGCCGGGCCGGGCCCCGCGTGGGCCACGATTGGGGCGGGGGGCGATGGATCACCCTGTGCTGGGCACCGCCCGGGGCTGTGTCCCGGGAATACGAGAAGAAATTCCATGGGTTCAGTGGTTGGGAGCCCCCCGGGATGGGCCGGCGCGTGTAGGGGATGCGCTATTCGGCACTGACACGAGCCCCGGTCTCACTGCATCGTGTGTTCTGTGTCTTTGTTATTCCCCAGATTTAAAATGGCTGCAATCAAGTGATCAGGTTCAATTATTCAAAAAAAGAGCTATGGAAATGTGTCCTGATAGTGCAGCGTTCTACATCATTCCACTATTTAAGATTATTTAGTTTATCTGGGAACTGCTTAAAACTGGGAGTAATTTTCTTTTTGGAAAACACATTTAACTGATGGAATGCTTGTAGTTCTTTAGATCAGCTTGCAAACATTTTCTTCTCTTTCCAGCTGTTGCCGATGCAATTAGAACGAGCCTTGGACCAAAAGGAATGGATAAAATGGTAAACTTTGTGTTTTAAATTCTCAAAATATTAAGTTTGCTGGAGATACTGTAATGTTTCTTATAGTGAGGATGCCAACTTTTGCCTTAATTCCTCCCCAAATTCCAGTTATTTAAGAGAAAGTGTGAACTAAATGGACATCCTCAGTTTGGGAAATGATGTTGTCAGGGAAAATACACTGAGTCTCAAATGCAAGGTTTGTAGCTGGTGATCAGAACCGTGTTCCTGCCCTTCCTTCCCAGATTCAGGATGCTAAAGGAGATGTGACAATCACTAACGATGGTGCCACTATCCTGAAACAAATGCAGGTTCTGCACCCTGCAGCCAAAATGGTGAGTGGTTTCTTTTCCATTTTGTGTGGCTTTGGGGAGCATTGCCCTCTAGTGACAGAGCAAGAACTGTTGTGCATTGTGTTCAGGACCATTTATTTTGAAGGTCAGATGTGCTGAAGAGTAACAGGTCTGTATTTCTCACCCAGTGTTCCTTATGCACAATCCCTCTGGACACATTTCAAGATCTAAAAAAATGTGTCCAAACATTCGTCTGTCATTTAAGAAGGAAAAGTCATGTCCCAGACCATTAAGACAGAAGGGTTATGGTCAGGCGGTCTGAGGATGCAGCATCTGGTACTTTGAGATGTTCAGTGTTCAGGGATTTGGTTAGAGATGGAAATGAGTTTCCTGTGAGCTTCCTCCAGGGAAGGAAAAGGGAAACCTGTTAGATAGGTGTGTGTTCACTTTTAAATTTGGGAAAAAAGCTTTGCTTCCAGAAGTGATTCATTGTACCTTAGGTGTATTTTGGGCCAAAGAGGTGTCTGGGTATGGGTAAGCAGCACTATATACATATAAATTTTTGTTGTAATTTCTCCTTTAGCTGGTAGAGCTGTCCAAAGCACAAGATATTGAAGCTGGTGATGGCACAACTTCTGTTGTTGTCATTGCTGGAGCTCTTTTGGATGCCTGTTCCAGACTCCTTCAAAAAGGTAAATATTTATATTTAACATGCAGGCACTGGCTGGAGGTAGTGTTTTGTCCACTTGTGACAAAGCTTAAAGTAGCTGTTCTCAGTTGGAAAGATAAAGGGTGTATCCCACACTCTGGGAACATTGAGGAGTTTCATATAGAACTGGAGGAAAACAGTCTTTGAAAATCTGAAATTAAATCAGCATCGGGCTCCTTGCAGGCATCACCTGAACAGCAGCAGCTTTAAGAATGTCAAGAGATCTGGGAGAAAGTGTTTCTGGGATGTCAGGGGTTGCAGGGAAGTGTGCAGAACTTGTCTACGAGGACAAATTACTTGTAATGCTACAGCTTTTTCCCTCAGTTTTAATAGCAGAAGGTAATAAGGGAGTTCGTACACCCGTGAAGAATATTCTGCTGAAATGCCTTCAGTATATCCTGACCTGATTATCTTGAGTTTTAAAATGGAAAGAGAGGTGAAGAGAAAACAAAAAATCACTGGTTTGAAAGCATGAAGTGTGTGATGGGCATTTTTTGTGCTCTGCACAGGAATTCACCCCACCATCATCTCGGAGTCATTCCAGAAGGCTCTGGATAAAGGTATCGAGGTGTTGACCAACATGGCCCAGCCAGTAGAGCTCAGTGACAGGGAGACCCTGCTGAACAGCGCAACAACTTCCCTCAACTCCAAGGTACAGCTACACTCGGGCTGGGAGCTCCAGCCCAGCCAGGCCTTTCAGCTTTTCAAGTCTAAGAAAGAGCAGTTCAGTTTTCTGTACATCCCTAAGTGTGGGTTTTCCCCCAGCATTGCTGCTCTGTTCATGCCATGGAGTAGCCATTAAGAAAATGCCATGTTAAGACCCCTTTATTTCAAAATTCTGATGTCAAACACTGAAATACAATGATAGTATTGTTCTGAAACTGCTGTTTAGTGCTAAGCCTTTCACCCATGTTTTCTTCACTCTTGAATGCCTTAGGTTGTGTGTCAGTATTCTAGTTTACTTTCTCCAATGAGTGTGGATGCAGTGATGAAGGTGATTGACCCAACTACAGCCAATAGTGTGGACCTCAGAGATATTAAAATTGTTAAGAAGTTGGGGTAAGAAACAATTTGTAATCAGACAAATTTTGTCTCTGTGAAATCAGTTTCCCAGAGTGCTCCAGTCATGGGTTGTGTTTGTTTCCAGAGGCACAATTGATGACTGTGAACTGGTTGAAGGACTCGTCCTGACTCAGAAGGTGGCAAATACTGGCGTAACCAGAGTGGAAAAAGCCAAAATTGGCCTCATTCAGTTCTGCTTGTCTGCTCCAAAGACAGATGTAAGTCAGACTGTGGCTAGAGTTAAACCTCATGCTCTGGGACATGCAAATGTAATAACAAATGTTTTTTTCAAGATGCTGTGGTGTCAGCTCTATGCCACAGCTAGAGTTAAGGGCTGCTGGCTCCTAAAAAGCCTCACAGTTGGTATAAAAGAGAAAATTGTTTAAATTATGAGAAATACTGAACTGTCTCTAATAGTATTTTGCCGCTATGCTTATTTGTTGTGAATTACAGCATCTGAAGTTAAAGAACATGGAATATTTTGACACTTGTTGTTAAAGTCAGCTGCCAATACTTGCCTTTCTCTTTTTTATTTTAAATAGATGGACAACCAGATCGTTGTTTCTGATTACGCTCAAATGGACAGAGTGCTGCGTGAGGAGAGGGCCTATATCCTGAACTTGGTGAAGCAGATCAAGAAGGCTGGGTGCAATGTGCTGCTCATCCAGAAGTCCATTCTGCGGTACGTTAATACCCAGGCACCGGCTCTCTGTGGGTACTTGCGGGGACACTTGGAATTTTTTGGAAAACTGAAGTCAAGCAGTCACACTTAGCAGAGTGAACGGTGACTGTGGCTTTGGAAAGTACCAGCATTGTCTTTATTTTGGGTTTGATGGCATCCTTACAGTACTTGGAAGAATTTGAGTGCTGGGAACTGACTCCTTACCTCTCCTTTTCAGGGATGCTCTGAGCGACCTGGCCCTCCATTTTCTGAACAAAGTTAAGATCATGGTGGTTAAAGACATTGAAAGAGAGGACATTGAGTTTATATGTAAGGTAAGGTGGATCATATAATTGGGCAGCAGTGTTTAAAATCTATGCCAAAACTAACTGCCCAGCCAGGGCCAGTTTATTGTGACACTTTCACAAGTTTCATGTTTTGACTATAATGCAAGAACAGACATTTCCAAAAAAAAACTTTCCTGCTCTGCTGAGCAGTCACACTTCTATAGAAGGATTCAGGACAGATGTAAAAGCCACAGTCCCTTTTGCATTTTACTGCTGTACACAGAAGAACAATGTTCAGTGTACTTGCTGACTCTGCAGTCCCCTTCTGGATTAATTTTTTTTCTCACTATTTTTTCAGACAATTGGAACTAAGCCTGTGGCTCACATTGACCAGTTCACCCCTGACATGCTAGGCTCTGCTGAGCTGGCAGAGGAGGTCAACTTGAACGGTTCTGGGAAACTAATAAAGGTGAGTGAGGGACAAAATATTAATACCTACTTAACATCTGTCAGTTATTTTAAAAACTGGTAGCTTTAAATATTTGTCGTATGAAATTTATTACATTTAAGTACCTATTTCTAAGCTCTTGAGTAGCCACTGAGTTTGGCAGTGCAGTGGTTTTGCTTGGCCAGACATCAGTGCTGTTACAGAGTTTGAAAGTGCCAATGGCAGGGTCTTTTTGTCAAAGCTTTTTTTTTTTTTTTTTTTTTCCCCCCAACATCAGTATTTGCTTTGATATTTTAGATTACAGGCTGCACAAACCCTGGGAAAACTGTGAGCATCGTGGTACGTGGATCCAACAAACTCGTCCTGGAGGAAGCTGAGCGCTCCATTCACGATGCCTTGTGTGTCATAAGGTGCTTAGTTAAGAAAAGGTAATGCCTCAGTTTGGTTAATTAACAACACATAAAACCTAATTGTGCGTGCACTTACGTGAAATGAGGTTTGATGCTGATTTCTGTGCTCTCAGAGCTTTGATTGCTGGTGGTGGAGCCCCGGAGATCGAGCTGGCACTGCGGCTGAACGAGTACGCCCGGACACTGAAGGGGATGGAGTCCTACTGTGTCCGTGCCTATGGGGATGCACTCGAGGTCATTCCCTCCACTCTGGCTGAGAACGCGGGGCTAAATCCCATTTCCACGGTAACTGAGCTCAGAAACAGACATGCCCAAGGAGAGAAAACAGCTGGCATTAATGTCAGAAAGGTAATGAAATAGAATACCTGGGTACTACAAGGAAAATGCTTAGCCCTAGGGCTGGACTAGTGAGAGGGCAAGTTGGTGTCTCACCATGGTAGCCTCCCTAAAATTAGCAGACGGAAATTACAGCTTGTTCTCTCAAGAGCTCACCCTGAGCATTGATAATAGTGGGTACTCAGTTCAGCTACAACAGATGCATTAAGAATGCATCAGCAGGATCTGTAGTGGAAGGTGTTCGTAAGTTGGGAGTAGCACCGCAGTTTATTCTCCATCGGCTGTGGTGACCTTTTCTCTTGGCTAATTTTGCCTGGATGTGTCAAGTGCTTGGAGGGAGAATGTGCAATACTGTAATGTTCAGAGTACAAGCCCTGTGATAGTCTAGGAGCTGACTCAGGATTCTGCTAGAAGAAAAAGTGCTAAATGTAACTGTAGTCTGTCTTGCACAAAGTAAAGGCTCCTTTTTCCCCTAGGGTGGCATTTCCAACATCCTGGAGGAGCTGGTTGTGCAGCCACTGCTGGTGTCTTTGAGTGCACTGACTCTCGCCACAGAAACCGTGCGCAGCATTCTCAAGATTGATGATGTGGTGAGTAGTGCTGCCATCCTGGTTTGGGTTATCTTCCTTCACAAGCACCAGGATATTGTCATTCACTTGCTGCTTCAAAATACTGTTATGTAGTGAATTCTCATTTTGTGTGCTACTAAAGACCATTCAGGCTTTTAATCACTGCAGCTAAAATTAAATGCATTATAAATTATAAATGCACCATAAAGCAAGGAATTAGTCACTAAAACGCCAGGATCTTTAAGCAAAGAAGGAATTATGATGTATCCTGTGATTTCTTCTGCCTGACTGTGAATTCTTTGCAGGTGAACACCCGAGGGTAAGCTGAGCAGAGAGGTGGGGGACCATGGCACTGAGCTCCTGCCCTGTAGCTGGAATATGGATTCCTCACCAAAAGCGCCTGTGTGAATTGTCTTAAACTCCACCAAGACTGATGTATTTTGATCAGGTTTAACTTAAAAAACAGTTTGTTTTCAAAAGGAAAATGCTGTTTTATCAATAAACACACAGTAGTCTACCTGAGTCTTCGCTGAATAATTTTGTTAGAATTTGTTACATATTTTGGTACATTTGATTTTCTGTGCTCCTTCTTATCTCAGAAAACTTTAAGGCAACTAATTAGCTGTTGTGATATATTCTAAAAACACCCTTGAAGTGTTTCTCCAGAATCTTTCTCTATAAGGGAGTGGTGTTACTGCCTTTAGTGATGCCAGGCTAGGGGGGAGCAGAATCTTTGCAGTGGGAGCACATCACATTCCTTCCTCTCCTGAGATCTGCAGGGATTCCTGATGGCATCACATGATCCAGAGTCCTACAAGGAGTGTTCTTCACACGGTTTCCTCCCCCTGCCCCCACCTAAGTTGGTTTTCCCAAAGCTGGCTGAGACATCAAAAAGTACCCTGTTCTGCAATAATGCAAATTAGTTTTCCAACATCTACTTATTAGTCTGACATTTTGAATTAACCCTTTCATCTCCATTATTGCTACATTGAAACAACCTGATTCGCCTTAATGTTTAAAGGAGAATGTTTCTTCCATTCTCACATTTCCAGTCATGATTGGTTGGAGCTGGAGCTTTTGAGTAAGCTTCCACCATGGTGTTGACCTGCTGTTGCTGTGACTTGCCTAGTAGAACAAAGAGAATAATTCAACTACTAATTAATAAATTAGACAATCAGTGTAGGCATTAATACTCTGCAGGAATTATTCATTGCCTATTTAAATTGCAAATGATGGTTTACACCACAGGGGCACATCCAAAATGATCTCTTAGTTTAGGTACTATAATTAAAGCTTTCGTTCCCCATTATCACAGAGTTACAATTCTTGACAAGAATTACAACAATTGTGTGTGATTTCATACATTAAAAGTATTTGTAATTTCACTACAGTAAATAGGTCCATCCATCACTAATGCCTCTGTAGAGGCAGAACGTTTCTGCTTATCCTGGTTTAGCCTTACCCTGGAATTGCTTACCTGAAGTACAAAAACTTTAAGACGGAAAAAGCTTCAATAACTTGGTGTAAAAACGATGGGTTCGCCAGGGAGAATTACAAGTGCCGACTGAAGTCCTACAGAAAGTTACCCAAAAGTCCGAGTAGGCAGCAGGTGCGGGAGGGCGAAGCTCAGCCCTGCAGCGCCGGTGGCTGGCGGAGGCGGCGGTGCCGGGGCCGGCTCGGGCCGGGCGGTTAACGCGCCCCGCTCCCGCCCCGGGGCCGCCTCCGCGAGGGCGGAG
>VZRN01000631.1:2741921-2807483 GCA_013397935.1 Dasyornis broadbenti
CTACGAGCGGGGGCCGCCGCCCGCCGCCGCGCAGGTACCGCGGGCAGGGCCGGGGGCAGCGCCCGGAGGGGCTGTTGGGCAGCCGGGGACGCGGGGCCAGGGGCTCCCCTGAACCTGCTCTGCAGAGGGGGCCCCGCGCTCCCCCGGCACCGCACGGGCCGGCGGCTCCCCGGGGCACAAGGGACACCTGGCAGATGGCCCTGCTGCAGCGCCGATCCTTTAAGGAGCTTGTGGCACCGCGGCGTCTGGAGGGCAGATGTAAGAGCTGGCCATGCCCAGCCCAGGGAAAAGGCTTGCATCGTTCCGCGGATCGACAAGCGAAACTGGGTCTGTACACGGTGGTGGCACCAGCAGACAGAGGTGGAGGGTCCTGTCCCTGGGTGTTCTGTATGGGGGCTTTAAATTCTCTGCTTTGATCCTGTAATTCCCATTGCGTTACGTCACTGCTGGGGAAAGAACCACTTAGGGATTTTTGCCGTGAAAACCTGACAAAACATAAGCAAGGCTTTTTGTTGGAATGTCGAAGCTTATTAAAATACCCCTATGTGGAAAAGTAGTATTCTAATTTTTTGATGAAGAAACTTCCCCATGACTTTAAAAAGTGGGGTTTTAAAAAGAGCAAAATGAAGCCTTTGTGATGTAGACTAACATGGCTTTAATAACTTCTCTGACTTGTGTAAGCTTTAAAAATACTTAAAGAATATTACCTGCATACAGCTGTGAACTGTCAAACAGTATTGGAAATATAAACTGCAGAATCCCTGTCATTTCACAGTAAGTTATGGAAATGGAATAAACATTTATGCACCAGATCTCTAATGACTTATTTTAAGAGTGGTTATGGAAATGGGAGGCAGAGAAGGTTCTGTTTCCTTGCAAATAAAGGCATTTTTAGAGCTGCATAGAAATCAAGGAAAAATTACACTTTACAAAAGAGTTAATTTTTTTTCTTTTGGTAAGTCCTTTTGGTAATATTTCCTGTAATCAACATACTGATTACAGGGAAGACTTGAGAATTTTTACAGGCTTTAAATAGGACCCTTAGGATACAAATTATATGCAATAAGATTATTCCATGTAATTCTACATTAACATACATATACAGGTATCTCCATTTGGTGTCACTTTATCGTTCATTAGACTTAATTAGGATAAAGCAATATTAAGAACCTTGTTCCCCTTCCTTCTAGCAGAAAAATTTACAAACGTCTCTTCTAGGATGGCTTTGATTTGGATTCAAATCCCAAGAGAGAGCAGACCCCCCCTCCAAAGAGAGACTGTGACAAATGGATAGACTTTTCCAAAATGTACAATTCAAATCAGGAGTATTACTTGAAGCTAGAAGAGCTGAAGAATGCCCACATGGAGACCATGGCAAAATTGGAAAGTATGTATCGGAGCAAACTGTATTTAAAAGGAGTACAGCCCTTGGATAAGAGAAATGACACTTCTCCAAAGTGCTGTAGGTAAGTCTGGGCACATTTTTTTAGCTGAAGATTCCCAAATGTTTTGCAGGCAGCTGTAGAACAGCAGGGTGTGTTTCTGGGGCTGGGAAGTGTTACTCTCTCTATCTCTCATAACCAGACAATCAGAGAGAAGCCGGTTTTAATAATAGAAATGCTCATTACCTGGCTAATGATCTGTGAGGTTTAGAGGTGGGTGTGCAGCAGGGATTGGGCAGCACATCTAGGAACGCACAGGGCCTTTCCCAAGCCAGGAAGTGCTGACTTGGTGATCAGCACTAAAACCAGGATCTGGTTTGAGCGCCCAGTGTGCTGCTCTTTTCTCTCCCCCCTCAGCCACTCATTTTTGTTTCTAGTGGTGATTCCTTTTACTGGACGTCACTGGCTTTGCATCAGTGTTGGACTGGCTCAAACCAAGCTTTTTTTTTCCTCTTAAGGGCAACCTGGGACAAGAGCTCATATCAGCCTCTTAATCTGCACAAATCCTTTTCAGACTCAGACTTAAGTGATCCCTTGGGCTCAAGTGTATCCGATGTGTCTGATGGAGAATTAGTATTTGAAGAAAATGGCAGTGAAACTGGCTCATCCTCATTTGCCAAGCAGCAGATTGAAAAAATGTGGGATGGGTTCTCTCTGGAGGACTACATCTCCCGTGCCAAGCACAGCTTGCCAAGCTCACCAAGGAAGGTGCACAAGAAACAGAAAATGTGGTCCTCCAGAGTCACCGTGCCCAAGCCTTTCCAGATGACCATCAGAGAAGCTCAGAAGAAAGAGCAGAATGTCAAATCCAAGTCACAGATTGAACTGGAAAATCACTTACTGAAGAAGCAACTAGAGGAAGAAGCAGAGTGTCAGAAAAAATTCCGAGCCAATCCAGTGCCCGCTGCCGTCTTCCTGCCGCTCTACAATGACATTGTGCAGCGGAATGAAGAGCGCAGGAGGTCTGTGAGGGAGAGGAGCAAACTCAAGCTCCTGGCTTCCCAAAAACCGTTTAAATTCATTGAACGAGAGAGGCAAAGGAGTGAAATCAGGAAAATGCAGTTAAAAGACATTTCCCCACCTGAAAATAAAACTAAAGCGTTCAGAGCGAAACCAGTTCCTAAATGTGTTTATAGTCCAGATTTCAATGACAAGCTAAAGGAGGAGGAGCTCTACAGAGAAATCAGGATCAGGATGAGAGCTGAGGAGTTGCTGCGAAATTCATCTGTACCCAACAGCAGACTGGCCTTAAAAGAGAGCACTAAAAAGAAACACAAGAGCACTGAACCAAAGCCAACAGGACAGAAACCCAAGATCAAATCGAGCGTTCCAGATTTTGAACGCCTACATGAGAAATTCCAGAAACGCCTCCTGCAACAAAAAAAAGTGAAACACCTCACAGTCTGTGAGCCTTTCGACCTTCGTACTTCGTACATTGCCTCAAAAAAGGGCAAGATCTTGAAGGACATTCAAGAGGATGAAGAAAAATTGAAGGAAACACGGTGGCCATTTGCCTCTCCAAGACAGAAACCTCGGACAGGGCAGTCAGGGGCAAATCCACAGCTCTTGGGAGCAGGAAAATCCAGATCTCCCAAAAACACAGAATCCACAAGACGACGGCTACAAGCCCTAAGGTGACTGCTTCAGAGATGCTCTACTTTACGTATACTTGAAAAGTAGATTTTTTTTTTTTTTTTGTACTGGTATATATTTGGTATTTTTTTCAGGATTATTTTCAGTATTTCAACACAAATAGTTAATTCTCCTGTGCAGTGAATATAGGACTTAATTTGTTCCTATAAGGGCTTATGATATAAATCTTAAAATATTTAAATATAGTACTTAATTAGTATTTATTATTATTACAGAAACTCTAGTGCATTTTTGTCAGAATGTCCCTAGGAAGAAGACAAATGACTGCTGTTTCCCAGGATATCCTGAATCCCTTTAAAGGGCACATACCTTGTGTCCTCTCATGGCAACCCTGGTTTTCTCTTGGGAATCATCTTTGCCAAAGCCTCCTTTGCAGTCTTGCTCTAGATTTAAAATGAATTCAGCCTTAGTTTATTCTCCCCACCAGGAATTCACTTGAGGAAAAGAGAAGGCTGGAAGAACAACAAAAAAGGAACAGAACCAAGCAGAAACAAAGGACGAAAAAATTCCAGAAAATTGTAATGGCTCGGGCTGAGGCCAATGACCCACATCAGAGCCTAGCTCAGATGTCTAAATCCAGATTAAAAACATTCAGGTATTTTGTTGCATTCCCCTGGATCCTGAACATCTCATCCAACAATGAGAAGGAGAGGTTCAGGATTGCATTGTATGTTAAACATACAGTGTGTAAAAAAAATAGCATAGTCTAAGTTTAGATATTTACACATGGTAAATGAAACATGGTGCAAGCATCTGGAAAAAAAGTGGTCAAATTTAGTATTTCAAATGGGAAATTGTTGCCAATCTATATTGAGAAATACATATATTCCACCTTAGAGTATTACAGATTCACTAACAGGGGACTCCTGTGTTTTCTCAATCGATGTATCACCTAAAGAGCAAAGTTTATAAAAATCCAAAGGGAGTGGAACAGTGTGGATACAGAATATCCTTAGAGAGCTGGATACTGCACTGGTGTTGGTACAACTCTGGTGCAGCAGTGAACATTTCACAATTCACTTCTTTGTCCCAGCAGGTCCCCACTGAAGAGGGAAGTTAAAGCAGGAGTATTTTAAATTCCCAGTGTAACAGCAGCGACTGAGGAAGCTGCTGGTGCTCAGGAGGAACGGGATCCAAAGTTACCTGGAGTAGAGATGCAATGCAAACACTGTTTGTACAGGACTGAGTACACAGGGAAGAACAGGAGGGCCTTCTTGGAGTGCTGGAAGCTGCCGCTCCAGATGGCTCCAGCTCTGACACACATCTAACCCCATGACTGCTGCCTGGCCTCGTGTTTGGGGCTAATTTAACCCTTTCTGCTTTTCTAATCCTTAAAAAAAAAAATTAATCCTGTTAGAACAAGCCTTTTTTAGTGAGGTTTGTGATCTGGCCTGGCACGGTGGCTCTGCTGCAGTATCGACACCTGAAGGTGCTGTTACGTGGGGATGGTGAGAGGCACTGACTGCTCTGCCCCTGTTGCTTCGTGCCTGGGCAGGATTCTTGGGCAGCAACCTTGAATCCTAATTTCCAGTAACCTGGCATACTGTTGATAACAGCAGCTATATAATGTACATGTCCTCAGGCACGTGATCTGCTGACTCTGGGACCGAAGCAGAAAACAACTGGAGTCAAGAGTTTCTCATCAGACTTTAAAAGTACTGATTTTTATTTAATGCTGTTAATATCCTATGGTACATTCTGTTTCATTTTGCTTAGAACGACTGGATGATCTGTATGAAATCAGCATGTTAAAAAATCCTAAGTATCCAATTTTGTTAAAAAAACCCCCAGGAATCCAAACCCAGCCTCTTTTTAACTCCAGTAGCCAGGACCTACCTTTGCTTAGCCAAAGTGACTCCTTCAGAGATGAATTGTTCAGTACGTCCCATTTATGTATCTTTAAGTGCAACAACGTTCAGTTTGTTATGAGCAATTCAACTGCTGTAGAAAATTACTTCTTCTACTGTAAATTAATAATGATTTCTCTCGTACTCTGCTTCCTGTAGGAACAACGAGAAGCAGAGAAGGCAGGAATATTTGCAAGAATTGCAAGAAATGGAAGAAAGAGTAAAACAAATGCCACTGCTTCTTGAAAGAGTCACTCAGGTTGCCTTGTTTCTGAGCTACTAATTAATCTTGACTGATACTGAATAAGATATTTGTAGTCTAATATTTTTAGAAGATACTTAAAAACACTTTTCAGGGCAGTATTTATCCATTTCAATCTCTGTTGCCCCAGTAATTTTTGTGACATGCTTGCACAGGGAGCAGAGAACTTTTGTAAAGGTGTGTCTGGTTCAGTCACCACGTGAGAAATTCTGAGCACAACCAAACATTGCTGGTCCAGAAAAGTAAAATCTGGTATAAAATTTTCAAGAATTGTTTTGCCATTCTTACCTGCAGTGAATAATCCTTTCCACTTATCAGCTGCAATTCATCAAACAGAGGATTAATATAAATAAAAGTATCAAAAGACAGCCATGTAATGCATTAGATAACATTTAACCATTGTGGTTTTTTCCACAGAAAAATGCCAGAATGGCTGCAGAAAAGTATTATTCAAACAGACTGAGAGCACTGGGGATATCCCCAGAGTTTGTTTCAAAGAAAGGACAAGCAGCCAAATCACTGCAATTCTCCACTGCTGGAGATTTTACTGCCATCGCTGTAAGAAAAAGGTAGAGTTTACTGAAGGGTTTTTTTAAAATCTATTACATATCTAATAATTAGAAAAGTTTTCATGTGTAGATTTGGGGTTTTTAAAATGATTTTTAGTATTTCCCAGGGAACTATTTGACTATGTGGTTTGCTTTACTAATGTTCATGTTAGTACGTACCGTTGATTGTTTTTCCTGAATTAAATATTATTTCATAAAACAGGAGAGCTGCCTAACCAAACTGGTTATGTTATGTAATGCACTTCAAAGAAAAATTAAGAAAACCATTTTTTGTTTGTTCCTTTCATCAAAAATTCTGGCAGTTTGCTGTACCTTTAAATTTTAAATTTTTTCAGTGAGCCTTATTAAAAATAGTTTTCAGTATCCATTGGGTGTTATGATTTCAAAGGAAGCAGAAATGAAAAAAAAATTGGAATATATAAACAATACTGTCGAGTTACTTTCTAGCATAAAGAGAGACTCTTGTGTCCCCCCTTCCCTTTTCCTTCCCCAGTTCCACCCCAGCCAAGACTACCAGGATTTGTCGTAGATTACATAAACGTAGTTCAACACCTCCTGGAAAGCATCTTCCCAGAAAATAAAACCCCACATGCAATTTGTCTTTTCAGAATCATCAAGGTTAAAGTGAAAAAAAGGGAATCCTTTGAGGAAGCAGCTGCCGACAATCCCCAGTGTGAACAGTCCTGGGAGGAGGAAGAGGAAGAGAAAGGAAAAGGTGTCAAAACCTCCACCCCAGATGAGCAGCTCAGTGAGCTGGAGGATGGGGATGAGGCCAGAGGTAGCCCTTATGTCCATGAGCCTGAATCCAGCCCGTCCTCTGGCCAGCATAGTGAGGAGGAGGAGGAGGAAGAGGAAGCAAAGTCAGGCCCATCACTTGGCCATTCCCAGGAGGAAGAGGAAGCCAAGGCAGACCTGTCACTTGGCCATTCCCAGGAGGAGGAGGAGGAAGAGGAAGGAAAGGCAGGCCCATCGCTTGGCCATTCCCAGGAGGAAGAGGAGGAAGAGGAGGAGGAGGAGGAGGATGAAGCAAAGTCAGGCCCATCACTTGGCCATTCACAGGAGGAAGAGGAGGAGGAGGAGGATCAGTCCAGAGCTACCTCTCGGTCTGAGGGGTCCCATGAGCAGGAAGAGGAAGCTCAGTCAGACCCCGAAGCTGAGGGTGCCTTCCAGTATGAGGATGAGGAATATGAGAGCGATGATTCGGAGGAGCAGCCCAGTGATGAGGAAGGTGACTGATGGGAAGGTGTCAGGATGGCCTGGGACTCAGGAACCTCTTCCACTGCTGCCCATGGAACCAAAGAAATACTTGGTGCTCTGCTACAGATACAAAATTCTGTGAATTTTTACCTCTTAGTTGAAGAGCCAGTGCAGAAATTTTGCTTGTTCCCCAGTAAGAAAGCTCAAGTTCCTAGTTTGTACCAAGAAAATAAATTACTTTTATATTAATCTTCTTTTTTCCAGTCTTCTGTGACATTAGCGCACCTCTGTTCTTAAAAAGAACTCGTTGTTTAATGATAGCGTTACACAGTGAGCCGTGGAAGTACTGAGGGATCATTTCCAGCTCTTCCCACGGGCTGGCAAAGCCAGGGGAGAGTTTGGAGCAGGAATTGCCATTTTGTCCCTAAAAGGGGAATCTTTTTACCTCAGGTAATTCTAGTTGTATGAAACTGTGCAAGGAAGCGCTTTAGTACCTCTTCTTACACACTCAGGACTTCAGCTACTCTACAGAAGGAAAATGTTTGGCATTTGTTTTTTCCCTTTTATCATTAATACCTTCTCCTATCTCTTTCTTGCTAACCTGTCATGTGCAGTGTTGGGGAAAATCCCATCCACGCAAAATCTGTTATTATTCCTTCCTCCTTAATTTTGTTACACAATTTATCCGTGTTTGGAACTTTTTAAAGCATTATTACTTAATTTATTTTTGAAATGTGAACATAACTAATGTGGACTTGAAACTTTTTTTAAACTTGAATAAAATATCTATGAAAATATAAATCCTTGCTTCACAAGGAAGTTTGCTTCTGGTTGTCAGTATTCTGTAATTCTGAAGAGTTGTACAATTAATAAACACATATTACTAGTACTTGTTTCCAGGAAATCAAATTTTCTGAAAGAAGGCAGAGGAACTCTAAATTATATTTTTTCTCAGATTATTTGAAGGGATTTCAAAGAAAAAAAAAAGTCAAATCTGTTTCTAAGATTTGACTGCACTCACTTAAGTGTTCTAAAAGAACAAATATGGAATTGTTGAACGACTAAGATAGAGAATAAAAATACCACTAAATTCCTTTGAACTTAAAGAAAGTAGCAAACCCAATGTTTTTTAAGGCTTTAGAAGGAGTTGGAAACCTGTGTATAATTGAGATTGAGTTTGTCACCAAATTTTTCATATTAACCTTAATAATAACAGAATTAATGAACATGGTAAATATGATATAACCAGGAAGAGTTAAGATAGCTTTTGGAGGTTATGCCTCAGCTTTTTTTAGTATTTCTGGAAAAGAAAAACAGAATTGTGTGGACTAAGGAGATCAAATAGATGTGGTTTCCCACGATTTCCAGGAAGCATTTGACACAATTTGCTATCAAAGGATCTTAAAGAAACCAATCTTATTGTAAGAAAAGAAAGATCCTCATGAATGGGAGATGAAACCTTGAGATATTAAAGGAACCACTTATGGAAATCACTTGGAGCAGCAGGGCTTTTCAGACAGGGAGGATAATGAGATTTAAGTAAAAAAAAAACTTCAGAAATTGCATTACAAACATAAAGGGATAAACATTCCAATAAGGAATTAAAAAGCAGAGAAAGCAAAGAAAAAAATCAGAGATGACAGAATAGAAATGGGGAGAGACAAGTCAGGGTGAATTAAACCTGGTGAAGCAAAGTACAGCAGTAAAAAATATTTCAAACAAAGAAAAGCCACGCACACCTGTCAGGAGATGAAAAATAGTCTGGCCTAAAAACCAAGTCATGCTTTGACCTCTTTTTCCCCTTTTCTTTTTAATGCAAGGAGGATGATTTAAATGTAGACAAACCAGAAAAACTAATAGGATGACATTACAAAAAAAAAAAAAAAAAAAAAAAAAAAAAAGAAAAAAAAAAAAAGCGCTATATTTAAAAAACCTAGTACATTCAACATGAAATTCAAAATCCAGGTGAAGCATTTTGGTAAATTGCCAAGATGCAGAGAAGTACCATAGAAAGGAGAACAGAATGTGTGGTACTCTGTCAGAACTCAAAATATTTTGATGCAACTAACATAGAGAAAAAATTTTATTTTGATTCTCAAAAGGTGAGGTAATAGAAGCATTTTAAGGTACAAGGCTCATTAAAGGAGAAATGCTGATGAGTTATGCTTTCAGGGAAGCCACCTAGCAGGAGGGAGAGGAATAGGAAAGTTTCTCACAGATTATTGAATATTCTGTCTTTACTATTTTAATTAATGGCCACAGCCCAAAAGTAGGAACATGATCAAAAATTTGCAAAGAAAATGAGAAAGGTGTATCTGAAAAAAGGATTAAAAATACCACATGGGAAGAAGAGGACAACTTTGCATGTGGACTGTAGTATGAAATAATTCTGAAGTGCAAGAAATAGTGTTTCTGTAGAATAATTATATATATTTATGTTTTGAAACTGGAAGCCAGAATTTTGGATGTTGAGTTTTTTCAAGAATTCTTTCTATTTACAATATTGCTTCCTCCAGAAACCATCTCCCCCTGTACATAACTATCACAGCACCAGGCAGGTTATGTTCTCTTTTCCTTTGAGGAAAAAATTATTACATCATTGCCTTTTACAGCTGCTCCACATGAAGAGAATAACAAAAGAATTCAAATTCTTGAAGAAAAGGTTTAAAGGCATCCCTATTTCAAAATTAATTATGGTCTCACTTAGAATTCTCAAGGCTTCACTAATGGCAGCAAACAAAATATTTGCCTGAGCTTGGCAGATAATAGGCACTCTACAGATCAAAATATATATTACAAATTATTTCTAACAGTATGTCTATCCAGTTGCCCACAAATTGAGTTTTGAATACACAATAAATTTGTCCAGGAATACTGGCTGGTCCATTGCTACAAGATATGGCAGCTGCTGGCTTACAAACATTAAAATAATAAAATCAGATAAATTAGATAAAATTTGATAAAATTAGAAATAGTTTGGTGTCTGTCCTCCTCACCCTCCAGTGGAATTACAGTTTTGCATCTCTGGTTATATAATATTTTGGTAATTGGCTTTAGGATAAAAAAAAAGAGAAACCCTTACATACTCCACCAAAACTCAAAATTGCTTCTTTCTTCAATAGGAATTCTAGGTATCTGAGGAATGCCAGATCAGAACTGAGACTTGCAAATAGCATCAGAAAAATTCCTGTCCCTCCTGTCTGCTAAAATCACAGCAGTCAGATGGAGCAGAGAAATCAGGAATCACAGGGATAAGGCAAACCACACAGACATGAAGAAAGGTGGAGGTGGAGGTTAGGAGGTGACAGGGACAGCAGGCCTTGCCCCCTTTAGTTCTGGCCCGTTATGATCCGTGTCCCATGGAACTGCAACCCAGGATTAGCCACGTGGGACAATCCCCCTCATGCTTACGGGGCTGTAGCACAGGGGAGGCAGATGTGAACAGGCAAGAAATACTCTTATTTCCGGATAATTAACACTGTAAACGAGACCAAAATTTCACAAGCACTAACTGTACCGTGAAAGTCAGTTGTCAACAGGACTAAAACCAAGAATATTTGCACCTGCACAGCTCAAAACTTGCTACTAATAGTCAGGGCTTACTGACATAAGCAGATTACTAACAATAGTTAGGCAGGTTACAATAAGAAGGTTAGTAAGATTAGGCACGTTGCTGATTAACTGTAGCAACCACACTGCTACCACAGCCAGGAAATTCTGGTTGCCAGGATCGTGAAGTGTCACAAACCAGCCTGCTTCCACATTATTCAGGTGATTCTAGACTCGGCTCTCCACACTTGCAGATGTAGCTGGTTCTCAGGGAAGGCTGCTGTTAACTTGCTATAGTTTTTACTGTGTGTTCATGCCATCCCATGTTTTCTAAAATGGACTAAAGAGACACAAATAATATTTGTAATAAGTAGTAAGAGCAAACGAACAAAAATCAGAAACTTTTTGTGTGTCTCATTCTGATTTAACTCTGCTCTGGGGAGCTCAATCCTGTAATGCCTTTATCCCCAAGGTAACTGGAATTGCTAAGGGCACCATCCCAGCTATTCAAGCATTGAGCTCTCAGATCTGACACTCAAGGGCCACACAAACAGCTGAGTGTGAGGCAACAGCCCTTGACAAGGACCAGTCTGGGGTTTTGAACTCTGAGTTTTCTAACCAAAACAGAAATGGCAAATATTGCACAGGAGAATCTCAGCCCGAAGTGCTGAGGCTCATCTGACTGACACACAGGGCCTGCTCCTTGTGCCACTGCAAAGTATCCACTCCTAGGAAACAGCTATCCATGGGCTCATATTCGTGATTCTGCAAAACTGTGGCACTTCCCAGGACAGTGAGAATTCCGTGTATCCCCTGCCTGTTAACTAGATTCACAGTTTATTGCTGGGTGAAACCTTCCTTCTGCCGGTACTCTGTTAATCCTGATTTAATTCAGGCCTCGCAAGCTGAGGCTGAGTTTAGCTCTCCTCGTGGAGCTGGCTAGGTACCTGTTTGCCTGCTCCAGCTTGCTCCCGACCCTGAGAACTGGCACACAGCCCTTCCTGTTCCCACAGCTCCCTCTCCTCCCTTTCCCACTGAAAGGCGGCTCAGTGTTGCACAGAAATAGCCCTCAGTTTTCAACCAGCCACGCAACTGCTGGGTAATATTCAACTTTGTGTAAAGGGTAACTAGGAAAAAGCTCTTCAGTTTTATGCAACAGTCAGTTCTCTCTCTCTCTCTCAGACACCTCACAGGCAGCACCACACCCAACTCAGCTCTCTGCCCTCCCACCCTAGTGCAGAGCCAGCAATTCCAAAACATGGGCCAAATTCCATTTGAGGGCACACAGCTCAGCTCTGCACTGGTTACCTGTGACTGCACTCGATTTAACACTAAATGAAAATAAAATTCACCCTGGAAGATGATTCTGTGAAATAGGATTATTCTTTTTGAGTCAGAGTTACCAACCCCAAAGGGATTTCCAACCCCTGCTATTGCTGGCAGCTGAAGGGGCAGGAAAACCAAGTGGGGAATGTCCAGGTACGCAAAGACCTTCCAGCACTCTCCCTACTTTCCACCTCATTCTCACAAGTCTTGTGTCTTGACAAATAAAACTCTGCAAAGCCTGCAAAAACCTTTGAATTCCTCAGGCAAAAGAAATTCTGGAAGGGCCAAGTATAAGGATGAAAGAGCCAAGTCTGTAGATGAGATGCCTGAAGGTTTCTCAAAACAGAGCACAAAGTTATCCAAAGAAGCTGCACATCACAATTTATCTGCTTACGCAAATCATCTTGCAATACCCAGCCAGTTTCCATGATGGAGTTAGATTTTGGGATTTTTCTTTAAATAACAGTTTTAATAAAACCTCACTCAAGCACATTATCTACACAATAGCACAGAGATGCTGAAAATCTGCGTCTCTTTTATTTGTGAGTTGTGTTCCATCCTAACTCACCGCCACAAGTCCTTTTCATACATGACCCATTCAACACAGGCCTTCAGCTCTGCTATTTCCTTCAGGCAACATCCTGTAAAATAATGGAAAAGGTCATAGCCTGATAAATTATTTGTAATTTGTAGATGGCTGTGGGTACAATGCACTTGCCATAAATGAGAACAAAGGGCAGAGGCAGAAGGACATACTTGGTAAAGTACTTGTGAATTTTTTTTAATCCTTAACCAATCTCTGGTTTCAAAGAACAGTTTGAAATGAATTAAAAGTTTGGTTCAGGTGGCAGGGAGCAGTCTCTCTCCTCTCTCCTGGCTACTTACTGTTGAACAGGGTCCAAGGCTTGTAAAGTCCAGATCTAAAAATCCTTTTGAGCATCCAGTAAGTCTATTCAACTTGCTGAAACAGTAGAAATAATCTCAGGAAAACACTCCAGACCACAGCAGAAGTTCTTTCCAGCCATTTCGGTGAGGATTAGTGGAAGCAGAAGGGGAGGGAAGATCAGATGACCACTAGTAAAGATGGGGGAAGCAAAGAACAAGAGGAGCTGTTCATTTGTCTCGGTGAGGACACACAAGCACAGCCCAAGTGTGCGTTTCTTATTTTTTCTTTAATCTACACAAATCACTTCTCAAATGCACTGAGGGATCTGACAATCATTTCCCCCAGACTGCTTTTTTAAGCCTAGCACATTTTTTACAGCAATTCTGGAACTCTGACAGTCTTTTAGGTTTTTTGTTTGTTTGGGTTATGGCTTTTTGGAGGGAGTGAGTGGGGTATTGTGTAAGGGCCTGGGGTTTTTTTTTAGAACTTCCTGCAGCATAATCTCTTTGGACTCTGTATCCCACACAATTTGCTGCAGAACATCTACTTATATCCCAGCCACACAAAGAACAATCATAACAAGAAGTATTTTACTCTCTGCTACAAACACTGGTAGAATGAAATAGTAAGATTAAGGAAAAAATAGTTAAAAATAGAACTCTTTTCTTTCCGAAGGAAGTAACATGATTTTCACCCCAGCCTCTCTTGTCATTGTTACAACAATGGTTCATTTTAGGCCATATCTGACTGCACTTGGAATCAGGAAACCCTGGCACAAATGTGCTACAGCAGCTTGTGCTGTGTTTGTACTGAATGTCTGGCCAGCACTGCAGGTTTCAAGAGACTTGCTAGAGGTTAACAAAGCTGTTCCTGGGGGTATGTTTTCCTAGAGCACAACTCCAACCATATTCTAGTGCTCCAGAGAACTGGAAAGCTCTACAGGTTAGGAAAGTGAGGGTGATCTTCAAACCACTTCAGAGGAAGCACAAGAACTGGAGAGAAAACTGCCGCACCCTGGCATCACACATCCACATTTCCTCTGATAAGCAGCTTCTCATTTTCCAGAACTAAGATTTCTCCTTTTCCCCTTCCTTTGTCCTTTTGAGCTTGGATTTTTAAGTCTTCCACTTCAGAAGAAAATCTTGCTGTGTTTCATGTTGGTCCTCTGGGTTTGCACCGCTTCTCCATCCAGAGTTCCTTCCAGACAGGCTCTTAAGTCCTGCAGTTTAATGAATAAAATGCCCTGGGAAGGGGGAAAGACACCACATGATAAATGCTCGTTTTGAAAACAGCTTAAATGTTTTCTGCTCAGCGTCAAGAGTCTGAGCAATCATTTGAAAAAGTGAGGTGGGAGGTCAGGTCCTTGTAAGAGCAGTGGGTTCTTTGATGGAAACAGGCACCAGAATTTCACCCACATCTTCCTCAGGACTCCTTCTGAACACTGAAAATAAATGTTATAGCTCGGCATGTTCCACAAGGAAGACACCAGAGGCCCCACCAGCTGTAGAAATCTGCTATATTAAAGCTCTACATTATCTTATCAACATGTAGAACTCTTCCTTAGCCAGTCCATTAATGCTAATGAAATCCCAACTGTGTTTCCCCATCCCTGGATCTGCCCAAGTGCAGAGCTGATTCCATTCTGAAGCAGCAAACTCTTGGCAGCCACAGCACACACCATGTCCAAAGGCTGAGTGCTTCCCCCTTCTCCAGCTGTGTGGAATATGGAAGAGATTCATCTTGCTCCAGATATGCAGCAAAGTTTCACGTTCAGGGCTCTCCACATCTCTCAGCTGAGGCCACTGGAGACTGCAGGTCTTCACTTGTCTCTCCGTTAGGATTCCTTCCCAATTTCCCTCTGCCCCAGAGCTGTAGGGGAATATTCTGGCCAAGAGAATACTCATTTCCCACAACGTCTTGAGACTATGATGCTCAATCTTCCTGCTGGGGTGATTTACAAGTATTTTCAAACCTCTGGAATCCTTTAAAATAAAAAGTCTTGAGCCTATGTTTAAAAACCCAAGACTGACTTCACACTGACTCCAACCGCTCCCTCAAGGAACAACGTAAAGGCTGGAATTCACCTGCACTGGATTCCTCCCAGCTGCTTCATCACATCAGCAGTTCTGGCAAATGCTTCCCAGGCAAGGGGAGCCCAGAGTTCATTCCAGCGTGTGGATCACCACAAAAGCATAAAGCTCATCAGCTTTTGAACAAATTCAATTTGTGGCCAGAGACAAAAATAACATCAGGGAGTATCCAAGACCGAGTGCCTTCATTCCCTTAATATATTTGGCCCATAATAAAAATAGAATATGGAGAGATGTGCTGCTTAAGTGCGTAAAAATCAGGGAACTTTGGGGATGATGGAAACAACTGGTTGTTTCAAAACACCGATGAGTAGCGGCTATACAGAGACAGCATTGTGAAAAACCAGTTTTCTTCATCCCCTGCACCAAAGATGTGAAGTTTCAGGTCATAGCCACCTCATCAGGACAGCAGATGCATTAGCAGAGGAAGGAATCGATTCAGTCAATAAAGGAATTGATACCTGTCTATAGTTAGAAAATGCCTCTTACAGAACAAGCTGTTCTTCTGGATCATTGAGAAATGAAAGTGTTATTGAGTTTCTAAAGACACAGATACATGTATAATTAATATTGTCTAACTGCCAGACATCTAGAGTGTTTTAGGATTTTAAATGTTCCTTTCTTTTGTTGTTTCCTTATCAAGAATGCATCTAACAGCTAGGAGGGAAGGAGGAGACATTGAAAAATTATGAATTTCCTCTATAATGAGCAGGGGGCTGGTACACAAAGTTTAAAGTGGTGGATACAGAGACTACTGAGAATCCATTGAGCAGGAAAAGCCCCACTGTGGGGTGGCAGGACAGTGGCTTTCTGGCTTCTCCCTCCCTAAAGTACAAATAATACCCATCCACATTCCCAATACTCGCTGAGGTTACTGAGCATAAAGGCCTCACACATGCAGAGCAGTCTGGAAAAATGCAAGCTGGATTTCTTTTGGATCAAACCCACCAAGAGATTCATCCCAACCACCAGGGGGAAGCTGGTCCCAAGGACTAAAAGGCTACTCCAGAGTAAACCCCTTGACAAACCCTGAGCCTGTGGCACTGAGAGTTCCTCTCTCCAGACCGTCACACCTAAAGGAGATGCAGGCAAAGCCTTGGAACAGGCACAGACCAAGGGCATCTGCTTCCAGCACAGTGTGGAAAGAGCAAGACAGTGTGGGGAAAGAAATGCTTAAGCTTTATGCTGCCTACTTATTTTGCTCTTTTTGAGAAGTTCAAAGCTGGCACGAACTGTGCAGAAAGATTTGCTTGGTGTGATGGAGAAAATATTTTCTTAAGAGTGTAAAAGCTTGCAAACATTTCACAAAGGAACATCCAGCTTTCACTTCACCTATTCCTTGAGAAGTTATTTTATTAAGATGGGATTTCCAGCATGAGGCAAACTTAGTGGTCTTATTCCAAGTAATCAGTTTTGTCAGCAGACCAAGTAAATAACGAACTATGAGCCTTTTGTTACCACTGATGTCATCAAGAGGTGAAAATGTTGGCCAACTGCCATGTTTAATTCTTTGAGAGTATCTATTGAAAAGCAAAAGACACATAGCAGATACAATCCATATTATCAATACCATATGTTCTTAACCCTTCACTTCGTCTCAAAAGTAATTAAAAAGGGGAATTTTTGAAGAGAGTGACTAACTTGGATTTGTCTTCCAGTTTACTCTCTCTAGTACTATCAAAAGCAAAACTTCTAAACACACAATTTTACAGCTCTTCTCTTAGGCAGTAAACCTGTTTCTCTAAGAAGCATTCACGGAGTAACAGAAGAAACAGCTTTTTTTTTTTTTTTTCTTCTATATATCAACAGATAGCAGGCATAAAAGCAGAAAAAGAAAGATAATTCTTTAATTTTTCAAGAGAAGAGACTATGAAGGAAACTATAGGATTTTTGTAATAGATGAAGACGGGGCCCAGAAAAAAACCAAAAGAAAATTAATAAGCACCAACAGAATTAAGGTGAATTCTTATACAGTCTTGTCCCTCATAAGTAACAAACAGCCTCAAATTTACCTTGGTGTCACAGAGGTTTTATATTTTTTATTTTGTACCAGCAAAAGTCAGGAACAGCAGGTTGAAATGAACAGAATTACACTCTTGAAATGTAGCACAAGCTGCATGTCAGCACTGTCCCTCTGCTTGCTATTTCTAGGAAGAACACAAAGCAGATTTGCTAACCACAATTCAATTACAATTAATCTAATGGCAAAAACTTCGTCTTTACCTTTCTTTCATTTGAATTTCCAAGTAATCCCTTTTTTTTCCTCTTGGATTCTTCTGAGCATAAGGTGCACAGTTTTTCTTCAGTTAAAACAGAAATAGCAGAAGATCAATACAGGTTTTCATCAGAATAATAACAACAAAATCCAATATGTCTCATGGAACCATAATTTATACTCTCCACAGAGGTGATTTCCTATTGGTAAAGTCAGTAAAAGACTTTCTTCATGAATAAGTTTGAGTTCCAAATTAAAATACAGCCTCATGAGAGCCTCTGTAGAATGGAGCACACTGGACAGACTGAGTGCCACTACGGAGGTTTTACTGCTTAGACAGCAAATCTGGTCCAGAAAACTTCACATCTGCTGCAGCACCACAAGGAATGGCACCTCAATAGAAAGTGGCCTACTGTAAACTCCATAAACGCTGTCATGGGACTGCCAGAATCAAAGGGTCACTGGAGGAACACCACACAGTTGTATCAGCATTTTGCAATACTACAAAACACCCTTTGGGTCACAACAACCCCGTGCAGCACCACAGGCGTGGGTGCAGCCAGGTGCGGATTGGGCTCTTCTCAGATACTTCAGAGTCCATAGGAATTGGGTGAACTCACCTGGAGAAGCCACCTATCCATCACAAACACATGAGTTTTCACAATTTGCCATAAAAACATTGCCAGGAACAGGAAGAATGAATTATAGCTGACAAGCACCATCTTGAAATAGGAAGGTGTTCATAGTTTGACTTTTGATCCATCTCACTCTACTGACACTCGACTCAGAAGAAGTGATGAAAAGAAGGTTCCAGGGAAGCTGAAAAAAATGAGAGATGTAAATTTTGATACTGACAAAGACTGTTCAACATAATCTCAGGGAAAACAGAGCAAGACACTCGCACTCTTTTCACATCCCTTCCAAGGGTTTGTCTCACAGGCTCAACCACATGAAACAAATTCCAGCAGTAATACTCACAACAGAAATGTTAGGATTAACACACTAGGAAAACCATCCGGAGTTGAGAATCCTAAAGTGGAGAGGTATCAATTATATTATTGTTTCTACAGCACTTCCTAGAAAAGCATTAGGTAGCCCAAGGAATGGAGCACTTCAAAATAGAAGAGCATTTTCACAGGATCGTCAGTGGATCATCCAAGAACCAAGCTCTGCTTCCTTAATTACGGAATCCCAAATGCTCTTGTATTTCCATGGGACTGGTCCTGATAGCACCCTGAGCAGGACTGGGCTCCTGCTCACTTCTGTCCAGAAAGGATGTCAAATGAAATGTTTCTGGAATTTTAACCCAAATTCTCATTTCTGTATGAAAGAGGTTTGCATATGATAAAATCACCCGGATTAATCACATCCACAGAGCAGAAGCACCTCATGACCACTGAGCCCAAGGCTGTGCTGAGAATTACAGCATAAAAATAGTACCCAAGAGTTTATAATCGAAGCAATTAAGGCAGAAAAAGTTACATTCTTATTAAATATAAGCCTCGTAGGCGCAGTGTAATATATTTAAATAATGACCTATCCTTGATTCCAAACTGATTTTATCAGTGTTTTTACCTTCTACTTCAGAAAAATACTACAGCGTGAGTAATTTCCCCCAGGGAAAAAGAAAAGGAATTAAGAACTGTACCTTTCAATAGAAACAGTACCTCTTAAGCCATGCTTTAACGTTTTATTAAAACTCCCGCTATCAGGGAAATGGCAAAGCCCAGATCCAAAACTTACCTGCAGGTCTCCTTGTTGCAATATGGTTTTCAGTAAACAAATATGGATTTTGAAGTTCTCTTTTAATATAACTAAAAATACATCCTTTAGGCCAGCAGTATCCTCTGTCAAACACTGAGGTGCTAAAATTGCATTAGTAATTTTCTGTCCAGCTGTCTGGCTTGCAAAATCCCTATGCAACTCAGGAATCTGAATAGATACAATGAAGGATACACTACGTACATTTCTGCAATTACAAAGGAAATTAATGCACCTAATATTTATAATAAAATGTAAAGAATTCCTACTGTCAGAAGTAGAAAGCTTGGAATTGCCTGAATAGAAATTCCTATCTCAAGCTTGTATCCTCAACAAAAAGCAAAGAAAAATGTAGGCAAAGTGTCCCAGCCAAATGAATACTGAATCCTAATCCAGTATCATACAACACAAATTTGTAAAAGACCAGTTCTTAGCTAACCAGGCATTTGTCTTCGATTAGATTTATTTTATTACATATATTTAGAAGAATCACTTTCCTCATCAGTCTGGACTTCAGGAAAGCACTTCAAACAAGGAGCTGGTTAAAATGGAGACAAGACTATCCCTGTAGGATGAGACACAGCGAGTCAGGGAAGAGAAAAATTGGAAAGCATTAGGCTAAGGGAAGGCCGAAATTGATTTCATTTAATAACCTTTGAAATGAACACTGGAGAGAGGGAGGAAAGGAAAAGGAAAGAAGGAGTGTTAATGGCACAGCTCTGGGAAGACTCAGAGGTAGATGGCAGCAGCTGGACTGCACATTTCTGGTTGCAAAATTTTTGGGATTTGATACAGTTGCCCAATGTCACACAACACTTTAAGGACAAAGTCATAAATAAAACAAAATAAAATAAAATAAAATAAAATAAAATAAAATAAAATAAAATAAAATAAAATAAAATAAAATAAAATAAAATAAAATAAAATAAAATAAAACACAGTTCCTTGCCTCTGGTAAGAGAGATGAATTGACAGGTTTTTTTAATAGCATGTAGATGTCTCCCAAAACACCAGGTCTAACCTTCTACAAACTCCCATTTATTCTGTGTAAGCAGATATTTAAAAAGGCCTTACAGGTCACCAGCTATTAGGAGGTAAATGAATTTCTTATATTTCTCATGTTTTGAATCTAAAAACACAGGAGGTTGAAGAGTGATGCTCCCGGACACCACAACGAAGTAACTTGAGTACAAATCCTGCCCCTAGAAATGAAATAAAAGTCAGTGTTTCTGAAGCCCTACCCAGATTCACTTATCTAGGCAGAGTTAAATGACATAATTAAAGTGTTCCCTTCAGCAGCTGATATTCCTGATTCCAACAGCACTGCAGCCCAAGTAAGATTTCAGTGTTCAGAGCCGTTGCTGCCTTTCTGGAAGGATAAAGCGTCAAAACACAGCCGAACCAAATCAGTATTTTAAAGTGCCATGAGAGGAGATGACATCACTGCAGCCCATCTGGGAGGAAGAACACGGAGCAACAGATGAGCCAAAGTCACTCCTGGCATAAAAGGATAGAGTTCCACTGACTTCAGGAAATTTATCCCAATGTTCCTGTGTGTTGCAGAGTAAAATGACACACTTCACCTAGTAGGGGTGAAATGAGGTTAAAGCCACAAAGACTGATGTAACATACTTATTTAGAGCAATTTATTATTTTCAGTGAAAATATATTTGTAGATGCTAAAAATCAAGGCTGGGGCAGCTACTAACATGGGTCAATATGCTAAAAAAGTTGGATATTTCTGCAGAGATAAGAAAGAACATATGGTCCTAATTGCCAGCTAAGGGTCCCTTTTAAAACAATTTTCCTCAATCTGATTTGCCTTACAATTACCCTAAATCCTGCCATGATTGCTCTCATGGAGCATTCACAGAGTTTGGCTTCCCTTGAAGACGTATTTTCCTTTCCCCTGGTTACCGCCTTTATTATTGATTTTTAGATAATCCCTGCAGTTACTAGAGAAAGGTTTTGGCAAGTTTCCCTCGAGGCTGCAGACGCCTATTACCTTATCAACAGAGCATCCTTTCTCCCCTGAGCCTTCAGCCTGGGCCCTGGCTGTTTCCCTGTGCACACTCTGTGCGGGGACCAGCAGGGAGAACATTCAATATCCTCTCCCTGGCAAACAAGAAAGGCCACAGCTGCCAGCCCCAGCAGAGGGGCTGCTCAGCAGACCTGTCCCAGAGAAGAGCCTGGCTGGACCCAGCTGCAGAGAATTGAGCAATGCCCTCTCCCTCCCCACAGCAAAATGTGCTGGCAGAAATGTGGCCCATTTCACCCTCTCCTTATTGGAAGGAGATCAGACTTATTTGAAAAAGCTCCTTTTTTAACCAATGCAGAAGAACTGTCATCGGAAAAGTACTGTCATTAACATTTTTGACACAAGAGGCTGTATCAGAGAGTTCTTTTGTCAGAGAAATAACAGACTGAATATTCTGTTAACAAATAGAAATCACCCCTGAAGACAGGGCTGCCAGCATGTAAGCTGCATTCTAAGATCTGAGTGGCTAAAATGAGAAGAAAAGCTTAAAGAAACTTCTTTGAGCTATTATCATAAAATTTAGAACTAATACCTGGCTAGAACTGACTGTGTGAACAGCCACTATGATTAAAGTATTTATTTTAGTGTAGTTTGTAGGGTTGTTTTTATTTTTGTTTGGTGGTTGTTTGGGGATTTTTAACAGAGAAAAACAACTGTGGATGGTTTTGGTTGGTTGGTTTTCTTACTGCAGAGAAGGAAGAATTGGATTATCATTTCAGATAGAGCAGTCACAGAAATATAAATATATAATAATGGTTTGGGTTGGAAGGGACCTTAAAGATAATCTACTTCCAACCCCTCAAATTTTCCTCCAAGTGAAAGAAAAATCTCAGAAGCCAAGACCTCCTAAATATAACTAAAACGTTTTCCCCTTTTTTTTTTTTTTTTTTTTTTTTTTTTTTTTTTATTCGCTATCCTATTGAGAAGATGGGCCATTTACACCTCGGAGTGAAGACAGAGAGAGTCTGGAGGGGTACAGAGCTCCTCTGAGGAAGATTTGTGCCTTGTGTCCAAAACTAGGTAAGAGGCTCCTTTAAAGGGAGCTGTGCTCTCCCTGGTGTCCAGCTGCCACTCAGGAGAAGGCACAGAAACGCTCAGGGTTAAAAACTTCTCCCCTCCCTCCAAGCCAAGCAATCAGGAGATGTGCTGACAGAGACTGCAGCCGTGGCCCCAGGCCAGCCCCTGGAAGGCAGCAGGAGCACGACCGAGCGCTGGTGCCAGGGCCTGGCCGCTGCCCATCCCTGTCCGACAGCAGTCGCTGCAATCCCAGCGCTGGAGCTGCTCCTCCCTGCAGGGACAGGGAGCGTCGGGCTGCTGCTCTCTCCCATCGGGCGGATGTAACACCGTCAGTGCTTTGGCTGCCTCTGCTCCTGTCCCGGCTTGCTCAGCTTCAGCGAGGCGGCTGCACAGCTGGACTGCAGTTGTGCAAATGCTGTGTCCATCCGGAGCTCCCGCTTGATCCCGAGAGGAGACAAACTGCTGGGCTTCCAGCAGCACGAATACAGCAAGTGTGGGCTGCTACCTGCCTGGGAACAGGTGATCGGAGTGAGTGTAGTGCAAAGTGGAAGCCTTTTGTTTTGGGGCTGGTTGAATGATTGATTTACAGGCATTAAATAGTGCAAGAACCTGAGTTACCTGGGGATAGTGTGTGCCAAGGGCTGAGCAGAGCCACCAGAACTACGTGGCCACTGGGAGGCTGTCCCCAGGTGCTGAGCCAGCTGACAAGATCAGTGCAATTCCTACTGCTGCTTCCCAGTGGATTCACATGAAAAACGAGAAGGAAAAAACCACACAAAACAAACCACAAACCAGAAAATGCAAACAAAGGGAAAAAGAAAAGGAAGCCGAACAGCCCAGGAGATCAAATAAGTATCTCCTTCCTCACAGTAAAATTCTCTGTTAAATTATATTTGAAAAAAAAAGTAGGCATTTACAATGAAATTGAAACAAAATAATCACTGGTGCATGGAGATGTTTTTGACTAAGTGCAGTGGAGTTTTGCTTTCTAGCGAAGATATAAACCTGTGGCACTCTGGGGATTAGGAAGAGAAAAGCCAACAGATTTAACTCTTGCAGCACAAGTGGTTTCACTACAACGCGATACCAACACGATAAGGCAGAAACCTGATCCCAGTGTGACTTTCACACATCAGAATGTGAATCCTGCTACTACCACATACTTTAACTCCAAACAAAGTGGCAGCTCATTTCCATGGCATATCTACGAAAAAAGTCTCACATGAGAAGAGGCTCTTGGTTTATTTATAGGCAAAACAGCTGCTTTGTGCATTCCATGATCTAGGCTGAGGCCTGCTCCCAGTCCTGCACGCACACAGTTACCTTGTGTGGAAGTAAAACGTGGAGCTCCTTTCCAAAGCCTTTTTCACTGATGAGGCACCTCCTGTGGAACACTCCTGGGGAGCTCTACTGGGAATTCTCTTTACTCATAAGAAAAATGGTAATTTTTGATGGTGGTGGCAGGCTAACCCAGACTGCAACTCAGGTTACTTCATTTTAGAAAACAAAATGGTTTTCACAGTTGCTCTCCTCTCAATTTCCCTCCTGAAATGCTCATTAAAGATACAATAAACAAAAGCAAATAATAACCTCCAGTCAAATTATTAGGGGAGATGAAGATGTTTCTCACCTGCACACTGGAATGATTCCATTCATATGCATCCAGATGAAGGAATTGTCTGTCTCTGCTCATTTTAACTCTATCACTGCTCTGTTGTGCATCTGCCGCCCTGCAGCTGAACTATAAAATATTATCACTTTTCTTGGTTAACACTGGGCACATTAATGTGTGTCTGTACAAACAGGCATAAAACTCCCCCATATTATTACAAATACAAGTGGTGAGAATTTTTTCCACATTCTCTACATTTCTCTCACCCGATAATATTCATTGCAACTACAGGTTTCCAGATCTCCCTAAATATTTCATCTCCTATGGATTCACACTCTTAAATCACACCACTGAAATAGCCTACACTTCTACCCTCTTATATTTTTATGATCCTTTTAGAGGAGTTCTGTATCATTTATTTAGATTCATTATTGCTTTTCTCTCTTAAAAGCCACTTCATTTAATATAGCTACTACTTCCATTTTTTAATATATATATAAATGGGGTGGGTGCAGGCGTGTTCTGACATCATGCTCAACATTTTGCCAAGCAGCAAGCTGCAGTTTTGCCAGTCTCACGCTGGAGGAGAAATCAATGACAGATTCCAGGTCCTTTACATGCACACAGACTACAAAACGTCAAACAAACATAAGCAAGCAATTCCTTTTCCCTGGAATTCCAGTCCAGTATGTTTGCCCAGTTCTCAGATGTCAACATAAATCAAGGAAAGACTCAAAAGATAAAAATACAGAAAGACTTCCTACTACTTACAGAGTTTCAGAATGAATCTCTACAGTCATGAATAATCCCAAATGAACTGTCAGCACAACACACTTTGCAAAATGGAACATTTGCACATACACTGAGTGAAAGAATGGGATAAACTCGTTGCTGGTAATTTAGACTCTCCAAATACATTTGGGAATATTCATCAATCCGGTCAAATCTGTTCTGTAGTTTACAGAGGCACACAAAACTCATACAAAGTACTAAACACCTGCACACACTCAGGTATTAACATCAATTTTAATGATCAGTTTAATTAAAGCAGGCAAGTTCAAGCACAGACAAGCCTTGCAGTGAATTGCTGCTGAACAGAGTGGGGAGGGGGGAGGAACCACTAAGGTGTAACTCCTTTTCCCCTCTTCTTTCCCCACGCATACTCAGTCTAATCATACACAGTTGGTCCAAGCAGGAGCCCTGTGTGGCTTTTCCTTCTCTTTGTTTTCCCTGCTTTCTCAAAAGCTGTAACAACTCCTCGGCTCTTTTTCCGGAAGGCTGCCAGCTTCTATAAACGGACTCCAAACCTGGCAGGCAGCAGGCACAAGTCTGGTTGCAATATCCCTGCTTTGCCATCTATTTCTGCAGACACTTACTCCAATGCTTGCAAGCCAAGGGTATTTTCCTGCGGTTTATCTATTCCATCTCAAGCAGTAGGTAAGATAAATTCCTTCAGAGATGATTCCAACTCTCCCTCAGGTGATTCACATTACATGAAAGACTTCAAAAGAGTTTTTCCTCCCTGACATCGCCAGAGTTGCTCGTCAGTACCCCGCACACAAAACCCATGCTAATTTATTCAGTTCTCTTATCTCCCTCCTTTCACTCTCTCAGCTGATACAAGGCATGCCAAGTTCACGGTGCTCCCCTAATGCTGCACTGCTGTTCCCTTCCCCTTCCAAAGGGAACATTCTCTGTATCTATTTAGCAAGATGGCTTTTAAAAATAGGAACACAAAATCCAGTGCTGAGTTCAGGATAGTTATGGGAGATACAGCAGGTGCAAATATTCTCTTACACAGCATTTTCTGATGATATGACAAGGGAAAACTTCACTTCCAAAGGGCTTAGAAGGATTTTTCAGGGTAATTTTTATCCCAGTGTTTTCCAGATATGGAAAATCCCTTTCAGCCTACAAGTACTAGAAAATGTTTCAAAAGGCCAGACTGTACCAGACAAGACTGAGCTTTCTGAAAAGGGCCAGAAGGTGTCTGTGCCTCCTTAGTTGCATGTTGTCCTCAGACCTCCTACTTTCATCCATTTATTACTGTCACAGAATTCCCAGTCAGAGATACAGACTTTAAAGACAGCACAAGTTCAATATGTGGAAATAAATTCAGATAAAACACTTCTCAATTTAACATCGAATTTACTGAAATTTGGAGCTGGGCCCAGACATAGCCTTGCATACACACATAGCCCTGTACTTTGTGTGATGATTCAAAAAGTCAGCTCATGGTGTTTATAGTCAAAAATATCATTGAATAATTTTCTGGATGAGAAACATGCTACTGTTTCATTTGGATGTTTTTTTCTCTCTTGCCTGATGCTGAATGCACACGAGTTAATTGGAGATCAGCTTTTAATTTTCTAGCACTGCAGTTTTTCTGTGTTATTAATCCAACACATTAACATGGCAGTTGGTTGATCCTGCTGAACCTATTTCAAATCCAACCAAAGTCAGTCTAAAGATTTCCCTGCTTTGCAGTTTCTTCTACACATCCACGGGATTTTTCTGTTCAGTGGCAGAAGCAGTGGGGAAGGTGTTTGTTCCCTGCAGAAGCAGACACAAGCTTTGGACAAGGTGCACAGGGCAGGGGAGGGGCAGTTAAACATCCACATATCCATATGAAGATATAAAGTGAAATTTAATCTCACTGTGAAGCACTCATACCTCAGTGCCCCCCTCAGAGGGTCACCTACCCCTTCAGAAGGCAATACACTGATAAAATGACCTTGTGCATTCCTGCACGTGCATCTTGTGTCCTGTCCTGGGGTGCCCTACAAAGAAGTCCGGTGCTGACAAGATTTGAGTGTGCTTTGAAGGTGCTTTGGAATTGGTTAGAAAAGGCTCACAGACAGCAATGAGCTGCACAGGGCTCCTGGTTGAAAAGAGAAAGCTGGGAAGGGGAAAATTATTTGTTACTGAAGTGTGAAAGATTTTTACCATAAAGCCACAAAGTTGTCACTTTCAAATTACAACACAGGACTTCAGAATACAGTATAAATGCTATTAAAGACTACTAGGAAAAAAAAAATAGTTTTCCCGAGCATTGACAGTGATTTCAAGTCGTTCACACAGCTTTTCCTTCTAATTTCTCCCTACAGTTTCATTTTCAAAGACCTCAGACATCTTACTGCTTCAACATTTTAGGAGCAGGTATCTCATCTATTATAGCAAAATAAAGCACCTAAGTCAAGGTCAGCTCCATTTATTCTACTATCAGTTACAGTAATGCTGCAAGCCAAAAATTTAAAGGCAAGTTCTGGAAATAAGACAATGCCTATTTACAAACAATTACTAACTACAGACTAATTACGTAATTGTTTCCTCAGTTTTCAGGAATGCAATCTGTCTGCCCAGTCCTTCCTCAAACTGTGTCAAGTACTAAGAAGTTCTTCGTGCCATCTTTCAAGCTCAACTCTACACCAAAATGCTCTCAAACTACACATTTTTTTAAATGACAGAACGATTTGGGCACATCAGTGTTTTTCAGATTCCTTGTGCTTAAAATATTCTGTTGAACTACCCAGAGTTCAAGAAGTTTTAGAGATGCTGTTTTTACTAACGCTGACAAATATGGCAAAAAGCCAAATCTGCCTCCTCCAGGCTTCAGAAGGCCAAGTAGGAATAAATGGAGACACGAATCAGCCCAGGAATGTGGGATTAGAAGATGTGCAATCAAATCTTAGCCTCATTAGAATCATTACAGCAAAACTCCCATTGCATGTCTTCTGTGGGTTCAAGGGGAGCCCTCTCCTCCCAAAACATGAGGGATGGACCACTCCAATTTCCAGTGCTGCAAAATACTGGATGTCAAACCCAGCAAGGCAAATTACTAAATCCTTTTTGCAGGGCTGCTCTGCTTAATGTTGGCAGGCAGCATGCCTGGAGTATCAGACATTTCTCCCTGTCTCCCATTCCCTTATTTGACTTTGCTGACCCCAAGTGAGATATGGGGAATCACATCTCATCCCTGGGCACTCCAGTCCTGCCCAGTCCTCACTCTCCCAGACATCCCTGCTGGCGTGGGGGGATTTATTTAGAGGCACAGGAGTTCAAAGAGATTTTGCACCTTTTTATTAAAACAGAGATTCTCTGTGACCTGCAGGTAATCTCAGGGCAAGACCATTCTCCTGAAGTTCCTGCTCTGCTTCATGAACTACTTGTGCTGTGAACCTGATTCATCATTTTGTTGGCAATTGGAAAAGTCTGTATAATCTGCAATTCTACTCAGCTATTAAGACACTCAATGGACAGGAGTGACCCCAAGAATTTATAAGACCAGTTTCACAAAAACTCACAATTGTTATCGCAAATCCATCAACAGCAAACACAGGACATGAATTTAACTTGCATGTTATTGAAATAACCTGCTAAGCATTAATATACAGGCAGCAATCAGTGTCTTAAGGGATATTTTCTTCTTCTAACACATCCAGTAGAAGCTTGAAATCCTCTCACTAGATAGGCAGAAAGGCTTTTTTTGTGTTTAAAAATAGCACTAAAAGAAAACTACTTTGATTCCTCAGCACCAAGTGCTTAAGGTTGTTTACAAGTAATTGACAAAGCCCAAGAATCCAGTACAACACCCTTCTGTTATTTCCAAGCAGTTAAAACCAGACCTTTGAGAAGCAGCTTTTTTGGTGCCTTTTTATCCAGCTCTTTACAATTCTCCCTACAAATCGTCAGTCCTATCTAAAAGGGAGAGGTCTGATTCCCACAAAAGGCTTAATAACGTCTCTAAAACTGGGATAAATGATACTGCTGGCCAAGCGGTTCCAGACAAAGGAAGTTTGTGCAAGGGATATCTCCAAAGTGACCCCAAACACGCTGTCAGATGCTGCCTTGCTCGGGAAGGGAGAACACTGCGGAGGGCACTTTCTCCAAACTCTCTCTTGGCTGAGGCCTGAGGACAAAACATACCAAGGCCATAGGAAGGGATCCCAAGGATTTGGGGGCTTTGGATCAGCTCTGTGAGGCTCTGAATTATGGAGGAGCCGAAAGTCAGTAACGAACCAAAAACATTTCAAGGCTTCCTCGTCTCAACTGTTGCTTTAACACTGGTAGAAAAACATCCATATTTAAAGCACATGGCTAAAAAATGGATCTTCCCCAGATGCTCTGCTTATCTTCTGAATAACCTCTTGAAAAGAAACAGAAAGAACTATATTTGAAGGATGAATGAATAAGTCATTATTATTAGCAGTATCATAGTGTGTTCTTATATTCCACTGATGAAGGTAATAGCTATGGAAAAGTGTCAGGAAAAATGAATCTCCATAGCTACAGAAAAAGTTCTTTAAGAGCAGAAATTGATCTGTGCAAAGGCACAATTCAAAAATTAAACCAACTCTGGACTAATTTCAAATGTTCTTACCCAGGAATTTCTGTCACAGCTGTACCAGTGACAGCTGCAAATGTTTGGAGGAAGAAAATCACAACTTTAATAAAATTGCTGTGCATGGAACAGCACTCACTAAGGAACAGTCAGAAGTACATTTATGAAGTGCAGAGACAAATCTCTCCAAATAAGGACAGCAGATAATTAAAAATACACATCCCCCACTGGAACAGGCACTGCACAGGGAAACAGGGCTCACTGTGGACAAGAAGAAACATGAAGGTGAGTGAATGTGCAGACTCTGGAAAGACTAAGTCACTACAAAAGGAAACTGGTCAGAACAGAAACAGCAAACATGGGGAGGGCATGTTTTTGTTCAAATTTTACTGAAAGTTTGGTTTCCTACAATGATCTTGGCTGTTGGCTGGTTTAGTTGCAGTAGCAAAACACAAACAAAACAGGAAATTCCACAGTTGTCTAAATCAAAAAGTGGACAGAAGAAAAGGAAAATGACAAAAATTTGAATGACCTTTGGCAGAAATTCAAGTGGAAAAATTGAGTTCAGTTGATGTTTTTGTGATTTCCTTTTAAAATTCTCTTTAAGAGATTTTTCTTATTGGTATTTTATTTCAATGCTTTGTTGAGAGAATATCTTGCATTTACATCCTTAAGCACAACACTCCAGTTTTTTATCACTTAAAGCAGCTGCTGATAGGGTATTAGGAGTTGTTTTTCAGTATTAGGTAATTTACAACTTGAAAATCTCAGTGAACTCCATCCACACTGAAAGTGTGACAGCACCTGTCAGCCTGAATTAGTTTTCTTTTGGGATCATGCTGATCAGAGTACGCCAACAAAGGCACTAAAAAGCATCAAAGCAAAAACAATCACCTCTGAATTAGGAGGCCTCTTCCCATCAGTGACTGTTGACATTTCCTTGAGGACTGGGCAGGTGGAAGCCTCGCTGGGTTGCATTTTTTGTGTGCACTAAGAGCACTCATTGACTTCAACCAGGAACAACAGGACCGAAAACAGGGAGCACAGAGGGATCAAGGCCTGTGCAAAACTCAAATGTAACAGCAATAAAGCTACACAACGTCTGATGACTGGCAAGGGAGAGAATATGACTGAGAAATTGTCCTGTATTCCTCCTTGGTGTGTAACTTATTCAAGCACAACCCTGAAGAAAATCATCAACGTGTCTTTTATACGTGTATGAACAATGTTATCATATATAACGTGTCAAAAATTGTTGTTGCATGTGAGTTTCACAGGAAATAAGTCTCGTAACTATTATTTTTTAAGCTCCCATGATGAGCAGCCACGCAGCAGTGACCCCAGCACTGGGGAACCGGGCCTTTTTTATTCTCCCAACAAGAGAAAAAAATGTTTCTCTGTGTGTAAAATAAAAGCAGGTAGATAGATCTAAAATATGGCAGAACAACAAAATCTTATCTGCAGCTAAAATATGAGATGAAGTTAAACAGGGGGAGAAAAAAAGTAAAAGAAATCTACATCTTCCTATTTGAACAAGCACTTGTGTCCCTGTGTTTCACCTGCCAGCTCCAGCTGCGAGCAGCAATTCCACACACTCTGCTCACAGGCTGCTGCTATTGTCTTGGGGGACTTTTGTTTAGTCTGCGCTACATGGCTGCATTTTAAAATAATAATAAAAGAGAACTCTGTGTTATCAGAACTCATGCCAAGCAACTATAAAGAATTTTGATGGCTCTTTCATTTCATATGAGGCTTTAATCTGCAACAATTACTTCTTCCAGCATGTGTGTGTTCCCTCTTTGCGACTGACAGGGAATACAAAAGCCGGGATAAATTATATTGGCTACAAGCCACTTGGATATGACCTTTTCATTGAAATGTTTAAAGCATTGGCTGCTCCTGAGGTTTAATCCTCAGTTCCTCACTTGGGCAAAATGCTTATGGATCTGGAACTTTTACTACAATGGATTAATTGAGCCATTTATTTCTGCTCCCTTGCTTCCCCAGACAATCTGATCATGTGTCGCTGACTCGAGCACGCACCTTCATGAGATCAACAAAAAAGAGGGCGAGTTGCAGTTATTTCTATATTTCTTTCATGTCACAACCTGTGAATAGCAGGTAGGATGTAAAACATCTGGAAGAGAGTTAACGTGCTCCAAATAATGCAGGATTCTTTGCACAAATATTCTTCCAATAAAGCAAGTCCTTGTGTTTGTGTCCACCACTGGACTCACTGCTAAAATTAATATTTTAACAAGATGTCACTGAAGTTATTGTGTTGTTATAGTAACTTTTCATGGGTTTAGATTCTTACTGCTTTTAAAACTGAATAAATAAATTAGCATAAGAGGAAAAGATATTTTACTGAGACAACTCAGTGTCCATTACCACAAAGCAAATATTCAAGAATCACTTCTAAATGACCACTAGGTGCCATTTTCAGTTTATGGCTGACTTGTGATTTTTAAAAAGTTTTTTTAACCTCTTATCCAAATGATCCTAGATATCCTTGGCTTCTGAGGATACTGCAAACCACAGAATTACTTGGAATCCAAGACTGCAAACAAAGCTCTTGGATTGCTTGTGGCTGTAGATATCAGCAATGTCACAGCAAAACTAAAGTTGATGGGTTTATAGATTAACAATAAATCTCCCTAAAGAACTCAGAGAAACCCCAACCCACCAGTGCTACCACTGAAAAATCACCTCTGTGGGAAAAAAAGTGTGTAAATGATACGTCAGAAAAAAATTGAATCTCTGCCTGTGTCTGACTGAACTCAAAGCTGCTGTTGGAGCAGACAGGTTGTTCTGGAGCAGTCCTTCCTCCCAGGATATGAACAGGATCTGTTCTGTTTGCAGGGAAAAGGGATCTTTTCCAAATGGCTGCACTGGAGGTAATTTTCCATGCAGTTTTCACAGGCTGCAGTGACTAACACTGCAAGCAAAGAAGGTGAAAGTTGAGTGTTTAAGCCACTAAGGCAATTCTGCAAAGGCACAGATCCTCAGCCAACAGCAAAATAACTCCTTTTGCTGACCAACTAAAGTTACAACAACTTTGTAGATTTCTCTGTTCAAAGTTCAAAATATAAAGCAGAATATATTTGAGATATTTTCTTCTTATAAAAAAAAAAAAAAATCTGTAACTTAAATAGATGCCTGCTCTTCCAGAAGGGCTCTTCCCCAGCAATGGCCAGAGGGTGGTGTGGTATAAAAAAGCCAGGGGTAAGATTAGGGTAAGATTTAATTCTTCAGTTTTAGAAACAAGTGGTGTTCCAGCTGGATCAGCCACCAGCAGAATAATTGTCAAAGTTTAACTTTATTAATGTCCATTGTGTAAGTTACACTGCAATGAGGTTAAAAGGGAACGTTCACAGCTACCTCAGAGCTGCTGCTGTTTGTCCTGGTCTGACTCTTGATGCAAAACTTTCCCTGCAACACAGAGTAGCAGCTCTTTAATGAGGCTCTCCCAGCTTTTCTGAAAAGCTTAAGCAGTACAAACATTTAAGAGATTTCTCAATGCTCAGAGGTGGCTTTCACATCCAAAACACTCAGTGTGACATCACCCAACTTTACAGCAGCTGTTCCAACCTTAAAGTTTCACAGTCATTCAAAGCTACGTGAACTCCTAAACCCACTGACGGTGACAGCTCTGCACGAAGGCTTTGCTTCACCATCCTAATACAATTAAGCCTTAAAGCTCAGATCCCTTCCAGCATTGCAGACGGACAGGCTGCCAGTCTGTGCAGAACATCTGTCCCAAGGGGCCTCCAACACCGCAAGGTCTTGACAACAAACAGCCCATAGGACTGCAGCTTTGTATTGTGGCCAACAGGGAATTAGGAAGTTTGACGTGCAAGAAAACATTAGTGGGCTAATTGTTGAGCAATTATTTATTCAAACCTGCATTCTGGAATTGCTCAAAACTTCTGATGTTTTTCTGTGGTCACTATGGGAGAAGGAGAGCAACTCTCCAAAAGCTCCCTCAACAAAACACCGTGAAGTCTTCACTACCTTTAACCAACCATTCCTGCCTGCACCTTTCAGCTGTGCTGACATAGCCAGGGAAGAGAATTGGTGTCTATTGACCATAAAAATCACACCCTCAAATTAAGGATAGTGCTAAACAAGTCATTTTGTGGGTAATTCTCAGCCTCATCTTCTGAACAATCCTGTGATCTACTGCCAAATTTATTCTAGTGTTGACTTAAAGAAAGAGTTGGAGGCTGAAAACCCTTCATGACTTATTTTTAGTGCACATTTTTGTACAAATGCATTATTGTTTGTAAGTGTTGTCAGTATAAAAGGACAAATAACAAATGCCAGATACATGGTTTGGAAAAAAAAAAAAAATCAAATCACCAAATTCCTGGAACTGCAGTTTTAATATGAATTCTTCGTAATTTTAGCCTAATAAATTAAAACCCTCACAAATTTGGTAATATTTACCATGACTTAACATCTCGGGTCACACTAGAATTCATCAAAATGCTGTAATTAATCATTTTGATGGATGTGAATCTGGCAAATGTGCAAACTGTCAGACACACCCACGGACACCATGAGAGGAGAGTTCTGCCAGTATTTTCTTTACTTCTATAAACAATCTCTCATTTAAAGTGTTTAACTGCTTGCTAAACACTTGTAAAGGTAGGATACTGAAATAATGTAGCAGCAAGCAAATTGTAAATCAAAGCCTTGAGTTCCTCTCATCATCAATAATCTGTTTTGCTCATGTAATGAGAAACAAAATGTTACATCCTAAGAGATCTGTCAAAAACTTCAATTAAATAAACATGACCCCTACAGTGAATAAAGTTCATTCTAAACATAACTCAGCAGAAGTCTTCAGGTTCATATTTATCACAGTCAAATTTCATTTTTATTCTGCTAATGATTTAATTTGGTGCTCAGAAACTGAAAGTGCCATTAAATAAATGCAGGGAGTATCCCTGCATGGGAGCCTAAATGAATTTGAGAGCTCCTCCTTGATCTAAAGCAGTTTTCTTGTCAGTCTTGATAAAAAGAGTAGGACTAGAGAGTGGTACTCAAATTACACCCATATTGTGTAGTTCCTCCTCAGGATCCTAGAGACCAGGGAAGTAAACACTGAATTACTGAGCTGAAACGGAGAACAAGTTCTAACAGCCTTGCACTCTTCAGCTAAACAGGGAGAAAGTCACTTGAATTCAGCTGCTCTTTTCTCTCAGCAGGGGTTGTTTTCTGTGGCGTAAAGAGACTTGGACGTGGGAAAACGTTCTAAATATTAAACACTTCTGAAAACTCTCCAAGGTGTCTTTCTGTCCCTCAATAGATCTCAAAATGTGACCACTGAATGTCATTTTTAATTGGGCCTTTGACAAAACCAAACAGGAGGAAAAAGAAAATATGAAAAAGTTATTTATAATAAAGGGATAATGAAAGTTGGTTTGTTGAGGGTTTTTTTGGAGAAAAAAGTATGCTCAGCACCTCAATACCTTATAACACAAGGACCCAACCTCCAAGTGATCCCTCAAAGATGAGCAGACACGGAACATCCGTGGAACTTCTTGTTTGAATATCTCCCTCAAAATGGTGTTCAACTAATAGATATTAGAAATGGGAAATATTAAAAAGTTTAAATCCAGTTCTGGCCACATTACAACTGCTGAAGTTGGCAGTAACACACTGACTCCAAGTGTATTCTCAAGAGCAGTGCCCTGTATATAATAATCACAAATATGCAACGCTGGGTGTGACTGCTCTCATTTCTTTTGTTTTGATTTGTCCTTGACTGCTCAGGGACAAAAATCACTCCAATATTCTGTGCCATTTGTCATCTCAGAAGTGATTATCTGCTACAGCAAGAAAACTCCAGCCATGCAAAAACCAGTAGTAGTAAAGCAAGCTGGAGAGAACCTACTGCTCATGCTATTAAATGTTTATAAACTACACATGCTCCAGTAGTCAGTGTGAAAATAAATTTCTCGTCAGGTTTGTAGGCTCAGAACCACAGAGAAAGTAAAGCATTAAGCAGGTAATACAGTCATATCGATGTATAATGGACACCTCAAGCCATCAGGATTTTTTCACCTCCGCTGAACTTTATTCCCTTGCATCCTTTTCCCTGTTGTCTGGCCAGAACTAAAATAAAGGATTTAGAGTTGATGTGCACACAAATTCCCTCATTCTCTCACCATGAACTTGTGTATAAATGAAGAGCTAACAACAAACCCCATCTATTTTGTCAAAAATAACAGCACTTGAGGACTGTGAGTTCAGATTTGTATGAACCAATGTGGTAGCTGGTGACATCTGAAAATACTTTTGTCTTACCCTGGCAGAGATGCAAGCAATTGTGTCAGAACTGTGCTGCAGTCCCAGTCAAGCAAAAGACCCAAACAAAGGAATTGCAGGATAATGTGAACAAGCAGCAACATTTACAGCTGGGTGGCACAACCTTAGAATAGATAATTTATCAGGGCAGGAAGATCCAAGGGTCCTGGGTGTAGATCCATTCCACAAGAAAGACATGGAATCACCCAATTGCCTCAAAACCCACTTTACCTACGAGGTCACATTACTTTGATGTTTAAGCTCCAGACAAGCCCTTAACCTACTTTGAAAGTTCCCAGTGGAGCACATGCTCCAGTTCTACAGGGAGGAGAAGAGAGAAAAATCCCAAGTCTGCTTTACCTGAGGGAATGGATGTGGGCACAGGGAGCACAAGGTAAGAGGGAAAAATAAGGCCCAACATCGCACGTGCTCCAAGAGCATTCCTGTAAGCACAGCTCCAGCCACGTGTGTTCCTTACTGCTGCAGAAAACGTGCTTCTCCAAATGTCTTTTGAAGCAGAAGAGGAGCCAGAAGATCCTCAGGACTCTGGATTCCTCTCCACTTCCCAGCCCTATCCCAATGCCAGCCGCTTTCTGAGCAGGGAATGCAACATTATTACCCCCATCAGCCAGCAAAACGCAACCTTCTCACAGGATTTGGAGCCCTGAGGCCTTAGGGGAAGATGCTCAAAATTTTATTGTGCTCTGCTTCTTTCTGTGTTGAGCAACAGGTCCCAACCTTCCAGCCATTTTCCCTGAAGGGTGAATTCAGCAGTATGCAAAGAGTTTTTAAGGTTTAACACTTTCAAATCCCAAGTCAAATGTAAGTCAAATTTGCTGTGGTCAGCACTTTCCACAGCAAATTTGACAAGATGCTTGCTTCATGCTAAAATCCAAGAAATCCTCTTTTACAAAATTATTCTTTCCAGTAGTATCCATAACGTGCCAGCAGTTTCCAAACACCCTGTTCTTGCCTTGAAAAGTTCACAGTGCCTGCAATAAAGGCCATGGGAGAGGGCACACCCATACCACCGGCCTCGAACAGAAACTCAAACACAATAACTTTGTCTGGAACCTGTGGAATTCTTTTCTGCTGCGTGGAGTGGTACCACTGTTGTATCCCATCCCCCTGAGCAGAGGGGTTCTCATCGCTCAAAGGTGCCAAAATAATATGGCACAGTTCTGTTGTGACTAACTTTTACAAAGAGGATAATCCTTCACAAGTTTCAGCCATCGTGAGTTCGGCCCATCACCTTCAATAACTCCACTAAAATGTTCTTCACTGTGTTCTGTTGTCCAGACAAACAAATATATGGAGACAAAACAGGTTAAAAAAAAAATGCAACAGTGTGAAGAAATGAGTACTCACATAAATCATTTCAAGATGAAGTCAATGTAATTTTGATCCCACCCCACCCCAAATATTTTTTATGTTTGGGTGGCAGTGGGACCTAAGATCAAATGCCTATCACTTATCTAAGGTACAAACCCAAATGCTTTCTTTAAACCAGTTTGAAAATATTACTTGAAATTTGTAAAATAAACCAATCTTTCCTAGAAAAAAAAAAAAAAAACAAAGTCACAATTCAGTCACCACCTTGCCCTCCTCAACAGCACAGGTGAGTTTATGCAGTGGATCAACGCTGAGCTGCAGAGTCATAACTCCATCATTCATGATAACTCATAAAGAAAAAAAAATTCCACAAGAGAAAGATTCTTGCTGCACTTTGGGAATTATGTGAAATATTGTATGTTTATCCAAACAAAATAAAGCCCCTGAGCCTCTAGGAAAAGGTTTATTTCTAGAGAAGTATGAACGCTGAAACAGAGGCTCAAAAAGCTCCATGCAAATAACCATATCGAGATGCTTTCCCATTCACCAATACCTCACAAACATCTGAATCAAACACGAAGCAAGAACCTGGCATAAAACTCTCCTCTGTGGGTAATAAAATGTAAAATATTGCCTCAGTTCTAATTAGATTATCACATGAAAGGGAAAACCTTTAAAGGCAAACTACATTAATTTAATCTGTATTCCTCTTTCAGAATTATATTAGGATTTCATCCTGGGAGATGCATGACAATCCCAGAAGCTAAAGACTTCTAAATACCAAACAGCAACAGTTTCATGGTAAAATAGTGAAGGTTTTTGCATCCGTTTGGATGAAAGAGCTGAACATCACGTGACATCATCAGAAACTGGGTGATTTTAGTCCAAAAGAACAATTTGTTTCAAGGAAATTCCTTGTTTAGGAGGAAAAATGCACCATATGACAACAAGCAGGGTAGAGCCAGGATTTTGGTGCCTGCTAGCACAGAGAACGCAGCTGTAACTACAGGGAAAGTCACCTTGGAGTGTAATGCAATTCCCAGACCATTCAAGGCCCAGAAGAAATCCATTTACAGCTAAGAACTATTTAAATATCACACGCAAGAGAATGCTGGGGAAATGAAAATGGACTATTATGAGAAGGGAAATGAGGAAATACAGCTCAGGGATTCTTTGGTTGATTGAGAAGGAAGTTGTGAACGATGCCTGATGTGGGGCACTGTGCTCTTTTGAATTATCAAGGTGGGGGAAAACTCCTGCAATATCCTTTCATAATGTTCCAATTTTCAGACAATTCTCGGGCCTTCCAAGCATTTGCACAATAAGGTTTTAACTTTGTTGTAGGAAACTCCTATAACAAAATCCTGTATGAGGTCTTGTGAAAAGGAAGATGGTACTGATTTAAAAATAAATCTGATTACACTGACTTTGGTCAGTGAAACTCTCACTGAAATACTCACAAGCACAAAGTGTTCTCCATCAGAATATTTTATGGCTCCAGCTCACTTGCCCATCTGCTTGACACCTTCTGTTTAGGTTAGTTCCTCTTCTTCATTTGAATGAAATCACACATCTGGCACTCCAGCCATTAACAAACTTTTCCTCTTAACCCTGGTTCTACAGTTTCTTTTGGGGCCACCACAAACACTTCTTTTCCCCCCATTATCATTTTAATACAGCTTTACATAATTTTAATAAGAAAAAAATTTCCTACATGTCAAGTTTCAGAAGTAATTTTAATGTTAGAGCTAGAGGCTGCAAATTACTAGAAATTGGGATCTATAAAAAAAAAAAATCAGCAAATAAATTCTCAATGTGCTATTTGTGATGTGATCACAAAAAGCAGCAAACTGTTCCTTGTAAAAAAAAAAATATCTTATCTTCTAAGTACATTTGTATCTTAGAACAATTCCAGACATGTGACATTGTGCAAAGAAAAAAAACCCCACGAATAGTATCTACCAAGGCTGAGCTCTGTTTTTCCAAGTTTTCTAATCAGGCAAAACTAAAGATCCTAAATTTCTTATTAGCGGAAAAAAAGTCTATTTTGCTCAAAGAATGCACTTCTACACATAAATCACTTTATCAAAACTACAGATGCAGTGCCTAGCGTCTGTACAACAGAATGTTTAATTCATTTGCTTGGTCCAGATCTTTGTTTTAGTGAAAAGAAGTAGAAATTAATTTTCTGTGAGGAATAAATCCCGAACAACTCTTAAATCAGGGTCCACAGCAGTGGCCCAGTAAGGACACCTGACATGCAGATTAGTCCCAAGAGGAATGTTTTATTGATTAGAGCCTGTCATATGACAGTCCCTCTGCTATTTATGTACAATTAGCATCAAGTTTCATCCTGGGCTACTGCCACTTTGGATTTCATTTGACTTGGATCTGACTACATACACACAAATGTGTCTCCTACAGTCGCGTTCCTTGCTGTGGGAGCTGTTTTCCCTTGAAATTGCTGGGATATATTTTCAAAAAGGGCCTAAAAATGCTGCAATTCATAATTTGTGCCTTCAACCCACTGCTTTCAAAATGCACACATCACTAATCTCAGGCTCAGTAACATTTCAGGCCAGGACACAGACATGAACTCAGATTAAGGCTTTCTTTAGCTTTTCACCCAAAAATGAAGTTAATAGATTACAGTGGTCATTGGTACCTGTGTTACAGCCAGCTCAGGAGAAAGGCAAGCTCACTCTGCCAGAACCACGAGTAATCTCAATAAAAAATTACATGGGTGGGTCAGGCAGCTCTCAGTTTAAATGCAGGGACCAGCCCCCCTGACCAGGACGGCATTTTCTCCCAGGATGTCGAGTTACTCACTGCCCAGAGCTGCAAAACACCAGCCCTGTGCTTAAAAGAGAGGTGGCAGTGAAGCCTCACATGCAGCACTTTGTATTTCTTCAGAATCTGGAAAAGATTTTATGGTGCTCTTTAACAAAAAAACCAAAAAACAACAACAACAAAAAAAAAACCCACACAAAACCAAAAACAAGCAAAAAAATCAAAACCAAACCAAACAAATAAACAAAAAAAATTAAAATTCACCTTACTCCTGTGTCTCCACTTTTATTCAGCCATTTTAGAGTTCACCAGACGGGGACACATGATACAGTTAAACATCAAACTCCATGGTCATGTGGGGATCAAATACTACAATTAACAGAAAAGTTTCAGCTGGCACCAGCAGTTAAAAAGGAGACAGACCCCAAGCTTTGCCCCTTCCCAGATCCACGACAGGGCCACGCAGAGATAACCAGGATCCTTTCAATTATTATCTCTTCCACATAGGCCTCATGGCAGTTTTATCAATGTGGAACATTCCTGACCTTCCTCTTTTTCCTTCACTGCCCAGCAGCCACCCCAGTGCTGAGGGTATTGAGAACACCACGGGGGACACAGTGACCCAGCAGGCCCAGGGGACAATAAATCCAATTTCAATAAAGCCATACGCTGCTATGCTACCAGGGGACTAATATTTTCTATTTCAAAAGGAAGTTCAAACTTTATGAATCCACTTTGAATTTCCTAGAACCATGGAATTGGTGATTCCAAGTACACATATACCAATTGTTTGTTTTAATCCAGCCAAAGTTAAGATACCCATTTTGGAGTCAAATGGAAAAAAAAAAGTTACCAGCTCCTAAAACAGTAAAAAGAAAATACAAAAAATTTGTGTTTTTTTGGTGCAACGTTCCAGTTTAAAAGACAAAGTCCTCCATCTAAACTCATATAGTTTGTGGTTTGGTTTTTTTTCCTTTTAAACAATCTGTTGCCTTAAGCAAGATTTTTTTTTTTCCTAGACCACTGGCTGACTAGAGGGATAAATTCAATCCAATTTTTACAGTCTCCAGCTGAGCCTGATGGTAGATCCCTTCTGCTCTCCCAAGTAGGTCACAGAGCACTCCTAATCAGTACCAGTGTGCCATTCTTATCATCTGTGGCCACTTACTGGCCGGGAATGGATTTTAAGTACAAGCCATAGCCAAAACATAACACTGTGAACCGCAGTGGGTTCTGTTAGTGCTGGAGCTGACCTTCTGCAGTCTCAAGGAATGCTAAACAAACCAAGCCCTGCAAGTCACTGCCACCCTGCCAAACTCACCCCTGAACAGCTCCGTGGACACAGAGAGTATCCAAGGCACTCTGAGAGCAGCCTGTGCTAATATTGGCTGCTGCAGCCCCATTGAAAGAGTCACGCCAGAGGTCACAAACCATCCCCTGCAGCTTGGGGGGAGTCTGTTATAACTGGAAAAGCCACACTCACTCACCTGCTGCTTATTTCTCATCTTAAAAGTGTGCAGACCTGTTTAAGCTTTAAGAAAAAGACTCTGCCTTCTCAGAGCCTGCCCAAGGTGCTCTAAAAGAGCAAGAAAATATCATCCTCCTGCTTACCTTTATTAAGGGAACTACACATTCACGTCTCAGTATCACCTCTAAGTGTTGTACACTGCAAGTCTGACATATCTTTCTTTAGACAGTTAATATCACAGAAAATCTGTGGTGACGCTGGCCAAGTGCAGCCAAAACTAAGAATTAGGCTTTCAAATAGAAGAATAATTTGTGTGGCCTATAAAAGGAAGAATACAGAGAACAAGGAGATTCCTCTCTTTGCATTTTAGCCACCTGGTTGCTGAACAGAAGTTATCTTTCCACACGAGGTAACTGGACAGGCTGTTAGAGAACAGGATTCCCACACAGAAGGAAGCTTCCTAAGAGCAGAATTTGTGCCTGAACTTTTTTTTGCCCTGCAGGTTTCTCAGAAAAGAAAGTTCCCTGCACATACCGAGATGTCACAATGAAGTGACAAATGCCATCTTTACCTCATTCTTCATAGAAAGGAGCATGATTAGATACTTAACTAGATGGGGACAAGGATTCAGCTCAGAATATTGCTTTTCTGTCTTTCACAGATACGAGAATAGAGCTCCTGAAAAGCTGTCAGTGTCCATTCAAATGGTCAGTGATAGGAAAGATGCCTTTGCTAATGCCTTTACAAACAATTCCAGGGATGAGGGTATGGGTGTCAACGTCTTTGAAATGGATCTTAATATCTCTACCAGACAGTTTGACTCCTGAAATAGACAAATGGGTCCTCACAAGCCTGAGTTTCTGAATTTTGGGGTAAAATGACAGGTTCCAGGAGGGATTATGTGAAAGGCAGTTCAGGAAGTCTGTACCTTCCTCGTACCTCAGCCAATGGGGAAAGGAAGGTGGCAACCTGTGGCCAGGAGTTTAGGATAAAAGGAGGCTTTTTATCCTAAAGGCCTCTGAAACCTCGAGAAAACCCTGCAGGTGTGTGCCCCAGTGGACTCTCTCCCTTTATTCCAATAAAGTTGTAAGGCTCCTCTGTCTCCTTTACGGACACTGGCTTTTCACAGCGTGATTTTTCTGCACATCAGGAACAAGGCTAGAAAGTAGGTCTCAGCTCTTTTTCCATACGGTCACTTGGTGGTCATCCATGGACTTTATCACCATGGCGTTTTATGGAGCAGTTCATGAGGAAGACCTAAGGCTGAGAATTTTAGGGGTAGTGCAGATTATGAATAGCACAGAGGTTTGGAGCTGGATTCCTGTCTAGAGGTTCTCCTGCTCCCACGAGCACAAAGCTGGGCAGCCATTTAAATCAGCCCGCCTGACTTCCTGTGTGAACAGCACATTAGAAGCACTAAAAGCATCGAAGCAACACTTGAAATCCAGCAGTTATTACATAAGTTTGTCATTACTGTGTCAAGTAATTCTTTGCTAGAATCGATGTTAACACCAAGGTTCTCCCAGTGAAGGGATGTGCAAAATAGTAGGAAGCAGGAGCTTAATACTCAGTAGTTTGCAAGACACCTGTCTGTATATTGCTAAAGCTTATCTATATAGTTTCATTTTCATGCCTGCTATCAGCTTGTTCTGACCAGCACTGTAAATCACATCTCTAATGATACTCTAAACTCATATTCTGAATTGTCTCTGTGTAGTGCCAGAGTTTGAGTGATGCACTTCCAAGTACTTACAACCATAACAGGTTGTAATTTGAAAGTCACCCTGAAGTGACAACATACGTTGTCTGATAAACTTTGAATTGTTCCAGCTCTTATCTTTTCTGATAAGAGTTTCTAGAAATGTGCAGGTAGTTCAAACATACAAAATATGTTTATATTTTTGGGTGTCTCTAAGCAGAACTGCCAAACCACTTTCAGGTCCATGATAGCCCAGATTACTGCTGGTTTAGGTCTCACAGCTTTCCCAAGACCAACAAGTCCCTGATCACTTCCCTGTCTTATCGTTGCTTTTGTAAACTGCAGAGATCCACAGCTGGGAGAAATGATTGGGAATGTGGCTAAGCTTGCATATTTGCTAAAAAACTGCCTGGATCATCACAAGGTGTGCAAAGAAGAAAACTCGTATTTGTCAGGACTAATTTAACATACTTTGCAGAAAGGTCTTTGGTATTGACTCTGGCAAAGGCTGCATTCCAGGAGCACTTTGAAAATGTCTCTGGAGAAGCCAAAAGATGGAATAGGATAGATAAGTGTAACACTTCCTTACTAATAAGTCACTGAAATAAAAAACTGACTCTCAGCTTATGCTACCAGGTCTTTCTCCACTGGAAATTAGCTTCCAGGACTTGAGCTAAAGATGAGGGAGGCATAAACACAGCAGGAGCTGTCTGGCATCTGTGCACCCCACACAGCAGTTACAGCTCTAAGAATATGCCATGGCTGTGGATGACACCTCCCAACAAAAGGAAGACAGGCAGGGAAGCAGAGGGATTTGCAGCTGGGGAACCAGAACAAAGCCCAGAGCTTGCTTCTACCAGATTCCTCCATGATGAGCAGATTAAAAGTTGCTTGTTACATCTGACTCTTAGAGTGCCTCATTCCCTCAAAATGAGAATAACAATAGTGTACCTCATTAATTTAGGCTACACGCTTTTTATGGCAAGAAAAATAACGTCATAGTATCCTTGTCAGGACAGCAGCTGTTAGAATGAGGGTTCAGACTTGAGGCACTATTGAAATATCAGCAGAACAGTCAGTTTACAGCAAGAAAAAACACCCATCCTTTCCAAATAACCAGACCCAAAACTTGCTGCATGACCCACAGCTCCAGCTACAATTGTAACATGCATTTCACAAGGTTTTCTTTCTGGACTTCCTTTTCTATTGGAGGTTCACACTAGTTAATAAAACCTCTTTGTAACTGCAGCGCATTCATTCAGAAGGCATTGGGGAATTCTTACATCACACTGGTTAAACAATTCACTGATTTATTTACAGAAGAACTGTGCCAAATAGCTGGACTGTTGTCATGAACCTTCACCCAGACCTTTTTTATAGCGGTTACTAGAATGCAGTGTAAATTTAAATTAAACAGCATTGAATAAGTTCCTACCAACAGTAGAAAGATAAATTCCATATTACATCTAGCAAATTTGGACAAACAGCTCTTTCTTGTGGATGAAAGACAGTTTTACACTGGGATTTACCACTGATTTCCACTTCATATCCCTGTGAAGCACAAATAGCTACAAGCAAATATTATTGCCCAGCTGTGTACGTGTGCTCTGATATGACTCACAGGGAAGGACTAAAGACAAGTCAATTCTTATCAAATCCCATTCTATTTTTGTCCATCACTTTTCTCATACTGAGTCATGCTTGCTATCATTTTTACGCAGAATTATGTCTCAGATCCCGATAGTTTTCAGTGGAGAAATACTGATAAAACACAAATATTCACCATCTCTGGCACTATAAAAAACAGATTTAGATTAGGGTGATTAAAGCAAATTTCTTTTATTAAAGATACATGATAGATCACCCTAATCTCTCCTCCTCTCCTCACACGAGAAGAGCACTCAGCCTTTTCCACAAGGACTCTCCCGAGCAGGTATCACATTTCCGAAGGAGCGGGGCAGTTCCTGCAGGAGCAGCGATTCAGGGCTGTAACTTTCCACTGCCCAGCCGGCTCCTCGCTGTGCCCCAGGCTGGCCTGACCTTTCCCAGCGTAGCCCCCCGCTTTGGGCCGTGCTTGGGCACATTCCAACAGCCAGGGTAAAACCGGGAGCAAAGCTGGGGAGAGTAAGTGAAAGAATTCCAAAAGGAGAGGAAATCAGGGAAGGAGGTGGTTTGCTACGTGGGTCCTGCTGCAGTAAATGAGACCCCGATCCAGTTTCCAGTGAAGTTTGTGCTGCATTTACTATAAAGCAAGGAGAATCAGGCTCTTAGGCTATTTTGTTAGGAGCACACAGAGAACAGGCATCTTTTCAGTCCAATCTCTGACCTAACTGACAAATATGGACCTGAAACTGATATTGCAAATTAGGGCCCTAAATACAAAGCCTCTGCTGAGAAGAGTAGCAGTGTCTTGCCTCCACACAGCTTTTTTTTTAATAACCCCTCATGTTTTTTTTTTACAGACAACGTGAGGAAGAAGGATACACATACTCCTCCCTTTCCTGTTCTTCCTACCACCAAACTTTCTCTTTTGACATGTGAAAAATCCAGCTCCTGTTCCCTTGTCCTGCCAGACCCCCAGGGACAGCGGTCAGCCCCTGACTGGCACTGTTTCTACCAAGAACAGGGCTTTGCTCTCAAGTCCAGATCAAAAGAATCAGATGTCTGCCTTGAACATTCACTCCTTTGTGATCCTTCACCTTTCCTTCTCTCACCTTCCAACATAACAAACCTTCCTCAAAAGGGCTGGGGTTAAGCTCCTTTTAGCTGCCTGATCAAGGTTATAAACTGTGGGAGCAGAGGGAAGCCTGACTCCCAAGTTTGCTGGGCTTTCAACACCAGCTGTCTGCTCCCTGTTGTCCTGGAACACGGAAAGGGGTGGCAGTGCCATAGGAGGCATGTGAAAGACCTGGCTGTGTAAGCAGGAACAGAAGCCATATGAGGTCAAAGGAGGAGCTTGGATCACTCCTGCACTGATGCTAAAAGCAGGGCTGTACAGTCAGTACAGAAGGCAGCAAAAAATAAAGTGCAAGTTTCACGTTGGAGGGAGGGAAGGAGGAGTTTGCTCCTAGTGTGCAGAATATCAGGGAAGATATCGAGACAGAGAGAAGGGTTTGATGCAAGGCTTGGGGAGGCTGTCCCAGGCTTGTTAGGCCCTGGAGACTCAGCCTTTGGTTAGTTTTAATGACAGTAGAAAAGTAACACATTAAACTTTCACGCCTTACCATGACCAGTGTTTTGCCTTCACTGTGTTCTCCGACACAAAACATAACCCTGAGACATTAATTCCATTTGATTTTAGTTACAGCCATGAATATTTTACTCACAGGGAACAGCATGAGACGTCCTGCAATCCAAGGCTCTACCATCCTTTCTCTCCAAGAGTTCCCTTAGGATGAACAACACCTGCCAAAGCCCCAAGTTACATCCGTGGTGGAACCTGTGCATCCAGAACAACTTTCCCAGCTGTTAGTGATCCACAATAATTAATGGACTCTGTTTCCCCAAGTTCATTGATTCCCATAAAGCCCAGAACTACTGATTCTATTCTAAGGGCATATTTTCACCACTGATAGTAATTTCTATGATTAATTTTTACACCAGTATTATCCAATCATCTCTCCTCCCAAAGGAGATAGATTTTCCTTATGTTTTAACCTCATGACTAAATGATAGGAGGGATTAAGAGTCATTCCAATTGGCTCTTCATATCCTCCTGCAGTATCTCAGCTTGTCTCCATCATGATGTCCTCTGAAGACAAAACAAACTGTGTGCTGACTAATCTAGGTCAGGAATTGGTGGCTGTTACTTCTTTTCTTGTCTCAGCAGGATGAAAGCCTGCTATGTGCCACGAATCTTTCTGCAGGTGTTTTTATGGCAATTGTGGGCCTTGGGACCCCCCGCTGCTAGAATTAAAGAGAACCTGCCAGCTCCTGTCACAAAGAAATATTTAGTGCCGCACTGTCTTGAAATTAATCAACTCACCTATGGTGGGAACAAATGCAAGACAACTGTGTTTTGCATGGACACAAGCCCATAAAAACCTTACAGATATATGTACACATGTCTTCTGACAGTTATATCCATGACCGCAAGACCGATAAGCAGAGGAACAGAAAATATATTTGTAGTTTAGGAGAAACAATTTTTAGTGAAAAGCACTCCCCATTTGTATAAATTTGTCAATAAACACTGCTTTTAAACCACTGGGATACAGTAGTATCTACTAAAAAATGTCCGTATAAACCTGCAAACATTAGCTCATCCACAGCCATTTTCTCCTGATTCCAAGAGGCTGCAGACAAAGTGTGTTTAGTATATCAAAGAAAGTAAAAGTTTGCTTCAAACCTAAGCAGCAGTTTCCAGCTTGCCCAGCTTTTCTTCCAGCAATACAAAGTAGGTTAGATTTAAATTCCAGTCTATAATACCTCCCACTGGAGTGAATCTAACCCAAATTCACAGCCTTTTACATATGACAAAGAGAGTAAGAGTAGTAATAACAGTCATTAAAAAGAGAATAAGAAGGAATAGAGAAATCAAGAGCTTCTTGTGGTCTAAACAATGAAATTGTGAGAGGTCCTAGAATCCTATGGGAAACATATTTTCAGCCTTGCTCCTTATTGGAGCTGAGGACATGGAGCTGCAGCAGCTTTGCCCCTCTCAGGCTGTCAGACACAAATTGATATCATTCTAATAATAATAATAAAAACCAACAAAAAAACCTCACAGCAAATTCCAGCAGACTTTGAAGGGAAAATAAAGAAAAATTAAGAGCTATACACAGGAACAACAATGTTGGAACCCAGCTGACTTCAAACAAATTACATGGACAATTACATGCTTCACTTGCATGAGTCACTGCTCTGATCATAGGAGCTGTACTGTTGCAATAATTAACTATTTTCCCCCGCCATGAAATCTCATGTTAACTGTGCACTTACTGCAGATCGTTTTCCCAGGCATAGCAGTCAGTCACAAAGAAAGCAAAGATGACTGTTTGGGGCATTTACCTGCAAGAGAAGGAAAAATTGAAATAGTAAAAACTGAGTATTTTAATACCTTTCTGTATCATTGTATTTAATCCACCTTTTCACACTTGGATAAAATCCTGCTTTTCTGAAAGCAATGCTATTTTTGCTTAAATTGATATTTACACTTTGAAGTACAATTTAAATCAAACTAATTTACTGTATCGAGTTTTGTACCTGTATTTGTAGCAGGTAACGTATGTTTTAATATATGCGTATGCATTTAGATAATTCTAAAATAACTAAAACAAAGATTCGGAATATCCTGTCCGTCCAACTTTTCAAAGGATATACAATTAGATCACTAACTATATGTAACAAAACCAGCACAAAAATACATTAGTAGCTGCTTATACAATACTTTTAACCAGCAAAGCTAAAAGTCCTTTTCAAATGAGGTAAATACCTCTCTTATGGACTGGGTAAACTGTGTTTTACTTCAAGTAGACCCAGAGAATCATCATTTCTAGGTCAGGTGCATCTCCTGTGGATTACACTTCAGCTGGGAATGAATTCTTGAGTGTGAGCAAGTGAAGTGTCTGGACCCCTGAGCATGACTGAAGCACACAGCCTTCTACAAGTGCAAAGGGTTTTCTTGGATTTGCTCCCTTTGCACAGAACAACCGTAACTTGAGGGACACTGAAGCATTTGTGGATCTGCTCTTTATGCCCTCGAGAGATAAGTAAGTAAAAACCAGCAATAAAAGAACAAATAATATTTACCATCAGAATGTACACCAAATGTATTAAACACACCAGTGATAACACTGATGATACTGAAACAACCAAGAATTGAATGTGACATCTGATCCTTATAAAAACCCCAGAAAATACAATAGCCTATTATGAGGCTGTAGGATACAAAGAGGTTTCAGCTAAAAGGCCTTATGTAACCCTGCACTGAGTTAGGCTGGAGTCTCCCATCCCAGCACTTTATTACTCCAGGCTTAACAATGGAACAAACATCAGAGAAAATCCACAGGGGAGAATGTGTTCGGGGTGGGGGGTTACACTCAATTATGAGTGATCATGACACATTTTAATTAAGAATTATTATAGAAAGGGATGGCTCCCTGTAACAGGTCTAGACAAACCATGTTGACATTCACAGCAAAATCTACACCAACTTGGGCTGTTCCATTCTGTTAAAACATGACTGACCTACCTGTAAGAAAGATTTTCAGAGTCTATAAAAAAGTAGGGATAAGAAACACAGCTGGGAAGGCAGGGGTGGGAAAAGGGTTCATGTGTGAGTTTGCACTTGACAGAGAGAAGACAAAATAATAAACAGTGTTTCAGTTATTCACAGCGAGTTTCCTTCTCCTTCCACACTGCTCACTTGAGTCAGTCGCAACTCAGGCTCCGAGCTGACCCGCAGCTCCCACCGGCACCAGTAGATGGCACAAACCATTTATTTCACTGTATCCATCACCAGATTTATTGTAATGTCTCAGAGGCAGACAATCACCCATCATCTTCAAAATAGTGCTGTGATACATCCTTCTAACATAAGAGCAGTCACTTGTTATAGTCTTTAAATTAATAGTTTGTTCTAAAATAATATATATAGCATTGAACAAAAAATTCTTTTATATGCATGTAGATACATTACATACCTTCACAGGTAAAAGTGACCATATAATGATGAGAGACACCAAAATCAATCAATTACAGCAGTTGCTAAAATAACTCGTGCCTTAGAAAATAAAAAAAATAAATTAGAAGAATAGAGGTAACACAAATCAGGGTAAACCCACAATGAGGGAAAACCCAGCCATTTCTTTTAGAACTAGGTAAAAATTTAAAAGAAACAGCAAATAATCAAACCTGCCAAAAGCTTCAAGAAAATTTGACAAGGAAAAAAAGAGGCCTAAATATTTGTCTAAAGCAAAAAAAAAGTTCATAATCAATCCTACACTATCATCTATGAAATCCACATGATTTCTAAAGAACAAGAAAAATGGACACTAAATTCATTTTTGTTATTTAAAAAAAGAATATACACGCTCCTGGAACAGTTGTTTTGCTGTTACAAACATGTTGGAAAACCCTAGTTCCTGGAAAGAGAACAAAAAGGGAATTGCACTGAAATACAGGGCTGAGGAAGCGGCTCATATTCCGTAAAGCACAACACTTGCTCTTGCACAGTTTTGACAGAATTCCTGGAATACTACAGAAAGAAGAATCAGGCTGCCTGACTCCATTTTTAAAGTTGCAAATATAACCTATAGCTACCTAATTATAGGATTTAATGATACTTAAATTTATATTTTCAGAAAAATATTATGACATCATATCATTTTATAGGGCAAACTACTTAGCTTAATAGCTGCTATTCACTGCAGAAGCACATTAAAAGCTATGCAATCATATGGTAAATTATGCTCATATCTGTTGGTCAAATTACAGCTTAATAACATGAGAAAAACTGTAAATAATGTGAAGATTCGTGGTTTAATTATTTTAATAGAAAGTAATTTATCAAATAATTAGGAAAAATAAAGAAGCAGCCAGGTCTAATGGGCTGGAATATATGAGCAACAATGTTTTTCTGCATTAAGCCTGGAACTGCTGGACCAAAATGTTCATAGTAAGAACACCTTGATTTCCCTCCAATCCAGGACAACTCCAGGCAGGCAAAGCACCAGGCAGTGCTCGTCCCTCCCTCCCACCCCTCATGAGACCCAGTGGATGTGCAGATCAGTTCAACAGGTTGATCTGAAAGACAAGCTTTGGTTTTGACAAGTTTGTTCTCTGCTGACCCAACCCAGGCTGTGCCACACGCTCAGATGTGATGCAAGGGGAGAACAGAGAATATGGAGCCAGCAGTGGAAGAATTGCTGTTCCACGCCAAACCCTGCTTATACCAGATTAGGTGTAAGGCCCAACTGATTAAAATTTGGGACTATTTAGGCTGGGACATTTGACAAGACAATGTTTGGATGGCAACAATTTTATAGATAAACCCAGAAATAACAAACATGCCCACCACTGTAAAGAAACCATATTAGCACAGCTAAATGACTTTGTGAAATTTAGTGTCACATTTCCAAAGCAGTCTTATGGCAACATCGTTTTGCAGGGTAAATGCCCCAGTTTTGTTGCTGGTATGGACAGCTGGGGTGTTTGCCTTAATTCCTGACCAGCTCAGATATCCACAAGGGTATCTAGGGGATGGTGTCCCTGCCCAGGGCAGGGAGTTGGAACTAGATGGGCTTAAAAGTCCCTTCCAACCAAAACCATTCTGTGATTCTGTCTGGGAGTGACAAGTGGAAAAATGTCTCTTGTGATTGTTGACCACCTTTGCTGCTAGAGAAGTGAGACTCTAGAGAATCTGGTGGTGGCAAATCCCAGCCATATCCTTTGTACACAAAGCTTTTTACCTCTTTGTCCCCTTCTCACTGCACACGATCTTAAAACTCACCATAGAGGAGGCACAGACTCATTGAGTGGCACTGCTCCTGCTCTGAAGGGCTGGTTGGTTGAGGAAGGAATGATAGCAACATTCACAGTTTTGATCATCCCACCAAGGGCTGAGGAGGAAATCAGAGATAAAGCGAACAGGAAGCCAAGGCAAATATCTGTCTGTCTCCAGGACATGCGAATTCCCTTCTGACTGGAGCTCTGTTCTGCCTCTCCACCTGACTCACAATTTCTCTATAACACATTTCTGCTGAAATGAGCTGCACTGAGTACACCTGCTAGTAGGGCTGTTTATAGTAACCCACCTCCATTTGATTTAAACATATTAGAGAATGATCAGAGAAAAAAGTTTAGTTGGCAGTTCTGGAGGGAAAATAAAGCAGTAAGAGGGATTAGTCATGTCTGTAAGCAACATGGAGCAGTACTGATAGTCCTTCATGGTGGAACCAGGCAACAGCCACCGTACTTGCCCTGGAGATAAGACAAATGTGTTTCCAGACTCAGCAAACTGTCACTGCTCCTCTCCAAAGCAGCACAAGAGTTACCCAGGGTTGAGGTTTTGCTTCTAAGCAGGCATCCTGTCAGTGCTGATTTCCTGATGGGGACAGAAAGCAGAGTACAGACTAAAACAGATAAACTGGGTATCTTTGGGAATCAAGGGAAGTGATAGTAGTGAACTTCTCTCTGATGGCTGCCAAGTGAATTTTCTTTGTATCTCATAAAGGACGTCCATATAAACACAGAAACACGGATAACCTAAAAGCATTTAGAATATGGGAATGCTTTTGCTAGGCCTGCACTAGGATTATAAACCCAAATTTACAGGACAGACTTGGCATTTCATGGACCAGGATCCTAACGCAGTTGACAGAGTACTGAACTGTAAAACATCAACATCCCTAAACCCTTACTTCAAAATGCAGTTTAGAATTTTGCATCGGTAGTAATCTAAGGGCAGATCTGCAGTAAGAGAATCTCCATAAGCCAGAATGTTTTTGGTTTTTCAGGAAGCAAGGAAAAGGAAGCAATTGGGAAAAGGTTTGAACAAAACTCAGATCCCATTGTCTAAAGAAGGAACATGCTGGATCAGAAACAGGCCAACAAGACAACCTCAGCAGGAGACAGGAGGAGGATTAACAAGTGAAATTGCTATTTGACAATGAGTGTTGCCGCAATGGAAAGCACAAAGGACTGGCTGACAAAAATAATGATTAGATTCACAAGAGGTTTAGATATGAGAGGATGGAGCTGATGATTTCTCTCAGCTCAGCAGTAAAATACTCTTGTCATTGGCGATTTCCTTACAAAGCTGGCTGAACAGCTCCCTCCAAGACACAGAAATGCCACACATTAAGATTTGGGGGAAAGTTTTCTTCCAGTACAGGTCATGTAACTACTATCCTTCTGAAACTTCAGTAAAATTTTCTTCATTAACATTGGAAATATGAACATTACAAAGGGAAGTTAGACTATATAAAAAAAAAATTTAAAAACCTATTCTAGGTCTCTGAGAAGACCTCAGGGGTTTCTTCTCCAACATTGGAAGACAGGAATAGGCATATTGAATTTGAAGATTGGTCAAGTTCCAAAAATTTTCTGAAGTCCTCAAAATTTTATTTTCTGAAGGCACAAAAGACACAGACTTTGTTGTTGCTGAAATTAGCTTCCCTGGGTCACAGACTAGTATTCAAAGAGTGATTACAAACGAAAGGGCTTTTCTTCAGTCAAGGAAGGGAAATAAATGCCATGCTTACAGTGTTTTAGCAACTCTTGCCACTGAGAATTTGTCTCAGAACAATGAAAATTAATGCAAAATAACTCAATTGATAAATGCTGGCTACAAGCTCCAGAGGAAAAACAACCACCCAGAAACCAGAATAAAACTTTTTTCTTTGGAGCCTTGCCAGCTTCTCCCTGAAACACAGTGATTTTTTGAGGCCTTCCAAGGCTACCATCTCACCTGCGGTGGCAGTGATCTTGTAGCAAGCACAGTTAACGTCACGGTTTCAGGTCAAAATTATTTCTTCTGCAAGCATGAGCAAATCAGAGTCCACAGACTTCTCAACTCTCACTTTGTGGGAATGTTGTGAGACTTCTTTCCTACATTATTTTCTGACTTGGTAAATTTTTGGGAGGATGTCATCGGTCTTTGCCTCTGTGTGTGTGCACTGTGCCTTCAACTACAAGGGCCTAAAACTTGTGGTACCTTCAATCACAGTATAAAAATTGTAAATACAAATTACAGCTCAGAGGTAGAAATACTCTTTTCCTCTTGTGGGTAGCAATTGCAAAGCTACAATTAACCTCAATTAATAGGAAGGGTAAACTTTCTACAAAGAATATGGTGTTCAGGTGTTCTTAGTGAGAGCACTCGGCACTGCTTCAGCTGTCTGTAACAGGGAGCTCTGCTGGGGTGAAAATTAAAGCGGCTAAAGTTTAATCCAAGTGCAAAGTAGGTTTTTTCCGCCCTGTATAAAAAGTAATTCTGCTAATAAAAGCTGCCTGGAGAAGTTAAGAGTCTGCTTGGATCCTGAGTGCATCAATAGGCCTTCATTGCCCTGAAGAGCTTCCCCTGAGACCCCCATCACACACTCTGGCCACTGACACTTTTCAATTCAGGCTGAATTCCCTGGTTCTTCACTGAGGTCTGTGCTCAGTCCTGCCCCTGCTGTGCCAGACTCGAGTGGACTCCCAGGATTCCTGACCTCCAGCCTGCCTCATCACCACACATTTGTGTCATTTCTGACACAGTCATCACATTTCTGCTGATCTCTGGGCTGCACCCAGAACCTGTGAGTGCCACCAGCCCTGCCCAGCTATTGGAAAAGTAATTTTCTGCAACCCTTACCTTAGGCAGCAATGTAACAATTGAGCTCTTTTCCATTGCTCTCACTGTTCTTTCCTCTTATTAGAATAAGAAATATTCCAAGTGCCAACAACCTACAAGATTGGTGGAACTAACAGAAAATTATCCATGTCAGTAGAGAGAAAAAATTTGGGAAAATTACTAAATCAGGTACAGAGCTGTCCCCTTCATGGTTTCTATTGTATTAAGGTTTACATTTTCAACTCACCGTGTCTCTCTCATATCCCTTGAGATATATTTTATATTCTATATCCAAAAACTATTTCCTATTGGCTCTCAGTGTTACAGTTGTAATAACTAGTGCAAAAAAACAGCACTCCATGCATGCTACTTGTAGGAGTTCCGTATCTATCCCAATAACCAGCAATATGTGCCTTTAGTTTCATCTTTATGCCATCAAGCCAGGTTGTTAATTATGTACATATACTAATGAACATTTAAATAGTGCTTGCTGCCCAAAATAGAATATACTGGACAATGCGTTGTAGAAAAAAAATTACATCCCTTGAAGTCAAAGGTTTTGACTTCTTAATTTTAGATTTTTAATTTAAAACTTTCCTGTGTGTCTGAAATGACTTTATGTGTATTTGAATGTAGCTTGGCTTTTTGGCTGTATACTTTTGAGGGGAGTTTATACTGCCTCGCATTTCATACAATTGGCTCAGTGCGAAGGAGGGAGAGCAAACATCACTACCTGATCAGTGGCCTTTGACTTGGGAATATCCTCACCTAACCTAAAACGGAAGGTACAGCAGAAGATCTGAGAAAGAAACTGAAAAGATAAAAAGCTTCAAAATCAAGACGATACATTTCGTTTTTTATTTTCCCCTTAAATTTTCTCCCCCAAGTTCTAGGACTATATATTCCCACTCTTCCCACTTAATTCTAGTTACATACCCATCCCTACTGAAAAACTGTTTTCTACAGCCACAGTGATCCATATCCAGGTTAAAACTAATCACTTTTGTCAGGTGAGATTTCAGTGCTGGCTTAAAGCGTCTGTGAAACTATGGCCTCATTAATCAGCAAATTTTATCTAATTACCAGAAGCCACAAGGGATGATCCTACTGCTGTAACATTTCACAGCTCCCATTCCCAAATTTGATGGGTTGTGTTGTCCCCTTCCATCAGGCTTGTGACCCAAATACCAGCACGTATGAACAAATTCCCATCCCCCTTGAGGCCTGGTTTGTATCTGCAATGGGCCCCAGCTCACAAATTACTGCTGCTCTGCATAGCGAGTTCTTAATAGAAATTTCTCCTGATTTGGCAGACCTGGCCTTACATGCACCTCATTCCACCAGGGGTCAGGAGGCAGAGGGAGGTGTAGACCAGGATGGGAAGACACAAACAAATCCAGGCCCCTCTTGCAAAGTTGTTCCCTGACCCCCACCACAGGCAGCACAGCATCAGCTGAGGAGATGCCTTTGTTTCCCACTACGAAAATCTTTCATTCATGGTTTCAGAAAATAGAACCATTTCATTCCAGCTAAATGCGGTAGCTTAGATTAATAGCTTGTCACAGAAACACAAACCATCTCACATGCAACAACGATCCACACAGAAGAGGGGAAAGGCCTTGCTTCTGGACTACTTAGGAGACAACACAGGGCCTTTACAGGCCCTTATCAGCCACCCAGCAGAGTAGGGCTGACAATGGCACATTTTCTTCCAGAACAATCTACTGCAGCCATTTCCCCCCCATCAAGAAAACAACTGGACTATTCTTAAAGGTTAGAGATTAGACTACTTATTTAAAAGAGATGAAGCATTTTAGTCTTCCAGTTATGGGTTTCCATGAGAAAACCCCCATGCTTGCCCCAGAGTTCCTTTTGTGTCTAGTCTAGACTATCATAATAGATTTAACGATTGTTTTTATTACATAAATTTGAGAAACAGACTCAGAGAATTCGGTTATTAGAAAAATTCTGCTTTGAATAAGATAGGACAATGTGTGGCTTTTAAAATGCAAACCATGAACGCCTCTATTGTTGGTTTGCTTTCAAAGTTGATTTCTCAGTCTAGAAAAAGGCAAAAGCCATTAAATGTATTTCAGAATGTTCCAAACTATAATATCCATAGGAAGATTTCCTTTTCCTACACTTCTTCCTGTGCATAAGGACAGAGTGGAGTTCTTCCTGCATGGAAAAATAGGATTTGACTTTAAATTGCTGTTCCAAATGATAGTAAAGTGCCAATCCCAAACCAGCACTAGATAATCATGGTCACCAAGTTATCTATTAAATCAAAGCTGGACATCCTGCCAGTCACTCACAGCTAAGAATTCTGAAGTACTTGTATCATCCTTTGTCATTATTTGCTCCTCCAGGCTGGATACATTTCATACTTCTCTGAGGAGTGAGGTGTAAGAGGGCTTTGTAAAGCAGTCTTCTTGTATTCATGGCCATGATACTCCATTTACATTATTTACTGAAGAAGTGCCCTCACTGTGCCTCTCATCTGGGCAGCCCACACAGGCAGGTCTTACAGGACATTTTTTATTAAAAATAAGGCTGCTTTAGATGTGGTTTCTGCTAAGTACCTTTATATGAAACTATTTTTGGTGCTATTTTGACTTCCTCCACAGTTCAACCTTCCAGATTACTTCTGTCCTGCTTTACACTTGGAAGGGATTGAAAACCTTGTTAGTGGTGTTAAATGGAACAGAGATTCCTGCTAATGGATTATTGATCATACCTGAGTGATCTTTAGAGTATCACAAGCAGAATGCCTTTCTCCCCTTTGTATAAGAATCTAATATTAAAAATATTAGCATTACATGCTAATTATTTTCATGAAGGAAAGCATTAAGCACAAAGTACATCTCTGCTGTAAGAGGAGGTAGCATCCCTATTTTTTAACCACAGATTCTATAGGGTATTTCATCAAACTCACAGAACCCCTTTACAAAAAAAAGCAAACAAACAAAAAAACAAAAAAATAAAAATTCAGTATTAAAGTTCTCCATTACTTGGCCATAACCACAAGCTTTTTTGGCTGAAACACATCACAAAGTAATTTGCTACCTCCCCACAACAGTGATTTTAAATAGAGCAAGAATTAGGGACTTGGCAGATGAAAAGTGCAATTTTATTTCATTTACATTGTGCTAGAAACTTTTTTCAGCTTTGTGGGTTGTGTCTGACAGGCATCCTGAAACTAACCCAAAGTCCTTTTCCATCTACAATCCAGGACATATTAGGTAGATTTGGGTTTAAGGCTAGTTTTCTGTTAGGTGACACTTAACTAAATCATACCCTATTTCTTTCCTACAGCTGGAGTCAGAAATGCTAATAATTTTAGTTTTACTTTATAAAAAGTCAGTTTTCAGAAATACCCTGTGCAACAGGCTGGTCAGAAAATTATATATAAATCCTCATCTAAGATCCTGCCAGGGGAAAAATCAGCAAACTGGAAAGCCTATGAATCCATCCTGTTTTCAACTAATTTTGAAATGAGGTTAGAATGGTTAAAGGCACCCCAGGTTTGCATCTGTGCAGCGCTGTCACACTGTGCTAATCCAGGCTTTCACTCTGGCCCAGACAGCTCCCTGGAACACTCACAGGAGAACACATGCTTCTAATTACCCATTTTCTCTGTGCAGGCAGCTCTCAAGACCTGCATTTCCCAAATGATTGAAATCTAATTCCCCAGGAAGAAAACACATCCAGCATCTTTGCTGCAGTCCTAGAAGGAAAGAGGAAATGACAAAAGGCCTGTCCGTCCACACATACAAATTGGTCGCCTACACCAGCATCTCTTTGCTCCCTTCACATTTTGGGAAATAACTGTAAGTATTTGGACCCAATCCTTCCTTATGGGAGGAAGTGAAGCTGGCTTTTGCCATGGAAATGTGGTGACCTCTGTCACACAAGGAATGTGTGGCAGCCCTGTCATTTTTAGTCTGTGATGCCAAGTTTCTCATTCTGTCCCACCAAGAAAATTGCTTATTGGTACCTGAACACAGAGCTTGCGGGGATGCTCCCTTAAAATAAAATTCTCCAAAGGATTCTCACAGGGGAAAAAGGATTCTAAGGATAGAAATACTTTTTTTTTTTGTTCTAATTTTCCCTTCACAGTGGAAAAGACCAGCCACAAAGGAACGTGATCAAAGACTAAGTTTAGTCACAGGTACGACAGAAGAGAGCATTTTAAAAATACAGCTTGCCAAGGGCTGAACAATAATTTATGGGCCGAAATAGAGAAATGAGTGAAAAGACAAGTAAAGCTTAAACCAACCCACCCCCACCCCATCTAAAATGAAGTAGTTCACTGTGAAAATATGAAAAAATAATAACCAAGAATCCTAATGAATTGGATCATGATGGTGTACATATTAGCCATGTATATTCAGCAAGCAACAAGCTCATCTTCAAAAAGCACAGGAAGAATGTGAGAGCTTTGACTTCAGCAGTGTTATTTGTCCAAAACTGAAAGCTGCAGTTTCCTCCAAATTGTTTCTTAGTACCACCTCTCGAAGAAAAACCTAAATAGTAATTTGGTTTCTACTCCTTCCATCCTTCTAACCTCTTCCTTTTTCCAAAATTAAAAAAAAAAAAGTTGCTGATTTGCAAAATGAGCAGGCTAAAGAAGCTTTTTTTGGAATTATAGCCCTATGTTCACCACTTGGGGAATACATTTGAATTTCAAGTCTATTCACTACAGAACCAGGAATGATAACCAAGTTGTACACATTACAGCATGGAAGGTAACGGCAATGCAATAAAAACACCCGGAACTGCTGAGGGGCAGTTTAGAATTTAGGCTCAGTTATGAAGCTGAGACTGGACTGAGATAAATCACTTATATAACAGTCTCACTTACAGGAGCCATAATCTGTATTTTATCCTGATGTTTTTTATGAATTGGGCAGCAACTGAATCCACCGATTATCATGGAAGTGACACCTACCACAGTCACATTAATACCCGGGATTCATATCCTGTGATCCACAATCCCAGCTACAGGAGGATGCAAGAGACTGACTGTTATTCCAGAAAGGGCATACCTGTGAAAATAAAGTGGTTTTTTTTTCAGTTGAAATTAGATTAATCACTGAAAGTTATCACATGCCCACTAAATAATAGAGAGGACAGAGCATCAGCAATCTGGCAAATATCAGTAATTTCCTAAAGACAAAACATTGACCTTTAGTGGATCTATTCCTCAATTGCCATCTGGAGTTACTTTGCTTGTTGGAGAGAAAAGATTATTGCCTCAAAAGCAAAAAGATCAAGTAAATACCCCAAATAAAGCCATTATCACAATGAAGTTAGCAGTTCCATTCTAAACACGAAGTGGACCTAAGTAACAGACAATTGCCCAGAGACAACTGTTAGATTTAACACTGTGTAAAGTTTATTGGGGAGAATCAATAGTCTCTGCCAATGACATTTAGAGCACTGAACACTACGGAATATTTTACCTCAGATGCCTGAACCTTTACAGTTTGATTCTCATTTTAGCATACAAATCCTGCTAACCACCTTTCTTTTGAAAAAAAACCTTAAGGTGCTTTAAAAGTTGCGATGGGTTAGACTAAAAAATAAAGCTAAAAAATTATATCAAAAGCAGTTAATTAAAAAATAAAACCAAACCAACAAACAAAAACCCCAACACTTTCAGAACTAGTGAATGTTTCAGAGATGACCAAATCCGGGTTAACAGAAGGATGACAAATTGGGATTTGCCTCCTTGCAAGATTTTATTAACATGGCTTTATTGTAGTTGTTGCATCAGCAGAACAGCTCTGCTGGGACACACAGCCAACTTCACACCATTTTTCTGACAGAGTCGCAGAAGATGGTTCACAGCTGCAGATTCTAGAATTGTTCCTAGAGCTGAGCCTGACAGAATTTTTGCCAAGTTTATTACAGTTAAACAGTTCTTGAAGAACAGCTGATTTCTCTTAAGTTATGAGTATTACTTTATAGCTATATAATGCAAAAGGAGCATTTATATCTCACAGTGTTCACTTGTTTACATACAGAGTCCCATGTTAAAGACTTTTTTTCAGTAAAAATTTTGTAAACTCACTTATTTGAAGAACTTGACTAGGAGAAGAGGGAAATGTCTTACCTTTGCCTTCTCACCTCGTTTCAGCATCAGCACAATTTACAGGAATATGGCAGGCAAAATTTGGCTAACAGAAGAATTCAGTTATCAGTAAGACACCAAAAAGATGACATCTTAAAAAGACTGCAGATGGAGAATTTGTTCCCTGTAATATAGAGTGGTTTTTCCCAGGGTTTTTTTTTTTTCAATTCCTTCTTACAATCTGTTTTTCATGGATTTGTACATACTGTGAAAAGTTATTTTGCAGTTTGAAGTGTCATGCCTAAACCTTTCTGAGAGCTATTTTAATTATCTCAAAATATTGATCAACTGATTTACAGTTCATCACTTTAGGAAGTTTATTGATGAATATATCCCTATCTGGTTTTCCTCAGTCATGTTTCACACATTTCATACCTTTACTCTCTGAAGTGTTAATTACCAATCATCTCTGAAATTGTGCCCATCTGTTTACGACATATTGACAATGAGATACCCAAGTCTAGTTAAAATATTCTATGAGTGTTCTTGAAATTACTTGAGGCCACTACCCTGCTGCTGTTCCAAGTAATGCCCACAGAAAGTCCCCAATTATGTTGTCCTTTCCTTCACCCTGCCACCAAGCAAAGGAATATCTAATTTGCTCTCCACTTTTTCCCTCAGCTCTATTTTTCAAGTTTTCCCTTGTACTGAACTTCTCATTTTCTTTTTCCCAAGGACACATCAGTTTTTATTTCTCCTCTCCCCTCAGTTACATTCAATTTCCTGTTTCCAAGATTTTTAGATTATGTTGTATTATTTCTTCCTACTTGTGTTTGTAACACCTGACTTAGGCTCATCTGCAAATGCTGTTAATATTCTTCTTACATCCAGCCTCTCTGAAATCATTGATCTGGGACATTCATCAAAACAGACCAGTTGCTTTCTTCCACAGAAGAATAAATGAAACTAAATGCAAAATTTGTTTGGCCAAAGACACAGTAAAGGTGGAGTCAAACAAAAGTAATTAAAGAATTTAAAAAGTACATTAGAAGCTCTCCAAACAGAAAAAAATAAAACAAGAATGACAGCAGATGCTCAGTGAGAAGAGGGATGCTCAGGCAGGATTAGTTCTGCCATTTCTAGAATGACATGAAGCAAGAGTGGAAGGACAGAACAAATTCTCTGCATTCCTTTCATCAGCCAAACATATTTCCTGGTCCTATCATGTCAATAATCCCAGAATTAAGTGGGACAGCTGCAGGAGAAAGTAGAAACTACAAGGCATCTTTCCCTGCTTTAAGAAGAAAGCTTTGGCAATAGACACAGTGTGATAAAGTGAAAACTCTGCAGTCATGACACACCCCCCATAAAGGCATGGATGGGGAAAGGGCCTTTCCTGAAGGATGAGGTGGAGGCTGGAGCTGTTTACAATGACACTCATGACATTAACAGATTGTTTCAGTTGTGTGTTGCCCAGACATCCTTGAAAATTTACAGCTGGCAATTTCCTCTGAATGCCTCATTCAACACCTGCCTTCTCGTTGCCTTATTTCCCCAGCTCTATTTTATTCTCCTCCCCGGTCTTTCCATTTACAAGTCCTACTTCACCAGTCAAGAAATCATGACATTAATGTGATGTTTCTCTCTTATTTGTATGACTCCTCCTGCTATCAGAAGCTCAGCTTTGCTGGATGCACAACCCCTAATGCTGGCACACCACCCAAGAAAATCATACTGATTCTGAGAAACTAAATTGACCACAGCTAAAGGAGATGATCTGCTAAAGCAAATTTACAGCAAGGGTGTCCAAAAACAAACAAAAAAGCTTTAAGGAGTGAAAAAACCTGCATAAAAGATAAGAGCACTACATAGCTTCTAGCTTTGGGGTGAAGGTTAATTAGCACGGCTTGCCCATCCACATAACCTTTATTTTGTGACACACTCAGACTGTGGTGGCCCATCCCATCATCCCAAACACTGTGAGCAGGGATTAGACAAACATTCAAAATATATTAACTCTCACAAATTGTGGGGGCCTTGTGAAGAACAAATAGAACACAAAAGCTTAGTTACTTAATTTTGCCGTTACAGTTCCCACTCCCTGCTTTGGTTTGTGCTACTGGGTCTCCCGTCACCCATTTTTTTTTTTCCCCAGGCTGAAGAATCCCAGCTCCCTCAGTCCCTTCTGCACCTTGGAGATGGGCTGTTGGATTTGCACAGAGTTTTCCACATCTTTCTCGTAGTGATGGGCCAAAAACCAGGCATGGTGTGCCACATGCAGCTACTGAGTGACCAGCAGAGAGAAAGAATCACTTCACTTGATGTCCTGGTTATGTTCCTTTTGATCCAGCCTAGCGCGCAGTTAGCTTTTATCACTACCAGGCCACACTGCTGACCTGAAACCCAAGCAAATTTTTCTATTGATTCCAGCAAGGCCTAAATACCAGACTGAACATCTAATAAAGGAGCCAACAGACAGGGAACAGTGGCAACAAAAAAGCGAGCATAAGCTTACACCAACTCCTGATAGCATGCGTGTGAGAAAAGTTGTGATCAGACACACTCATCCTGCTAAAACAGCTGCTTTTTACTGACTGCCCTGAGTTTCTGAACCAGCCTTCACCTGGCTCCTTCCAGAAGGGAGACAGGAAGAGTTCAGTTTTCTCAGACCACAGCTTGCAGGAAGATAGGAAGGCTATTTCTAAAAAAAAAATGATGTGTTGTTTGAGATAACAAAGCCAGTGATAGTGACGAGCCAGGAACTCTCCCCTACTCAAGCATAGGATTTAGCAAACAAACTGGCAGAACCAACCCCTGCTGTGTTTGTTACTCCTGCAATTTATTAAAACCATATTGCAGTTTGGGGCATTACCAACACCTGATGAAATTGTGAAGCTGCATCTTCTCCCAACATAGTTAACATTCATTTAACAAACTGATTTAAGGATTTGAACATTTTTCTGTTATACGTACACAAAAAGAAAATAGAAGAGATCTTTCTGCACAAGCAGGAGTTAAAAAAAGAATCTGACTTTTTGGTCTCTTACATCAGTTTGTTTTGAACACCAGAGCTAGCTAGAACATCAAAACACACATAGGAACTGTTTATTCTAAGTGCTAGAGTTACACCCCTGCTTTTAACCCACCAACAGCTTGCTATGTCTGTCCATTCTACTGGAATCACTTTCAAACTCAATCCAAGCAGCTCCAGTGCTATCTTCAATTACAGTCACTCTGCAAAAGCCAACCCACCAGAGCAAGACAAAGGAAATCAAACAAAGCACTCTTACCACCCTGACACAGATGTTAACAGGATGTAGTTCCTTTTAGGCATGATGAAAAATAAAAGAGACCATTCACATTCCAGCTCTTCAAGTCTTAAACGCTGCAAAATTTTTTCCAAGACATTTAACTGAGGAGTTCAGTGCAGCAATACATCACACAGGATTTGATTTGGTGCCACATGGTCTCACATCCTCTGAGATTCTGCCCAAAACACAAACATGTATTTGAATACAAGATTTCCCCAGCTGTCCCAGAAAGAAAGTAAAGAAACCACATAACACACACCCACAAAATGAAGATTGAGGAACTGGAATCCCCACAGCACTTGTAGAATTGGTCAGGCAATCAAAACAGTGTATGTGTAATTAGATTTATTTATTCAAGTATGTTATGGTTTTCATTGTACTAGCAACCTTTTGGGGATGACTACAGATGCCTAACTTTAACCTGTTGCATTACACAGAAGATATGGATTTAAAAAATCATATGAAAAAATACAGGTTTTGAGCCTCATCCAGCAGTTACATGGCTGAGCACACACTATCTGTAAAGTTAGAAAGCCAACAAAAGCTTCAAAAACAGTTAAGTATTCTTTTTATGACGTATTAACCACAGCACAGTACTTGCCTGCTAGATAAACTTCACACCAGTGGTAGTTTAGCCACCACTCCCACTACTCTGGCATAGCCTTCACACCACGAAACACTTCTTGTTTTCCTTTTTAAACTGTGCAAAAGTGCTTAAGCATCCCTCCCATACTCCCAGCCACAGCACAGGTGAACACCACCTTAACAAAGCTATAGAGAAAGTTTCCTTTGGAAACCACCAAGATGGCATTCCGCAAATCGAAAGTATCACTTCCATAAGAAGCTTCACTGACCAGTGTAATGCCATCCTGCAAACAAAGTAACTGATGAAAGTTTGTTCCTACAAGGGTATTTAAATACTTCCGAATAGTAGACTCCTCACACAAGTCATAGATTTCTGTAACTGTTGCTTTTTCAAATAAGGAGGTAAGGCTCTGGAAAAACGGATAGGTAGGTACAGAGTGCTTCCACTGGTAAGAGCTTTTCCACACAAACTCAGCAAGCACATTCCGTGTTCCTTCAAGCAGCAATGAGATGTACAACCATAGCCTGCTGAGTTTGTGCCACCAGTGAAAAGCCCTAAGATCACCCCTGTTCACGTCTGGTTACCTCATATGTTTCACAGAGCTCCAGATTTGGATAAACCTAAAGCCAGCCTTGCCTGAAGCACACTTTGAAGGGCAGCTGCAAGGGGCTACTGCAGGAAGCTGGATACCCCGTGGATAAAGGCATCGTAAAGGAGGGGACACACACCACAACTGCGATCTGCACGGGCTTTAGGGGAGAGCACAGGACTGCTGGGGTAAGGGCCACCCAGCGAGGGCTGCTGCCCCTGCTGCTCACAGGGCCCACTCTAGACCTGGGATTGATGCCTATGTAATTTGGGTCAACGTTACAAGATGCTTACATAGCTTGAGTTATAAGACATCAATGTAACTTGAATGATAACTTTCTATATCAGTACAACCTGAACTATAACTTCCTATACAATGTAATGGGTAGTATATGGTTAACTAGTTGCTTAATGCTGAATAGACAAAAAAAAAGCCTCACCAGGTGGATAGTTTCAAAAATGGACAAGTATAGTACTAATGAGAAATTGGCAAACGTAAAGTCAGTTAGCCACAAAATAAAGAATTTAAACCAGTTAGACCCAGAAAGACTAAGGAACACCATAACTGCGCATGCTCCGAAGACAAAGTTGAAAAGTTCAGATGCAAGGAAGACCTTGAGCCTCTATCGAAAGAAGACACCCCCTCCAAGACCACCAAATTGGGAAGGCACAAGTGCAGTGCAAAAGATCTATTTACAATCGTGAGATCGTATTTTGTATATTAGTTCCAGCACATATATGATGATGTCATAATGACATAGTAACTTCAAACACTATTTACTGTATTAGTAAATCACAGCACTTGACAAAGGTGGGTGAATTAGGTGGAGAAATGCCCCTCACCTCTGGCGCTGCAATAAACAAATACCTGCTTTACAGACACTAGTCTATGGGGTTTTATTTCCAGCCTATCTTTTCGGGCATCAAGATGTTCTCCTCCACTCCCTCGCAGAGACAGCTGGTGGGGTAATGCCCGCCATCGCCATACAGCCCCCACAGACAGGGTGCCCCCATTTCCTCTCTGCACTCCCGCGAAACAGCGCCTCACGACTAACGAGATAGTGCCCGAATCCCTTCCCCTCACGGAGCAGAGACCCAAACCCCTTTTCCCAAACCCCATCCCCTCACGGGCCAATTCCATGAACCTCTTCTCTTCACGGGCCAGTATCCCCAACTCACTTTACCTCACTGAGCACAGCCCACTGAAAACCCCTTAACTCAATTCCCTTTACCTCACTGAGGGAAGCCCCCCACGACCCTTCCCCTCATTGAACAGAGACTCCCAAACCCCTTCTCCTCACACGGCCCAGCCTC
>VZRN01000631.1:2814373-2849625 GCA_013397935.1 Dasyornis broadbenti
TTTAACTGATGTCATACTGTAACAATATGGCTGTACTGATTGTGGTCTTTAACAGAATATTTGTGTGGTACCTGTCTATATCAAATCTGCAGGGACTTACTTGCTGATCCAATTGCTCCACAGGTGCAAGTAGTGTTGTACAGATAGTTCAGGCATCCTTGCTCTTTTCTGTTGGAACCTCCAATTTTATTTTTTAAATCCCATGCCGTATTTGTCATGGGATTTGTATTTTATGTATATAGATTGTATTTTATGTATATAGATTTTGGGTCTTGAATGGTTTCTAAGTTACTGAAAATACATGGGTTTTTTTGCACCAGTTAATGGTTAGCTCAGGTATGTACTTGGATCAGACTAGAAATCTGCATGGCTGTAGTAAGTTCTAGCTGTTGAAGTTAGTCCTAAAGTCAAGCTTTAACTGCTTTGTACATTTGTTGAATTGGCTCTACAGTGCAGTGAAAGAGTGAAGTTCTGTTAATTGTGCTGTAAAACGTCCATCTTGTTGGGAAGGCAGTGTCTGATGCTTGTAGGGAGATGCAATTTGCAGCAAGATTTGTCAGTGCACTGTGTTTTTCTAAATGCCTGACATCAGTTTGGCTCCCTAAAAATGCTTATGGACATTCAGGCTTTTGAAAAGGATGGCTAAAATGAATTCAGCTATTTCAGTGTGTAATTGCTTCAGATGAGCTTTTCAAGAAACCACAGTATCTAGGACAGTAATTGATAATGTCAGTCCCAAGGAAGAGCAAACCATTAGCATGACTAACTCCCTTCCTCCCACCAGGAGGTTTTTATTATGGTTTTGTAGGTTGTTAGGTACACCAAGGATTCCTCAGAAGTAGGGATTGGAGACCTCTAATGCTCTGCTCTGTGGTTCTTCAAAATAAAACCAACAGTTCCTACATCAGCAACTTTGCAGCATGATACGGTGCTCCTTAAAGCTGGCACTTTGTATGAGTGTTTCCACTGCAACTAGAAAGTTTGGGTGCCCTAGAATGAAATTTTATCTAGATGACTTTGTGGAAGGGGAGAGAATTTCATTCCCTAGTAGGTTTTCCCCATGCTGTGTGCTGTTCTTGCATGTTCACTGCTGGTCTGGATGAATCATTCAGTATGGAAGAGTGGAAGTGAGTAATTGCTGTCCTGCATCAATGGGCTTTTGGAGTTTGGTTGTTATTAAACTTCAGCAGTCACAGAAGGAGGCTTAAGGGACTTGTTGCTGCTGGTTGAGTTCTGCCTAACTCTTACATAAGTAACTTAAATGAAGTTTTACATATTGATGCCTTCACTGACAGTATATAACTTCTTAAATAATATAATGCTAACACTTTTTCAAATCAAATTTTCTTTTAGCAAAGAATGGCACAAGAAGTGTTGACTCACTTAAAAGAACATCCTGATGCGTGGACAAGAGTTGATACTATTTTGGAGTTCTCTCAGAACATGAATACCAAAGTAAGCAAATTAACTTTTATTTATTTGGTTTTCCTCTTTCTTCCATTCATAAACTTTGAGGAAGGTATCTCATTTTTAGCCATAGACTTTCTTGATTCAAACCACATTTTTTAAATTGTCTTATTCTCAAAGTTGGCTTTAAACAAGAACTGTAAATGAAAAAAATATTCATACCTCCTTTTACATTGACAAGAGTTTCTCTCTTCCTTTTTTTTTTTTTGAGGATGAGGTAAATTGGATACACAGAGTTATTTTTGAACGCACATGCAAGCATTATACCAGTTCCCAAGATTGGTTTTGTGTCTGTATAAATCTGAGTAATGAAAAGTCTCCTAGGGCCACATTTGGTCCTTGGCTAAGTGTTTGGCTGTTGATGATCATAGTGAAAGCCATGTGCACGTAACTGAGGAGAAAATGTGTCCCTAGGTGTGTTAAAGACAACACAAACCTTATTAGACCAAGGTTTTGAGCAGTCAGTGAAGGTTAAGCACCCCACAGCTTGTAGTATGATATCAGTTCAGAACACATTTGCTTTGTACTGCTGTTGGAAATCCATCCATCATGGTAGAGACTGAAATGGGCAGCATTCAGGGCCTTATCTACAATTTGAAATGCTTTACCCAAGTCTTGTGAAGTTTGAGCCAAAACGATGATCAAAATGTTTTTTCACTGTCTTAAGTTTGATGATTATTATCTCAAATAACTGACATGCATGTTTTTCTGCTGGATACACACTGTGTTCAAACAGAAAAAATTGTGTTTGGATGGTTTCTGAAATCATGTGGTATTCATGAAGCAGTTCATTTTTTTTCTTTCCATTGCTCTCTGAAGTTGAGGGGAAAACAGTTTAAAGAACTTCCTCAAAGTAACACCTTTAAGCACCTTTAAGTAACAGTGTTTGCCTGTTTGCTTGCCTGGTAAACTTTGCTTTTTATACTGACAGACATTACTAATGTTTAAGTTGATTTATCAACAGTATTTTTAAAAACTCAAATTTGTCTTGTGAAAAATGAGATGATTAGAGGAACAGAAAGAAAGCAACAGGTAAAGAATTCTTCAATTTACATAAATTGCAAATGATTTGGTGCTAAATTTATGCACTATGACATTTGGCTTTTATGCAATCATATTTTTTCTTTAATTAAAGCTGTTAACACTACCTGATATTAATCATAATGTTCCATTATGTTGATTGCTTGTAATAGGAAGAAAAGGGGTGTCTTCCTGTGCAACTGACACAGCTAGGCTTTGACGGCAGGCCTCCACAAGGTCTACCCTTTTGATTCCCTTTAACTGAATTCTGTTCATCAATTGTTTTTTGTTCTTGGGAGGTGGGAGGGAAAGGGATTCGGTGCATAAAATAAGTAATAAGGGTGCCATAGAAATTTCTACCATAGGGATCATTTCATGGGGTTTTTTGGAGTCTTTGCTGTTGCCTGTCCCTCATCTTCATAACTGGGCAATGAATTAGTGATAGACAATTCACAACAACCAGACCAGGAGCAAATGAGTTTTTGAAAGGCTTCTGTCTTACACAGAGCTAAGTTGTGTTCACATGTGGTGTTGCAGTAGTTGATGAAAAGGCAGAACGTTGTGATTGGAATCAGTGACTTTTTTGATCAGTGATGCATCTCTTTATCAGAGAAACAAAAGTAATTAGAACTATCAAATCAAATGAAACAAAGTAAGAACCCCAGAAGGCCCCTTGCAGAATGCTGAGGCTGATGGAGCCCTTCCAACATGGTAGGGCAGGCAGGGTGTGCAGGTGAGGGTTGTACACAGGGATTTTACTGCTGCTACTGTTCAGTGTCACATGGAGGTGTTAGGGAAAAAGAAGGTTTTTAGGACTGAGGAAGAAGTGAACAAGACACTGCAGAGGGCAGAACTGGAGTCACAAATATACAAAAGAATGAGTAGAAAGCTTCACAGCATGAACAGCTTAAGGTCCATGGACCCAAATAAGATGTTTGAGCAGGTAATGAGGGATAGGTGTGGCAGGTTGCTAGAGGTGCCTGTCCTTTCCTTTGACTAGAGGAAATTTTAAGTGAGGGAAAAACCCACTAAAGATGAGGTCTGTCGTTAGTCTGGTTTTAGGCTTTTTGTTTAAGTTTCATTTGGTCATATTGTGTTTATTTAAAATGAACCTAGTCTTGCCATTTTGGTGTAAAAGCAAAGTAAATTCACTTGTGGAAAGAAGTTTGGAAGCAAAATGAGCATTCCTAGTAGGCTGATACCTGAAAAATTAAAGTGTGTGCCTGTAGAACATAGACATTTCACTAGAGGTTAGATGTGCTTCAGGAAAGTTAGCACCGTCTGATATAAATATTCATACTGTCAACATTGTTAGGAGCTTTTGGAAGTATGTTGTGTATCATGAGCCTGGATCAGTTGCAGATGGTGTCTGTAAATTTTTAGCAGTGGCTGAAATCACTTCCTGTGAAGCATTTTGCTTAAGAATGTTTTTGCACGTTTTCCTTCATGAAAATTCCCATGATTTCATTTAGCTTTTGTGTCTTGTAATTAAGTACGTTTACAGGTTAAAATCTAGTTGATAAGCTTTTGCTGCTGACCATGGAGGAAATAAAAATACCCTGCCAGCTTTCTGTAATTTATAATTTTTCTTGGTGCCCAAGATTTTGGAAGGGGTCAGAATATTTTGCGGATGTAGGATGTGCACCTGAAGTCTCCTGGGAACTGGGATCAGATAGAGAAGCACAGGAATGTGTAGGTTATGTTAAGATGAGAACAGCAAAAATGCTCTTTTAATCCAATGTGGTTTGGGACAGTCTGCATTGTGTTTTTTAATTAAACGAAAGCCTGGATGATCCCTTTGGTCGAAATGCTAATGATCCTACTTTGTGTAACAACTAACCATTTTAAAGAGGAACTCTTATTCTCAGCCAAACTTGGAACTGTGAAAACTTGAGTTTACCTTTCAGGCATTGATTGATGTGACTTTTTTTTCTTCCTAATCCACTGCAGATAAAGTAAATGCAAAACTCCTCGTCCCCTTTTCTCTCCTGTCTATTCATGCTAATGGGGTTTTACATATTAAAGTTCTTTGATCATATCATGACAAACTTCTTTCCCTGTTACTGTGAGTTGGCAGTAGGGACAAATGGGCAGAGGGAATGGCCGTTTGCAACGTTAATGGTTTCGGGTAAGAGCATAGGAAGGAATTCCTGAAAGGTAAAATGATTTCCAAGAGCTTATTCACATTTTTATTGTTCTTTGACTGAGCACAAAAGTTCATCTTTAAATAGTAGAAATAGCTGCCATATTGGGGTGGGTATTGAAATTAAATAAACCTGTGGGTTGTCTTGCTGTTCCTAAAGTAACACACCAGTGAAGTTTGGGAAATACTTTCTCTAGAAAGTGCCAGTGTCAGGACATGTGATAATAAGACAAGATTTTTTTTTTTCCAGCTCTTAGAGGAACAATAGGAAGCTTGAGACACCATCCAAGCTGCTAAATATTTTAGGAGCCTGGTTGGGTTAATACTCAAACTTAGGAGCAGTCATTTATGATACAAATTCATACCTGGCTGCTACTTTTCCAGATAGCCAAAATTCTCTGCCAGAGGGCTTTTCATTATTGTTTTTTCCCCCCTCCTGGTGTGAGCATGATCAAACAGCAGGACTTAGTATAGCCAAGAATAAAACAAGAAAATACAATGCATGAAACCTCAGTAAATGGGTGAATAGACATATATTAAATAAATTTGTTAGTTTAATAATCTTGAAGTCTTAGATGTTAAGTGTGAATGTCTGATTGAATGAGAGTCCTGCAAGTTAGTTAGTCCTACAGTAATGTACTCACATTTTGTCCTTCTCCAATTTCAGTATTATGGACTGCAAATCTTGGAAAATGTGATAAAAACAAGATGGAAGATTCTTCCAAGGAACCAGTGCGAAGGTAGGGAGGGATTTTTGTCTTTTCCTCATAACCGTGTATTAACTGAGATTTAGACTGTCAGTGTGTAATTTTCAGCTTCAAATGCACAATTTTAGTAACTTTCTGTCATGTTATGACCACCTGAGCTCTTGAACGATGAAACCACATCTTTCCCTTTTGTGATAGTGGTCTCAGTGGGTTGGTAAATAGCTGAAATTCTGTAAATTTGGGAAACAGATCTGATTGACAGTTTTGAAACATCTGTGGTGAGCCCCTGGCTTTGAGATAGAGGTTTTGATCCTCTGTGCATGGCACAGGAGAGTTTCTTCGCCCTCTCTGAGCTGTGTGTGCAGCCCTAGTATTGTTGAGTCTTTTTGTAGAACGCTGTAGTCTACTTGTTACCGTGTGTAGATTCGTGTAATTCTTTTGGCATCGTAAGCAGTTACAATGGTTTAAAATCAGAAGCACTGAGTAAATGCACTCTCTTACCTGGGAGATACTGTGCAGTTGGGTTTAATTCATGTAAGAGTATATACAGGCAGATTACTGTAATTGGTGCAGTGTAGGGTAACCCCAAGTCTGCCATCAATGCAAGGAAGCTGGAAGTCTTAAAAGAAATGCTGTGTTTGGTTTATGGGTTTTTCCCTGCCCTGTAGCTTGCAATGTTGTTGACTTTTAGATATTGGCTGCAGTAAATGGAGGTACCCCTGTGGTACAGGGTTAGTGGCTGTCAAGTCATCTCAACTTGGACTTCAAAACATTGAGTGCAACCTCTTTAAATTCTTGACATTGAATGTTGTCACCATTCTATACTTGGCTTCTTACTAAGAGCTTGTTTTGGAAGTAATGAAAAGTATTCCAAATTTCTGTGTTCTGCTGTGAGCTTTTATTAACCATGTTGAGACATGCTTTGAATTTTTACTCCCAGTGCTTAGGTTCTGAAACTATATTAATTAAAACAGAATTTTAATTATTGATGAAAACAAATGCTTAGAGACTTTTACAGTTTTGTGCTTATTCCTCTTCTCATCTTTCCCCCATTCCTTCCAACTGTAGGTTGACAAAGGGTCTTTGAAAGTAAAACTGAAAGTGAAATTTCCATTCATTCTGCTGTTGGAGGTTTCTAGGGAACAGCTTCAACTAAGGCTCAGGCACAGCTATGCCCTTTTGAGAAACTAAAAGAGCACCTTAGCTAAAGTTAAGTGGTTTTTGTGCCTTTGATTATTGGAGTATCTCAGCCTAGCCATATTTTGTTACATACTTGACTATGAGCACTTAGTTTCAGCACTTGGAGGTTGTTTTCCTAAAGTTTTTGGCTGTGGGAGGAGAGCAGGAGAAAAAGGAGTTAGGAGTATTGCCCACTGGTGAAGGGAGGTGTAGAATAGATGTGACAGGGATGGTCTTAGTAATTTGGAACTGAACAAATGCCAAATACAGGATGTAATTCAGGAATTAAAAGTCTTAAAATTCAAGCTCTTAATGCATAGGAGAGCTGAGAAATGGTGGTAGGGCAAGGTTGCTGCTGGCTCTGACAGTGACAGTGGTGTTGGGGTGGTTGGTTCCTGCCACCTGAGAAGATGCAATAGCTCCATATGTTACAAAGCAAAATGAAGTTACTGTCTGTAGTTGTGTAATCATCTTGAAGTATTCTATTCTTACTTTTCCTGACTTGCATACCTATGAAAGCTCCAGAGGAAATAAAAAACCCCTTTATACTAACAAAAATGTGTTGTTTGTTCAGCTTTTAAAATATTCTCCCTTGTACAGAGCCAAACTAAAATTGTGAAATTGACTTTAATCCTGTTTTAGGGAAATTGGGTTAGCTGGCTTTTACATGTGTGGTAGAAGAGGAACCAAATGTATCTACTGTACCCATGGCATTTTATCCAGCTTGGCCTCAGTGGTGTAGGAGGGAGAATCTGTTTCATCTCTAATCCAGTTTGATCTGGTCTGTGGTGGTTGTTTTTTAATTTTTTTTATTTGGCTGATGATACTGGCTGCTACAAAAGAACTTCTCCAGAGCTCATTCAGGTGGCTTGATTACCTGGGAGATAGTAAGGCGGGTTAAATTGAGGTTTCCTTGACTCCAGCTATTCTTTGGTTGACAGGATTTTCCTGTTTGAAGTGTCACTAGTGGAATGCGTGTGCAGGAAACTGAAACTCAGTATACAAAGGAATGCTTAGTGACATGCAAAGCAAATAATGCAGGTTTCAAAGTTTCAGCTTTTATCTTAATGTCTTAAAGATGACTTCTGCATGTCTGGTTGGTTTGTGTAGTAAATACAGCTGACAAATCTTACTAGTGGTTAAGAGGAAACTAAATGCATTTATGAGAAAAAACCTGTTCCCCCCTTGTAGCAACAGCAGTGCTTAAGAGTTGAAGTCAAGAGCAGACCTGAATTAAATGGTGAGCAAATAATAAAAGTTTTTGAAACAACTTCGCTGAAACTTGTTGGGAAGAAGTAAAGCAATGTTGTCAATTACAGAGCCTGAACTGTAATTTTTCTTAAAGTTTTTTTGTTGTTTTTTTTTTTGTTATTTAACAAGTTATACATCAGAATGGCTTGTTGGGCCTTGAGGTTAGCTAGAGGTTTGTTACTGCTTCTGTCTGAATGCTTTGAGGTTTCAGCTTCCAGCCTGGAATTTCAAATGCAAGGAGGAAAATGTTTTCTTCAGATGTGTTCTTTAGACTTGGAATTCTGTTCTGAGGTTTGCTTTTGTTTTAAAATAGCTTTTGGGTTTGAGCTTTTCTGGCCCTGCCACCTTTTAACTTTTGTAAAATAGCTTTCTGTTCCTCAGGTGTTGTTGTTTGTAAGCATTTATGAAGAGTTCATTTTTATCATTCCATAATTCTGAAACAGGAATTGGGCAAAACAATCAATTTACAGTTCTAAAATACTGATATGATTATTCTCCTTTTTGTTTTTCTTGATTTTTGGTTTGCTTTTGGAGTTAGCTGTTTGAACCAATTGGTTTTGTAGACAAAAGTGGAGCTTATGGGTAACAGAAGGGGTAAAATTCAGTTAAATGAGCCGCCTGGCCTGCATGTTCAGCCTGGAGACATGTTGGGTCATAGCCCCCAGCAATGGGTTAGCCCTGCTGTGTGTGATTTATTCAGTCCTCAGGAGAGTGCTTGGAATGGCTCTTACAGGTACACAAATGATGTCATGTGGTTTTCATTCAGGCCTCTCTGAGGCGGGTGATGTGTTCCAGAACATCCCAGGCAGTGCTGAACTTGGCTGATTGCCAGGGTATTGTGCCATCATTCTCAAGTTGAAGTTCTCAGCTTATTAAGGTGTGATACTAAATTGCTTTAAACTCCAATATCCTTTAGAGCTGATTGTTTAATAACACTCAGAAAGGATGGCATTTGATTAAAGTGCTGTGGTCTCAAAAGGATTTTCTCTGGCGGTGTGAAAACCTGCCTGGAAAGAAAGGCTTTTTGGTCTTCAGTGCAGTGATAGGTTTCATTAATCCTGCATTGTGAAATGAAATAGTGTTCTCCCGAACAGAGCGAGCTTGTCTGGAGTGTTTGGTGTTGGAATGGATAAAGCACTTCTTCATTATGAAACACAAATTGCTTGCACAACTTTTCTCATTCTGAAATGAAAAAGTGAAGTGCTCAGAGATGCAGTTCAGTGTTTTCCAGGAAGATCCTGGAGCTGAGTGTAAAGCTTTTGATGCAGTGGAAGCTGCTGTAGAGGAGGTTTTTCTGTGCAGTGATGAGATATTTTAATGGAAATCCTGGCCTGCTTCATGAGGGAGATGATTCTTTGGTTCTCTGTAATGAAGGGGGATGAGCTACATGACACTTCTGTGTGTGTGTGTGTAAAGACAAATTCTGTGCCAGTTTTCAGAGTTTTCTGTTGAAAAGCAAATAGATTATGGATCGATTTGGTTCACCACTAACGAGGAAAGATGATTTGTGGGACTGCATGGGAAAGCATTGTTTCTTAAGACTAAAGATAAGATGATATTTTGACTACATTTTGGGACTGAACAGTTCAGTGTAAGTGTGTATGCATACAAACATCCCCAGAGGGGACAGCTCAGCTTTAGCATTTGAAATTCTAATTTTGATTGCAAAATAACGTTAATTTGCTGAGTTACATTGCCCACCTGATTCATTTCTGCCTATTATTCTTTAATATAAGCAGAGACTTTATTAATTTTAGTAAATTAGGGTGAGCTTGCTTCTGCAGCACCAGCTAGAATAATTTTTGACGCTTGTTAAATGCTTGCACTCTGTGACTGCACTGAAGGCTGTGCCTGTGTGCCATGAGGACAAGAAGTGGGTCTGTTGCAGGTGTGTGTTTGCTGATTGTGTCCATGGTTATTTACCTGCTGCACTGGGCTGGGACAGCAGCTCCTGTGCTCAGGGTACAGAGAGTACAGGAGAAGTAATGGCTTCCTAGAGCACATCCAAAGGTTAAACTATAGGATATTCCTCAAGTTCAGGCTGCAGAAATTACTCATGTTGGATAACGTGACGCTCCTCACTGTTCCAGTTCCACTCCCAAGCATTGCATAGCTCAGGTCACTTGGGAGAACAACTTTCCCTCCAGGAAGTGTTTCAGTTTTACTGGATGCTTGCTTCTTTGTCAAGGAGCAACTTCCACAGAAGGATGACAGTATCTAATGTGACATCCAGGAATGTTCTAAAAGGCCTCGAGTTCATGCCCTTGCTCCATCATCCCTTTTATGGTACTTTGTACAAAAGTACTCCTTGGGCTTTGATTTCCAGAAAATGCCAGCAGTGGGGCTGGTTCAGGCAGGGAGCAGGATCTGCTCCCTTTGGTTGCAGGTTGTCCTGAGATCAGTGCAATTGTAAGGTCAGATGATATTAGAAGAACATTTCATGTGTCTTGGGTGTTGTGGTTGGTGTGGCTTTTGTTTTGTTTTATTGGAAGGTCTGTTTTCCAGCACTGTCAGTCTCTTCCTACTTGGCTCAGTGAAGGGCCAGAACTTGGCAGTGGTGTTGTTGGCATTTTCAAGACTTGTTCAGCTCCTTCTGTGATGGAAGGAGACCTTCCAGACAGTGGTTGTGGGGCTTGTGTGTGTCCTTCCTCCTTAACATAACTCTTCCTTTTAAGTTCCCCATACACAGTGCTTTTAGCTTATCCCATGGACTACTACCCCTGAGCAGTTTCTTGGACATGTTCTGCTGAAAAATGGTAATGAGGCTCTGGTTTGATTTTCATCAGAATATAAATTTGACATATATTTGGTCTGCTGAGAATTATCTTTCCAATGGAATGATAAAGAAATGAGCGATTAAATATGGAGCAGAAACCACAACACTTGAAGTAAAAAAAAAGGAAAATTAGAAAATGACATCTGAGCCAAAAAGAGCATTAGAGAATTGGATAGCTGCTGCTTTTAAGGGATTAAGAATATGACTTTGTTCATTGGATGGACGACCTCAGGAGCCTGCAGCATGATGTGTGAAAAGGAGCAAACTTTTTAGATTGTCTTTTGAGCTGTGGTCACCATTTTTACTTTATTTTTGTTTTCTTAATGGAGGAACTGTGGAGCAGAGCAGCTGTTCTCTGCTGGTCTCAAGGCCAGATCAATGGCAGCACAGTATTAAGTTGTTTCTGAATAGCACAATACCATTGATGAAGCAAGATGGAAAATACCATGGATTTGCAGTCAGAACTCCAAGAACAATATTAACTTTTAAATTCCTTTTTGAAATGCAAAGAGTTGCAACAGTAGGTTTCCCTTAGTGGTTTTGGCAGATGGTTATAATAGTTAGTTTCTGGCACTGCAATCCTATTTCCATACTATTTTGGAGGCTTTCATTTCTCATTTGTGAATTACTGTAATGCTTCAGCAAAGTGTGTGTTTTAGCTTTAAAACACCAGATCAGGCCTGTGATGTCAGACCAGTGCTTGGTAATCTCTTACCCAGTGCCTGACAGTGATACTTACTTTGTTAATGATCATTCTGCTGGAGAAATGTGGATTGATCCCAGTTGATGATGATGAATAGTTCCACTTGTAATTGGAACTACCTGTAGAACAGCTCCTGTCTAGTATGTATCTCATGGCTCCAAGTCTGGATCTAGTTTTTCCAGATTTCATGAGGATGCAATTAATAAACTGTCCCCTTTAATCCTGTTGCTTAAGCCTGAAATGAAAAAAAAAAATTCCTAAATTTGGTCAAGTCTTAGACAGGGTTTAAAACTTTAAGCAGAGGCTGTGGATTATGTCTTCAACAGAAGACATTCTTCTTGAAGTGACAACTTCTGAAGCCTTCAACATATGCATGTTGTCTGCGTGAGTCAGCTGACTTGTCTTGTTGAGGAAATGATTGAAATGAAGGTTTTGGGTTCATGAATTTGAATAGCAAAGCATCCACCAATTCTCAAACTTCCTTACGACAAGAAAACACTTGCCCGGTTTGAAGCATGGTGTCAGAGCTGAACTCCTGGAACGTTCACCTGGGTCGTGACTCCAGGCCCTCTGTGCGTGCTTTGTCCTGGGAGTCTGGTGTTCCTGTACAGAATGGTTTTAGACATGGATATTGTCACTTGGAAGGTCATTGTTTCTGTGGATTAAGTAATTAGGAGTGAGCTGAGAGTTAGGTGGCAAAATGAAACTTCGGGCAGTGTAGCTTCATACAGTGGTTGAGGTTTTTTTGGTTCTGTGGTGGAGCTGAAAACTCTAAAATAATTCAAAAACATTTGTAGAAGGAGCACAACAAAATGAACAATTTAAACACACTGTGTGGCCCCTGCGTGGCCACTTGCCAATGTAAAGCAAAGAAAAGAATAAGAAATAAAGTAGAATTTATTACGAGTTTGTGGACTCACAGCATCCATATGTGCTATAGGAGTGCAGTAGTTCACACTCAAACGAATTATACAGTGTATAGTGAATAAACTTTTCAATGCATTAGTGAATGAAGTTTTAAGTTTTGGACTTGTAAGATTGCACAGAGCAAGTTTTGCTAAACTCTGGCACAGTGTTTGACTTTGAAATGCTGTGCATAGAAATTCCTGTCTTTACAATGGATTACCTAAGCAGACTGGAGCATCTCTGAACTTCTGTGTGCAGTGCAGGTGATGTCTCAAAGCTTTCATTGCAGTTTTAGCAAACTCGGCATTAAAAACTGGCGTCATGCTTAGGAAGTTCTATTTGTTCTTGGAGTTCACTTTGATCTGGTACAAATTATTGCAAGGACACTCTAATCCTTAGTCTGTTTTCCTTTTGGTTTATGGAAATAATTCAAGTGTAAAGCCATTTTGTACATCTGAAATATCCCATCAGTACTGATAAAGGTGTGCTTTTCCCATGTAGCATACAAGAAGGATGCTCACTGACACATGTTTATCGGGTCCTTAGAGGTGTTTCTTGTTTAAAAACATGAAGAATCTGAATTCAGAGATATTTGTAGCTACATCTGTGATATCTGGCATAGCTGAAAATAAATTCCTGCCTCTTCTGCAGGTATTAAAAAATACGTTGTTGGCCTAATTATCAAGACCTCATCTGACCCAACGTGTGTAGAAGTAAGTGAAGAATTCTCAGGGGAGGATGAGGGGAGGGGAGTGTTATGCAAAACCTGACTCTTCTCCTCTCCTCTCCAGAAAGAGAAAGTGTATATTGGGAAACTGAATATGATTCTTGTTCAGGTAAGCCAGAGTTCATAACATTTTAATTTTTAGTGTTATAAAGTCTCTGACTTTGCTGTGTGTCTCACATGTGGCTGCTTCACTTTGCAGATCCTGAAACAGGAGTGGCCGAAGCACTGGCCGACGTTTATCAGCGATATTGTGGGAGCGAGCAGGACCAGTGAGAGCCTCTGTCAGAACAACATGGTGATCCTGAAACTGCTGAGTGAAGAAGTGTTCGATTTTTCCAGTGGCCAGATTACTCAAGTAAAAGCTAAGCATTTGAAAGACAGGCAAGTATATCTGTTTAAATCTTACTGAGTAGGGTAGCCTTTGTGCTTGCTGCTAAACGGTTGCTCTCACTTGGAGCCCTTGTGTGAACACCTACAGCTGCGTAATTCCATTTCTGAGCCCAAGAGGGTTACTGATTTTCCTTTGAAGCAGAACTCCTAGGGGATCCCTAACTTCATTTTGTACACATAGGGATTTGTACCTTGCCTCAAGTAGCATCTGTTGACGGATGGTTTCTACCCTTTTAACCGAGCATTCAACATGGATTGATTGTATTTCCTTAGCCAGGATTTGCAGGCACAGGCTTCAAACTACTTCAAATATGCATTATTACCATGAAAATGGGGAAAAGCCACGTGGCTTTTGAATGCCTTCATGGGCATAGGTCTTTAGGACCTGTCTTGTGTGCATAGATATTTTGATTTATGGAACATGGAAATGCTTAATTCTTTAATTTTTTTTTTTTTTACACAGCATGTGCAATGAATTCTCTCAGATATTTCAACTGTGTCAGTTTGTGATGGTAAGTTGTATTTCTTAAATGATGTTTTCGAAATTCCCCCTTTGTGCCTAACAGTGTCACAATGTCATAAACTCTAATGGTTGTTTACAGGAAAACTCCCAAAACGCTCCCTTAGTCCATGCAACCTTGGAAACTTTGCTACGATTTCTGAACTGGATTCCTCTGGGATATATATTTGAGACCAAGTTAATCAGCACACTAATATACAAGGTACTCTTGCAAAAACATTACAGCTCTTTAAATTTAAATACAAGTCGCAGAAAAGCTGTGCAACACTTCTGTAATACTCTGTATTTTTTTCTTCTCTCAATAGTTCTTAAATGTTCCCATGTTTCGAAATGTCTCTTTGAAGTGCCTCACAGAGATTGCAGGTGTCAGTGTAAGCCAGTATGAAGAACAGTTTGTAACACTTTTTACACTGACCATGATGCAGTTAAAACAGGTAAATGTTTTTTGGAAACCTCTCTTTGACTTTCATGTCACAATACCAATTTCTGTAGAACCTAGTCGAGTTTACAAGTTAATATTCATTATAGAGCTCTTGATAGGAAAAGTATTGTTCTTTGGTGGTATTTTTGGCTTGCTCAGAAGATGCCAAGTATATTTTTCTGACTTTACTGCAGCTGTATTTCTGCTGCATTGATTTTATTAATTCAAGAGAGGTTTTGAGTACTTGGGCTGTCTGATGGGGGAAATGTGTACTATGTGTCTCAAGACCTAAACTGACCTAACTTCTGCAAGATGCTCTTTAATTTTTGGAACAGGTAGAAACATTTCTCGTATAAAGCCATACATCAAAGTTATATAATTTGATGGTTCCCCTCTGAGTAGTTCAGATTCAATACATGAGCCTTTTCCTCATTGTGTTTGTACTACAAGCGGGCAGTTGAAGGGGTTTTTTGGCGGTCTTTTCCTCTCTTTGCAGTGTTGGTCCATCTTGGAGGTTCTTTATTAAAAACAAAAGAGTGAGATATTTGTTAACACTCAGTAGTTGTTCTGTATAAAAAGTGAAATTCTTGATTATGTCTGTATTCTTTGTATTAGATGCTTCCTTTAAATACCAATATCCGGCTTGCGTACTCGAATGGAAAAGATGATGAACAGAACTTCATTCAGAATCTCAGTTTGTTCCTCTGCACGTTCCTTAAGGAGCATGGTTTACTTATAGAAAAAAGATTAAATCTGAGGGAAACACTAATGGAGGTAAGTTTCTTGGTTTATCTGGTTTAAAAATGTAGCAGGTATGTTCTCATGCTCAAAGGATGTGAAATTAATGTAATTTCTAGATCATTGTACTTAAAGTGGGTAAGAGAAAAAACCAATCACAAATACAAAATCCCTTCAAAATGTTTGTTTTCTAGTATGCTTCAATGGCATTCCGTTTTCAGTGATCCTATACCAATACACTGTCTGAAGACTTCACTCTGTCTCTGTCTTCTTACTTGTTCCTCCATGGAAGTGACAAATTGTGCTCCAAAGTAAATGAATAAATTCTTTTTCCATGGGTCTTCACATAGCCAATTTTCTGTTTCACTCTCATATGAAGACGGTGTGTTGCTGTGAGGTCATCACTCTGTGTTTTCACTGAGCGCCCAGAGCTGCTCTCTAGGGTCCAGTACATGCTGTAGGGCAGTTCTTCCTTCCTTATGTGCTTCTTAACCTAGTTTGCCATTTCCCAAAGTTTAACTGAAAATCTTCAAATAATCCTCAAGGATGAGACTGTTTCTATGTAATAAAGACTGTGTGTGCCAGGGGCAGAGCCCTACCAAGTGACTGTGACAGTGAAACCACTGGGATTGTGGCAATTATTGGAGATTGAGATAAGAATGCAGAGTTGGAAAGGCTTAGACGCTCACGGTACTGCTTCATGCTGTAGTGGGGGTAGATCACAAAATCAGTTTTCAGTTGTGGCGTTCTAATTGTGAATAACAATTTTGCTGAGGTTGAGCTGTTCTGTGGTGAATTTATTGCCACTGTTGCACTGCATGTGGATGAAAGTGGCTCTATGTGCCCTTGGAGCAGCACTTCCCGTGCCCAGAATCAAGCCCTGGGCAGGTTTGGAGGCTGTAGTCTGAGGAACTGCCCTGAGACAAGGGGAGAAAAACACCACTCCAGTTTAAACCTGGAGACCAGGCTCCGTGGAAATGGGGAAATACATCTTGCAGGTGGATTAGCTATAATCCAACGTGTCCATCTGAATTCCAGTCTGTGTTTCAGCCAATGTTCTTAATACGTTTCTTCTGGAAAAGAAGAAACCTCTACCAAAAAAACAAAATGTATTAATAGAATTGGCTGCAAATATCAAATTGTAGCTCATTTAGAAGAAGGACTCAGAGGAGTATCACTTTTTTATTTTAAATAGAGGAGCTGTTAATAGTTCGAGAGAATTCCTGAATTTGCAAGTAAGCTTTCAAAATAACTAGGAATCAGGGAGCACAGCTCAAGGCTCAAGTTTCTGCTTATGCTGAGGCTGTATTAGGAAGGCCTGTGTAGATGAATGAAGCTATTGCATGTCCTTTGCAATTCTGTGTAATTTGGAGTGCACTTTTTAGGTATTTACCTCTTCTCTCGCCCACCATAGCTATGTTAAATTTTTCTTTAGAACAGACATTTACAAAACTGGATTCTGAAGACTTTGTCTTGTATAGAATGATGAAATATTTAACAAAGTTCTCAGGATTGCCTAAAATGGTTGCAAATTCAACTTCTGTAAGCTCTGGTTTAATGGAACCTAGGTACAGGTTTTGTTTAAAAAGCTCTGTGTCAAATTCCTGCACTTTGGTTGTAGCAGATCTCCTGAAATTGTTCCGTAGATTCATTGTATCTCTGTAGACTAGCAGAGGAATCTACGTAAGTTATTTTAAGTAAAATTAATGTGAAGATTAATGTGTGGCTGTTCTGAATCCCTCTTTTGACACTGTAGGTGGAGATGCTGAATCAGGTCTTTACCTTTTAAAATGCTCTAAGTTGTTGTAGTATCTAAGCCATGAAAATATCTTCAGATTTTATCATTTCGTTCTGTTTGTTCACTAATGGGCAATTGCTTTGATATCTTTCACCAGGGACTGCATAATAAGCTTAGGCAAAAAAAATTTGTCTGCGTAGTTTTAATTTCTCTGGTTGGTATCTGAGCTCATCAGAATTGCATCAGTGGCTTTCCCTGCTCAGCCTGCTCTGGCTGTTCTGTCAGGAAAGTTGAAAATGTTCTGGTAGATGGCTTCTGTGGAAAGCAAAGGAGCAGTATTCCAGGGTCAGAGGATCCAGAACAAAGTAGCAGTAACAGTCTTGAGAATAGCAATCACTGACACCAGCTGGTGAGGGTTTTTGAGGTTCTGAAAATGCCTTGCAGAAGCTCCAGAGGCTGCAAGTTTGATAATTTACAAACAGGCTGGTTTGGTGATGGCATTTTTAAAGATGTCTTTAGGCTATTTCAGATTTAAGAATGCAAACACGCTTTGAAAGTAACAATAATTGACAGGAGTCGTTGGTTTTGAGTTGCTCTGCAAGTCACAACTCTGACTTGTAAGTAATGTCATTGCAATGTTAATGCCTCTTGTTCTAAACTCTTAGATTAATTTGGCATTTTGTCAGGATTTAGATAACTGAACTTGAAGCAATGTGGTTTGATCTGGAGATACATTCAGTAATTGGATGTTTAAACCCCTCTTTTCCAGGCTCTTCATTACATGTTGTTGGTGTCAGAAGTTGAAGAAACTGAAATTTTCAAGATTTGTCTGGAGTATTGGAACCATTTAGCTGCTGAGCTCTACAGGGAAAGTCCATTCTCAACGTCTGCTTCTCCACTGCTTTCAGGAAGTCAACACTTTGATGTTCCTCCAAGGAGACAGCTTTATTTGCCTGTTTTGTCCAAGGTAATCCATGCTTAAGTGAAGGCACTGTAAAGATTTAGATACTGTTTGTCAATTAGAGATTTTGCTTCATGTAAGGAGTGACATAAGAAAACTGATCTTTCTTTGAATAATTGATAGTTGATTCAACTTTAGTTATATAATCAGTATGAAAATATTTTTAATATGATACCAGTATATAATAAGAGTATTAATGTGATGTTTCAGCTTTTTTAAGATACTTAATTTAAAAATAAATCTGCATTAAACAGTTTCTTTAAACAAAGGCTGGAGTGTTAGAGTTGGAGGAAAACCGGTGTGTTTGGGAAAAGTGGTCTTTAAAAGACCTCTAATATGACATAAGCATTTTGAACCTCTGGAAAGTATAAATACCATATAGGTTGGGGTTTTTCAAGTACTCAGCTTGTTCATTGGAGGGAGAGAAGTCACCGAGCTCTGTCCTTAATGGCTTGTTAGTGACATTTCTCTATAGCTGGATATAACCTTTCTGTGGTTGAGGCTGCCTGAGCAGAGTGCTCTGGAGACACTTGTTGAGCTGGGAGTGTGTTGGTGTTGGAGTTTGATGCAGTTTGAACTTCCCCCAGGTCCGATTGCTCATGGTCAGCCGCATGGCCAAGCCTGAAGAAGTCCTGGTTGTGGAAAATGATCAAGGGGAGGTAGTACGGGAATTCATGAAGGATACGGATTCCATAAACTTGTATAAAAATATGAGAGAAACGCTGGGTAAGTGAACTGGCTGCAGTTTGTGTGCAGCTGCATCAGTGTCCTAAGTGTGTTATCTTAGGATCTGAATTGTTGTGTGGCTAAGATGGTTATCAGCAAGGAGTACTACACAGACTGGAAAGGGAGGAGGCAGTGGCTGCTCTGAAGTTTTCTGTTTGAAGCATGTAGTGTTTTATAACCTAGTGTAGCAGTAATACACTACTTAATTTTTGTCCTTAGGTATTGCAGTGATAATAAGTGTTTTGAGGCAGGAAAAAATTATCAAGAGTCCTGATTGCAACTTGAGGGAGAACAGGGAGTAGAGTTGTCAAATATTTAGGACATTAAACCTTCAATATTAAATTTATTTTATCAAATGCAAATGGGAACACACTGAGTATTTAGCAACAGGTTTATGCACTAGGAATGTGTGTGTGGGAAAGCTGTGAGATGTAAAGTGTATGTGGGTATTTTTATTCTCACCTTTCTACTTGGGATGTAGTTATAGCCAGTCTTAAATTAATTGTTGTGTAATACATTTTCATGTGGAATGATAAAAACATTTTTGTTTTATGAAACAATTACTGTATGTCCTGAGCCTAAGTTGTATTGCCAGATACAAGATTATTTATGTGAAAATGCAGGTTAGGTTTATATTGCTTATGTTGTATAACCTAAAAGATTCTCTTGGGGAAAAAGAAGGGGGTGAATGTGGTAGAAGCTGTATTCTGTGGTACAGTAAAAATCTATTTCTGAACCTGGCCTTAAATTGCTCTTGACTTGCTGGGATTTAGAGTTTTATATTGGAGACACTAATCCTATTACGGGCTGATGCAAGTGACTGAGTTGTGATACCTCTTCCACCTAGACCTGTTCCAGGAGCACCAGCTCCGCTTTAATTGTGGCTTTTTGCAACCAGCAAATGTGGTGACACTACAATACAGAGCTGAAGAAAATGCGTGGGCCTACACACTGTATAATGTCCCCCCACAGGCAGCCAATCCCATATTCCCTATAGACCGTCAATGCAGATGCCTTTTGATTTTGCCTTGGCATCATGAGGGACATGCATTGATTAAGCCCTTGCACATCACCTTCATGGGATGTTTTGCTGAGATCTCTTAGAGTAAACATAGATTCCAATAAAATTTATTATCCATCTTTAAAACAGTTTTAACAAATTTCTGCCTCATTTATTACCTCATGCTGTCATGACTTTAGGTGAGAACCATTACATTTTTACCTGACAGCTTCAGTGGGTTTTATGTAACTGCTTGTGAAATTGAGATCCAGCTTGCTGCTTCAAAATGTTCCACGTTGATGTCTTTCAGTTTATCTCACACATCTGGATTATGCAGACACGGAACGAATTATGACTGAAAAGCTTCACAATCAAGTGAATGGAACTGAGTGGTCGTGGAAAAATCTGAACACCCTGTGCTGGGCTATCGGCTCCATCAGTGGCGCCATGCACGAAGAAGATGAAAAGAGATTCCTGGTTACAGTAATTAAGGTATAGTGGGGCAGAACTAACAGCTTGGTCACACTTTAGTTCATGCTGAAGAAACCAAGCTTGCAGAAATACTGCTCTGTGATCTTAGAAAGCTGCCTTGGATGCAGGAGGATAATAAATTAATGGGAAATCTTATATCCTGAATTTAGGGGTGATAAATGATTTAGCTATGAAAAATGCATTGATCCAAGTAGCCTTTTCATCAGATAAGATTTAGTTCATGATGAAATGTATTCTTTAGGGATGCAAAAGAGATGGAAAGGGATTGCTTATAAAAACAGCTAAGTGGCAAAGCAACTCATGATTGTAACTAGCCTAGCACCTTGCTCTTTTGCTGTACCTGTATATTCATTGGCCAAACTCAACGTTTGGTTAATATGTGGATAATATTTTTACAAGAGTAATGGACTTTAACAAGCCATACAAAGATTCTTACAGAATATTTAAGTCATACAGAAGGTGCAGTTTAATTTCTTCTGTTTGGTGTGGAGTCTGTATTGTTATCTATCAGCCACTCAGCCAGTATTACAGCTGTGAGGCTTGTTGAACTCCCCCTGCAGGAATCCTTGGTTATATTTAAAATGGAGATGTCTTAGTTTAAAATATAGTGATCAGGGTTTGGATGAAACTTAAATGATTATATCACCCCAGTCTTAACCCAATTATTTGGGATTTTATTTCTTTATTTAGATTTTGAACTTGATTATGGCAACCATCTTTAATACAGCTTCTTATAGGATGTTACGCGTGTAATGCTTTTAATGGAACTGGACAAACTTGGAGAGGAAACTGAGAATCTTTTGTGTTGTAGGATCTCCTGGGACTCTGTGAACAAAAGCGAGGAAAGGACAATAAAGCCATTATTGCATCAAATATAATGTATATAGTAGGTCAATATCCACGGTTTTTGAGAGCTCACTGGAAATTTTTGAAGACAGTAGTCAACAAGCTATTTGAATTTATGCATGGTAATTATCTGCTTTTTTAAATTTGCTGTTTTAATTATTAAAATAAAGATCCCTATACATGGACATGTGAGGGGGAAAAATACAAAGCAGTAACTGCCTTGATTTCGTTTAGAAACCCACGATGGTGTCCAGGACATGGCTTGTGATACCTTCATCAAAATAGCACAGAAATGCCGCCGACACTTTGTCCAGGTTCAGGTGGGAGAGGTCATGCCATTTATTGATGAAATCCTGAACAATATTAATACAATCATCTGTGACCTACAGCCACAACAGGTAGGTTTGGTTTGGGGTTGTGGATAATTCCTAAAGACAAATGCAAAGTTACTTCATATTGAAATGTAGGGTTTTTTTGCAAGGGTTGAATTACATTCCATAGTTTTTGTTAGGGACAGTGTCAGGGTATAAATACCACAATCAGGTTGCTTTGCTGAGATATCAGTTGAAATGCTTGGCAGCAGAATTAAAGTGTGTTTAGTTGGAATTTTGATTTCTGGAATGTTTTAACAAAGAAAAAAGATGCTGAATTTAACTTTGTGTTTCTGCTTCGTGAAAAGTCCATATCCTACTTTAACAGTATATACCTACAGCTCTTGTAGTTGTGAAGCAGGGGGTGAGGAACAATCCAAAAAGGGAAAATCCAAAATCCACTCCTTTCCAAAAAAGGAAAGGGAAATCTGTCTGGGAAGGGCATGGCTCATGCAATGAGAGCAGTGTGCACCTGCAGTAATGTACTGAAACTTCAGACAGAGTCGATCTGGGACTTGGAAAAAGATAATTTTCAGGATTGAGGGGAGCCAGTCCACGGTTGAAAATGTCTGGTAAAAATGACTTTTTTTCTTCATCCTATTTAACCTCCGTGTTTGTGGTGTTGCTGTTCCCATCAGGTGCACACATTTTATGAAGCAGTTGGATACATGATTGGGGCACAGACAGACCAGACTGTGCAGGAGCATCTGATAGAAAAGTACATGTTGCTGCCCAATCAGGTGTGGGACAGCATCATTCAGCAGGCAACCAAGGTGAGCTGTGCATTTTAATGTGTTCTGTGTTCAGGTAAAAAACCTGCTAAATGTTTGCCTTGCCCTGGGTTTATTTTTCCTTTTACGTGCTCAGAGCTGGGCTGGACTTCATTACCTGATGGCTAAGACAGAGATTGACATGACAATAAAGGTGTTGTTTTGAGAGAGGAGACTTAAATGACACAACAAATATTCGTTAAATCTGGTTTAAACTACAATCTTCTGTTGCTGTACAGAATTTATTTCAGTAGTTTTTTCTAAGGCCTCTCTTGGCTTTTGGATGACAGACAAGTTAAAAAATACTGTTTTAAAAAATATTGCACAGAAAAATACTGTTCACTTTTCCTTTTTTCTCCCACCATTCTCTTAAAGTACATATTTTGTTACTTTTATCCTCTTTCTTTCAGTCTTCTGAAAATACTTTTATTTCCACACATTAAAGAACAACAGTCTTGCACTGCACAAGAGACAATCCATTTGCAGTTAATCTAATTAAGGGCCTGAAACTTAAGCAAGCTTGAGTTACTTTTCCTACCTTGACTTGTCTCAAGAACATACTGCATTTCTTTTGGACCCCTTCTGTCTGTTTTCAGCTTTTAATCTCCTTAGTTTTTCTTCTTTCTCTAACTAGAGAAATGCTTATTCCACCGCAATAAACTGCAGAAGAACAGAATGAAATGAAGTTTTATTCTGACTCTGTTGGAGGTAGTGGCAAATGCCATGAAATAAACAGCAGGATCTCTTTATAAAGTCCATAAATTTGAGTGATATGTTCTTTAAGACAGTGTATAAAATAAATCATTTAAACTTAGGCTTTTATCTTGAAAGCCAAAGGGTGGTTGTATTCACTCACCAAGATGAACTCTTAATTTTTTTTCACAGAATGTTGATATTTTAAAGGATCCTGAAACAGTTAAGCAGCTTGGTAGCATTCTGAAAACCAATGTAAGAGCATGTAAAGCAGTTGGCCACCCCTTTGTGATTCAGCTTGGAAGAATTTATTTAGATATGCTGAATGTGTACAAGTGCCTAAGTGAAAATATTTCTGCAGCTATTCAGGCTAATGGTAAGAAATTCCATGTTCTTCCTGAAAATGGGGGTCAGCAGTGTCTGTCATTAGGTTTCAGAGCACATCCCAATTAGGTTAATTTTACTGTTTGGGAAAGTGGAGGAGGACTGAAAGTGCTCACTTAAATCTTTTTTTGTCAACAGTTGTTATATTCAAATAAAGAGCTCCCAGCTTTAGAGGGAGGAAGAAGCATCTATAAATGAGCAAGTTTAGGAGAATGCAGAACACCAGGGATGCCTGCTTAGAATTAACAGGCCTCTTGCTGAGATGAAGTTGTAGCCTGTGTTCTTTTTGCTTACTCTGGTTTTGAGTATTAAAGGACTCTCTGTAAATAGGATCTCATTCATTCATTCCTTCAGAAGATGCCAGCAGGGTTTTGGGATGAGACTGTGCAAGCGAAGATGCCTGAAAGTCATGGTAAACCAGGCTTGCAATCACAGAAGGAATTCTCAATTACCTTCCCTATTTTTACCAGATAACTTAGGGCCTGTGGCATCTCAGTAGAATGTGCTTCTGTAGTAGTTCATTACAAGATGAAATGAGTCACTTGTTGAATTCTGTGCTGTGCCCAGGTTTCTGGCCAGTGCACAAGATGTACTTGGAGATTGGAATGTTAAATGCAGCTTGGTTACTGAGCAGCTGGTTACCTTAAAGGAGCTTTTTGGAATTCAGAATAAAAGTAGCTGAGAAATCAATAACTTTTCATTCAGCTGATCGAATGGCCAGATTTTATGATTACCAGACACGGTGAAGTTGAGGAAGCAGTTGCTGGGGCTATAGGCCTGGTGAACTCCTTGAACAGCAACTGCTGTGATTGCAGTTGCCTCAGAGAATGCTTTTACAACTGACAAAGATTAAAGACAAAGGAAGACTTTAATAGTCTTTATAATTAAGATATAAAAACCAAGCATTCTCTGTTTTGTTAATATCAAGTCAATTTAGTGGGGGTGGTTTGTTTTTTTTTTTTGTTCGGGTTTTGGGGTTTTTTTGTTGTTGTTGTTGTTTGGGGGTTTTTTTTTGGTTTTTTTTTTTTTTCTTTTGACACCTCACAATTAACTGAAGCTTTCAAATTTTCCAGGTGAAATGGTAACAAAGCAGCCTTTGATTAGAAGTATGAGGACTGTAAAAAGGGAAACTTTAAAATTAATTTCTGGCTGGGTGAGCAGGTCCAATGATCCGCAGATGGTAAGTGGATGCATTTTATACAAGTAACTCCTAAAACAGAATTGGGAAGAACTTTGGATTGTGTTCAGTTGTTGGGCACAGAAACTTGGTTCAGGAGGTGTGTAAAATATAGTGGAGAAAGTTTGATCATAAGAGGTAAGCCTGAGCAATGTTTGAGATGCTTCAGTTTTAGCCGAGAGCAATCTCAGAGGGAGTCAAGGAGATTTAAGATGGAGACAGAGGATGAGAACCTACTTCAGCTTCCTTAGGAAGAGTGTCACTTGTAATTGAAGGAAGAACTTGGCCGCGAACTGTGCTGGAGACTTTGTTCAGTAGCTGCACTGCTATAACCAGACTTACTCTTCCAACCAGGTAGCTGAAAACTTTGTTCCTCCGTTGTTGGATGCAGTTCTCATCGACTACCAGCGGAATGTCCCGGCCGCTCGGGAGCCCGAGGTGCTCAGTACCATGGCTATCATTGTCAACAAGCTGGGGGGACACATCACTGCTGAAATACCTCAGATCTTCGATGCTGTTTTTGAGTGCACATTAAACATGATCAACAAGGTATTTATATTTAAAATCTGGGGTAAGATACCTCCCTCTAAATATCATTGCAACATGTGGTATCTTGTGATTCATCTGGGCTTTTTCCGGTTACAAAGCGCGTTTGTGGCACTTGACAAAATTTCTGCTCAAACGAGTGCACTTGTTTTCTAGTGGTGCTGTCTAATTGGCTATCTTAAATTGCTTTAAATTTCTCTGGTTAGCTCTTGATTTAAGCCATTAGTAATTTTTCTGGGGCCTTGGAGTGCTGCACTTCCGGAAGCAGAAGTATACTTCAGTCAAATGTCAGTGTAGGACTAAGTGCTAAAATTGATAAATATTTAAAATGTATGAACAGCAGTAGTGATCAGTCATGTTGAATATTTCCTCTCCAAGGCAGTTCTCATGCTACAGTGTGCAGTATGTACTGATTGCCCTGCTTAATGGAAGATGCTATCATGGAACTTAAGAAGACTTGGCTTTTTTCCCTTTTCCTTGTAGGACTTTGAAGAATATCCTGAACATAGAACAAACTTCTTCTTGCTACTCCAAGCTGTAAATTCTCACTGCTTCCCAGCCTTCCTGGCCATTCCACCTGCACAGTTCAAACTTGTCCTGGATTCTATTATTTGGGCTTTCAAACACACAATGAGAAACGTTGCAGATACAGGTAAATGGAAGTGTTCAATACAGATCAGAGATTTTCTGGTAGAATCCTGTTCTTTTTTGTCTTTTTCTTTAATCAAATTTAGCAGCTTGTTCACCTGATTCTGTACTGCATTTGAAAAACAATAGAATTCCTCTATCTCAGCTTCAAGGGGTCAGCCAGGTATTGGTTGTTGTTTCATTCCTGTAGCTGGAAGAGAGCACTATTGCAGTTCCTACTTGCTTTCTTTGCCATGTGAGCATTGGCACTCTTCTGAAGTGGCTGAAGGGATGCACCAGCTCAAAATGGTGTCACTAAAAAATTGTGACACCACTGATTTTTGTAGCCATTTAGGGATGGGGAGAAACAATGCCGTTCAGTTGCATTTCACCAAGTAAAGTAATTTTGAGTTTCCACGTAAATCTAAACACTAAAACACCTTTCCTTGTTTAATTAGCCAACACTTGTCTAGGTGGAGGGTTTTGCTCATCAAGTGCTGTGATTGGCTGTTTATGCTAATGATATGTTAATGAGATGATAATGAAGCTGAAGGGGCGTGCCATGTCTGGGAGGCAGTGTCCTCTAGTGCCAGCCCAGGGAAGTGCCTCACAAAGGCATCATGGACCATGCTGGGCATCTTGCTGCCCATCAGAATTTCTCGGGGTATTCGTGTTTTTCTGGAAAAGGCCAACATTTCACAGCTGTTTGAACATTGTTCCCTTGGTCACTTTTTTAATGCCTCTTTTGCAGGACTTCAGATCCTTTATACCCTACTACAGAACGTTGCACAGGAGGAGACCGCTGCCCAGAGTTTCTATCAGACATATTTCTGTGATATCCTCCAGCACATTTTCTCCGTGGTCACAGACACCTCGCACACTGCAGGTGAGAATGTGCCTCTCTGAGGCAGGTGATGGAAACCATCCCTTTGAACATCAAAATAATGCAGCATGTCCTGTTCGGAATAACAACTGCGTGTGTCTGACTTTGATCTGTGCAGGTTTGACAATGCATGCGTCAATTCTTGCGTACATGTTCAACTTGGTAGAAGAGGGAAAAATAAGTACTCCTTTAAACCCTGGAAATCCAGTGAACAACCAAATGTTTATTCAGGAGTATGTGGCTAATCTCCTCAAATCTGCATTTCCTCACCTGCAAGAGTAAGTCTGCCAGGATTCAGTAATGCTTCTCAGTGGGTTCTTACCTCCTGGAATTCTAACCAATGTTTTTGCTGTTAGTGCCCAGGTAAAGCTGTTCGTAACAGGACTCTTCAGTTTAAACCAGGATATTCCTGCCTTCAAGGAACATCTAAGGGATTTCCTGGTCCAAATCAAGGTATGTTGGGCATGCTCTTCTCAAGAAATTAAAAACAATTTTCAGCAGGATATTGTTGGAAAGCGTTTGGACAGTGTGGAGTCAGTGTTTGTTTGAGAAGTGGAAGTTATTTTGCATCTTTTTAAAATGCAGTGAGAACTCTGTCCAATGGCTTGTGTGACAGGGATGTTCATGGAACTTCTTTCACTGGGATTTAATTTCATAAATTGGCCTTGAACGTCACTGCTTGCGTTTTACATTGTGCATGCGATTATTATGTCTTAGGACAGCTGCAAAACTAAACCTAATGGAAGATAAGTTGTTTTTTAACCAGATTCTTTTCATTCTGCTTGGAATTGGGACTGGTTTTGAAATTTGCTACAGCAATTCTATGCCTTTATTTTTTTAAAGCATGCTGGAATTCTAAGATTGTAGGAAATAGTTTGTTAATTAGTTTTGAGACTGCAGTTGTCAGGTATTTCAGAATTGTAATGATCCTGCTTTAATGGTGATACTACTCCAACTGCTGGGTTACTGTGGCATCCCATCCTGTAACACATGGTGAACATCCTTCAATAGTGCTTTATATTAATTACGACCTTAGGAGCAGAAAACCATGCAAGTAGCCTGTCAGGGAACAGGAAGAGAAGATGTTTCCTGTGTCATTTTGGAAGCTTATTACTCTGCCTAAACCATTTGACAATAAACAAATGTTTTTATGTGAATTATCGCAGGAATTTGCAGGTGAAGACACATCAGACTTATTCTTGGAGGAGAGAGAAACAGCCCTTCGGCAGGCTCAAGAGGAGAAGCATAAACTTCAGATGTCTGTACCTGGCATCCTTAATCCACATGAAATTCCTGAGGAGATGTGCGATTAAAAACAAAAATAAAACAAGTTTTGCAGTTTTCTTTCTGTACAGCTACTTTGTTGTGATAGAAGAAAACAGCACTTGGATATTTGTTGACCAAAATGATGCCAATTTGTAAATTAAAATGTCACCTAGTGGCCCTTTTTCTTATGTGTTTTTTGTATAAGAAATTTTCTGTGAAATATCCTTCCATTGTTTAAGCTTTTGTTTGGTCATCTTTATTTAGATTTGCATGAAGTTGAAAATTAAGGCATTTTCAAAGTAATTACTTCATGCCCATTTTGTGGCTAAGGGGAAAATAGGCAAAAAGTAACTTGTAAAAGACTATATTGCAAAATAATACAATTTCCTGTAAGAGTATCGATTTTTAATTTGGGGTCATTTTCTTTCTAGTCTGTCCTGCAGTCTAGGAGAAAAGGTAAAGAGTAAAGCAGATTGAATTAATTGTTAAGCTGAGGATTCTAGTGCTGCGTTTGTTCTGATCAGTTAGCAGCTTTCTGGACTGAGTGGTAAGGCTATAGGCTACGTGTATTTGCAAGTTGTATGGCAAGTTTGCAGCAAGATCATGTGCATATCATCCCATTGTAAAGCAACTTCTAAAGAGTATGGGAACACAGTACAGTTAGTTATTTTTACACAGTTCTTTTGTTTTTGTGTGTGTGCTGTCGCTTTGTCGACAACAGCTTTTTGTTTTCCTCAATGAGGAGTGTTGCTCATTTGTGAGCCTTCATTAACTCGAAGTGAAATGGTTAAAATATTTATCCTGTTAGAATAGGCTGCATCTTTTTAACAACTCATAAAATAAAAAAAAAAAAAACTGGCTTTTGAGATGACTTATACTAATTTACATTGTTTACCATGCTGTAGTGCTTAAAGAACACTACTTAAGAGCAAAATAAACTTGGTTTACATTTATTTTTCTTTCTTTGGCTTATTCTTTTATTGGATGAAAATGCTGTGATCATATTTAAGATTTGTATTTGAAGGTGTAGGAAAAGTTCCTTGAGGTCTAGATAACTGCTGCTTCTAGCTTGCCTCATCTCAAGGACTTTGGCTGTGCTCGAAGTTACCGTGAACTAAGTTGGGTTCCATTTGGAAATACAGTAGCTGTTCTGACTTACCTCCATGGAAAACTATTCCATACTATGTTACTATAAAATGCCAGGAATGAGGTACTCTTGCTCTTTCTCTCTCTGGACTCTTTGCAATTTATTTCAAAGAGGTATTGCACTGTATCTTGAATAAACAGTTAATAATAGTCCATGTTAATAACACATGTAGACAAGATCTACAGTTATTTTTCTACCTAAAGTTTTGTAGTTAAATGATTTTCACAGATTTATGAAGCAGTATGAACACTAAGGTTGTGTACAGTCTTGGCTTCCCCATCTCTGTCATGTCTTGTCTGTGTTCACTAACAGTCGATGTCAAGCTCTCCTGAAGTTTTTCCATGAGTCGGTGTCCAATCTCCAGGTTGTCAGTAGGATGCGAAGTGTAGCCGTTGTCACAGAGAGCTGTAACAGGAGGCTAGGCAGGCGTGGGGTGTTGTGTGCCCCTTTGGGTACTGTAGTTAACTTTGTGCTGTGTATTCCTTTTGAAGTAGAAGTGCATGAGTTAGTGGTGTTCCTGTAGGATGTAGCTGTGACCGGAACGTTTCCAGCCCGAAGTGTCGGCCCCTTTTGTGTTTGTGAGCATCTCTCCGTTTGTTTTATGTGGTCGGCCCTAGGAAAGCTCAGCCGCTCCCACGGGCAGTGTCACTGTGAGCTGGCACTCCTTGGAGAGCTTCCTCAAACCCCTGATGGCTGGGACTGCGTACAGCCTCCGAAAACTCATAATTACTGCCAGAGTTACAAAACTCATTTCTTACTCTCCGTAAAGCTCCCAATTCCAGCTTTTTCATGTCTTCCTGTCAATGTGGAGCTTTCTGTTCCACCCTGTCAAGGCAATATTGTCTTTATTGGGCAGTTTAAAGTGTGACATCTGAAGTCCTGTTAAAGGATGCATCTGGAAAGGACATGAAGTGGCTTGTGACCAGGCTGAGCCGCAGTATTAGAGCTACAGATTACCAAAAGCTGTGCAGAGAAGTAAGGAAAAGGTTATTGAAATGGAAATAAATCCCACCAATAACGTGATGTCAGATCCCCGTGAGTCACAGAGCTAACCACTGAACTGCTTCTGATGCGCAGTGGCATTAACTCTTGAGTTCAGAACAGTTCTGAACAAAAATACACACATGCATTTATGCACCTTCCTTCCTTCAAGGTTGAAATTAGTCTGAGGCTTGTGGTCTGGTTGTTCACTGAAGATTTAAGTGTGACCTAAACTCTCAAACAACAAACCCAAAATGTATTTTTATGTTGATTCAGAGAAGAGTTGTTTCATTATTTTGATACCTTATGAATTATCTAGTAACAACATTCTAATCTTAGGTTTTGCTTCCCTTTTAGATCTAAAAATTTAACTGTGGTCTTGTCTTGTTTTGTTAAGATAATTGGTGCCTTTCCCTGATCTCTGCAGCTGCTATAAAAATGCAGCTTATGTGGAGTTCTGGATTCTAGTTTTAAAGATTTGACTTGTGTGTGTGCATATTTCTAGTGCAGTTATCCTGAATGTGAAAAAAAAAAAAGACAATGTACTTTAAAGAAAGTTCTAGTTCTAATGCACACTCTGTAAATCAAAATATATGGATAAAAAGCATGAACCATCATATAAACATCTCCATAACTTGTAACTATATGTAAACCAATGTTTTGTGCATATTTCTATACAGATTTTACAAAAAAAAAAACCTAAAAAAAACCAACAAAACAGTTCTGTGTACTCCAGGTACATTGATAAATCCAAGTATTTCAGGGTGTTTTCTGTGTTTACATGAATTGATTGTCAGCTGATGAAGACACCCCAAGTACTTGTTTCAGGCTGCCATGATGTGTTTGCTACTGTAACTGAAGCAGATTATCTTCCAAAGCATTTTAGGTTAGTTGGTTTTGGTTTTTTTTAACTAGAATAATTTGGTGTGTGTTAATCTGATTGGTTTAAGTGAACTATTTTCCAATAAAGCTAATATTTATGCAAAAAAAAAGCTTTAGAAATGCTCATCTCTCTAGGAAGCTTTAAGAGTTACTTCTGGTAGATTTTAGCACTGGAAAGGCAATAAAACTTAAGTTTAAAGGGGGGGGGAAGAGGAAAAGATGCTGAAAATGATGCATTAAAATGCAGACTGCCTGAGGTGAGGAACTTGCCTTGGTGCTGTGACAAGGGGCCAGACTGTCCCAGAGTCCATTTATCACTGGGTAAATGATTATTACTGATCCAAGACTCCTGCGGTGCTGGAAGCTGTGTCTAAACTTCTTCCTTCTCCCCCTTACTAGGTTTGTCTCCACATGTTATGGAGCAAAATTGAATTGCTGAAGATGGCTCTTTAAAAGCATCTTGGTGCCAAAACCCAGTAAAAGAATAATTCTCTCCATCTGCCCATCAGGAATGCACCTCTGCACTTCATTCCTTGAGACTGTATTTATTTTTAGGCTTTCAGCTTCAGGACATTCTCGCTTCATTGTCCAAGGCTGTCCCCAGCAGCAGGGTTCCCGTGAGAAAAGGCTCAGCCATTCCAGTTGAGGGAATCATTTTTCAGGTTACTATTCCATGTACAATGTACCTCATCTACCTGAAAGTCCCAGATTTCACACCTACAACCCTGTGAGCACTTTTTTGTGCTCTAAGTGCCTGCAGAGAACGATGGGATTGAGGAGGAATACATTGGAAGTTAAGAGTATGGATGAAAACAGGACACTCAGATTTTCATTTTTATTTACTCCTTGTAGGTTAAAAGTCAAGCAGCACTTTTTCCTGGGTCATCTCTTGGGAAGTTTCTTTCTAGTCTCACATCAACATGTGTCCAGGGGCCTGTTTTTCTGTTTGTGAACACCTTTTAAATCTTAAATCCCAAATAGTCTCAGCTTTTCCTGAGTCTTGAAGTCTGCAGTCTTTCATGGATTCTGTGACTTCAGCAACGACTATCAAGGAAGAATTGGCCAATTTAATATTTGGGGTGGGGAAGAGAGTTAAAATTGTTCTCTCAGTGTACATGTGTTGTAGAGCAGGCTCCAGCCCACTTCCTACCCTACTGCTGGTTATTTTAACAGGTACGTTGATAACCATACAGGAAAAGTTCTCCAAAGGAACATTGCAAATGTTCCTTTAGTGTTTTACCACTGAGAAGTCTAAAACGAGGTCCAACTGTTGTAAAACAGAAGCTGCCTGGACCACTTTGGTAGTGGTTCAGTTTCTGATGGCACTATCTCTCATGCTCAAAAATGCCTTACCTGAACTTCATGACATTTGTTGCCCAATATGGCCAAATTTTGAGTATATTCTCTACTCTTTAGGGTAAATCAACTTGGATTTGTCTTTTCAGGGTGCTGCGACACCAAAGTTTAGTTAGACATGAACTCTGTTAAAAAGTTTAAAATGCTAAAAGAGAAAAGAAAATCAAGTGCTGAAATTTAAAAGCGGGTGAATCTGAACTGATTCTGTTGCACGTGGCTTCCAGTGATTTCCAGCAGCATGCCAGACACGAGGTCGCAGATTTAACTGGACTCCAGTACTAGCTTAATGTTGGGACATGAATTTTGGAAAGTGTGTATGTTCTTGCTCTTAATCCAGTCCAAAACTTGGATTAAGAATTTTAGTTTTGCCCAGGTCTTGCATTTATCTCAATTGTTCCTCTAGAAGAACTGTGCTGGCACGTCACCAGAGCAAATATTTCCAGATGATGAGCGCTGCAGTCAGGGGAAGGGAAGAGTCCTCCTGGGGATAAAATAACCTTGCTGGGATGGCAGAGAGAGAATAAAGGTTAAGAGGAAAAACAAAGTATGGAAGAGCAGGAGGCTGACAATCTCTGTAACCAGGCCACTTACAGCTCTTGTCTCCCTCTTGGAAGCTAACATTTAATTTAAAAGAATTCAATTTAGCTTCTAGTTAAAAAAAACCAATAAAAATATGTGCAATAAAAGGAATTTATCTTTCAATATTGTGTTCTGCTCAAAAGCAGGAGTGACTCAAGGTCACCCATGCTCTTCTGCTGTATTCCTTGATCTTGGCATGTGACACTACGCTCCAGAAGGTCCCTTCTGCTGACTGTGGTGTTTACATGGTGCTGCACTCAGATCAAACAGCTGATTTGTCAGGAAAACAATCTTTGAAGATGTTCTGGCAGTTAATTTTGAGTCTGTTATAAAAATGACTGCAGGGCCTGTGTAAGGGAGAAAGAGTGGACAAAAAGGAAATTCAGATGGTGCAGATTGTAGAATGAGGTTTTCTACAATAACAAATAATGTTGGACACACAGAAGGTAAGGCAGCACAACATCAAATGAAAACTAACATGTAAATGCACAGCATAAAATCCTCTGATCTACCTTTTGATGGACCTCAAGCTTTGAAATCATTGCTGTGGAAGAGAAAGGTGGTCACTATGTTAATTCAGGCAGGAGCAGAACATAATTGTAACATTCTGGACTCCTTTTATTCTTCCATTATGAGTTCTCAGGCTAGCTGGAAGAGATGAAACAACCAAAAAAGGCTTTACAGGGACCAGTACGTCTGTGTCATTTTAATATCTAAGCCAGTTAGCTATTAAAGAGTTGTTATTATTATGGAGATTTAGTGACGTAAGTAGCTAGTTTAACAGCTAACTAGCTTGTGGTAGTTAGATTTCTATCAATAGAAAATACAGAATTTAGAAATTACTATGACTGTCAGAAATTAAAACATCTATAAATTACATCTAAGGAGAAAGATCAGTAAAAAGTTTCATGGAAGTTTCCAGGTTTTTACTCACAATCTTCCTCCCCTCTATTGTATTACTACCCTTTATTATTCCTAGGAATCATTTGAATTATGTGAATTAAAGTGACAGACAAGGAATCTGTGTCTCCTGTAGACTCTCCAGATAATTTTCTGAATTAGTTTAAGTTAGTAAAACGGAAATTTCAGCAGAGAATATTAAGGAATAGCTATCTTCGTTGATAAAGCTAACTTGGAAAGTATTTCAAAACCAAGCAGTGACAAGAACTCTGGGTGAAATATCATTCTAGCATATACCTGATTTCTACTGTAGTTGTTTACCTGTCGTTTACAGTAAATTGTCTCTAATTTTGAAATAGCAGTGGAATTTTTTGTCTTAGTTTAACAATGTGGTGCCTTGAGGATTGTTTGGAGGAGAGTGTTCCGTGCCCTGGTGTGGGAGGTTACACACACAACCACCACGGTGTTATCAGCCTGGATAAATATGCACATGGAATTTTAAAAAAACCCAAACCAACAGAACTGCATCTGCACAATGCCATCAGCCTTATTTCAAATGGAAGAAATATGAGACAGCCACTGAGGAATTCAAAACAACTTTTTCTTTCTGCCCCCACGGTGATTCTATTTTACTTTCTACTAAACTATATTGCATCTGCATTGCGGCTATTAATAGATTTGGGGTTTTAATCCTATGTACAGGCCGGTAAACTCGAAGCATTCCGAGTTAACACACGGACTCACCACTGGGTGGTACTACAGAAATAAAAAATAGCGCTTAATACTCGGGAAGTGCCTACTTTGGGGAGAAAAACCAGCCAACATCTATCATGTGATCCATATTCCGGTTACATGTACCTGGGAAAGGGAGGAGGATTGAGAGACGGGAAAGAAAAAAAAAAAACAAAAAACTGGGCTTTCTTTTCTTAATGGAAGACAGATGTTTGCCTGAAAATTTGTCATCCACAGGTTTGGAACCTCGTTCAAAACGTAACCAAGACAAAGTGAACTAACTGGTAGCTGTAATCAGCATAAATTATGTGTCTTCAATTAAAGCTTTTCGTTTATTTTTTGAGACAGACCGTATCTTTTATTTAGAAAGGGCTACTTCCAGCCAGTCACGGATGCCATTACTCATTGTACAGAATAAATCACGGTCCAGGAAGGGGGGCAAAAAAACAGGGCGGAAAACTATTAAGTAAATATAATTATTAGCAGAAAACGCTACCGTAGCCCTCCAAATGCCCATTTTCGGAGTCCGGGTTGGCGGCGCCCACAGGTGCCCCCAGCTCCCCTCAGCCGCGCTGGGCGGGAAGGAGATGGCGACGGCTCTTCCGTCCCGCGCCCCGACGGCGGAAAACGCCAATAAACCACGCAAAAGACCTGGAAAACCGCCTGGAAGCTGGGAGCTTCCTCGCTACGGAGCACGGCTTAGCGCGCTAAGCGCTCCCTTCAGGCGGGAGGTCCCCGAGGCAGCCCGGCGAGCGCGGCGGGAGCGGGGCTTCGGGCACCGAGGGAAGGGGTGGGTAGGAGAAGCCGCTCCCCCGTCGCTGTCACAGCGGCGGCGTGCGCGCGTTCCTGGCGGAGATTCCCGGCCGCGGGAGGCGGGAAGAGGGCAGGGAGAAGGGGAGAGGGCAGGGAGAGGCGCTTCCCGCCCTTCCCCGGGCGCGCGCCCAACCGCCGCCGCCGCCATTTTACNCGCCCCAACCCGCCGCCGCCGCCATTTTCCCCTCCCGCCCCCTTTCCTCCTCCCCCCCGCTCGCCATCCCGCCGCTCGGAGCCGCGGTGGGAAGGCGGGGCGAGAGGGAAAAGGGAGGAGGAGGGACTCGGCCACCTTCGCCTCCTCCTGCCTGGTCGGAAACTGCCGAGCGGCACCCGAGCGCCCTGTCCCCCCCTTCGCTCCCGTCCCCTCCTCCTCCTCCTTCCCCCTCAGCAAAATGGCGGCGCGTGGAGTCCCTGGGAGCCAGTGAGTGACTCGG